>CM050166.1:357208385-357588385 GCA_027410445.1 Discoglossus pictus | reverse complement strand
TATTTCATACACAGAGCACAATCAGAAATGTACATTAATATCAAGGGTGTGATGTGTGCGGATCCCGGGAAAGCAAGAGGCTTTTGGGGGAAAAAGGAGATACCTAAAGGGGTAATGTCATAGTCTAGAATAAGCATGATGCATAGCACCTATGAGGGTCACATGTGGCCACTACACTACTGCAACCGGAATCTGATGAAAAAAAAGGATCATCAGAAATCACATAAAATCATCAGAAAACACAGTGCATAGTACTTACAACTTGTCTGGATCTGCTCAATGAAACAGATGGTTCAATCTGTGGACTGTGCAATACAATCCAGTTTCACACATACAGTATGGTGACAAAATAAAATTCTGAAAAAAAGTGATCAAAAGAAAAAAGGCGGAGGATGATAAAAAATAAATAAACATGCATGTACAATACAGTGCTAAATACTGTAACTGTAACAATATACTAACTCACATGATTCCCATCTGCAAGCACTACTAACCATCATATAGTTCTCAGGATTACTCACTGGCCATGACCATTAGTAATGATGTGTCATCTCACAATAAATGCTTAGCTGTGACCAGCGTCAGTGGTCAAGGTGTAATATCTCCCTCTCCATATGATATTGTTCATCAACATTGATATCACACCCATCAGCTATACAGGTGTAAGAACATGTTAAAGGATACTCATGATATCAGCAATATTGACAAATAGCCATTAATATGAAGAGGACACAAAGGTCAGCAGCCAGATTCAATGTTACTTACATCAGACCTGTTCTCAGACTAATATTGAGGTCAGGATCACATGCTTCACTAGTTCATGTATTAATGATGGCAGTCATTAACATGCCATTGTTAGACTGAGCAAGTCCACCACCATAGCGGTATTAGTCTACATTTAAGCTAACAACAATCATTTCTTAGATATCAGGCTATATGATACCTTTAATATTGTGGGAGCTATATATTAAGGTGGGGACTGTCAATAAAGGAATGTCTACCTAGGAGGCACTGGGAAAATCTTAAACCTCATACATTTCCTTCACAATGCTTTCAGATGCAGAATATGCCTTCATGGACCTGAATTGTACCTAAAACAAACCAAAAACATAACACCTACAAAACAAGGCCTTAAAAAATAAATACAGGGACTGCAGCATCTCTTCTCAACAGCATTCCTCAGTGTCCATCAATTGGTTATATGTTAAACAGAACCCTACGTGTCCACAGAGAAGAGGATTATTAACCATGTGATGGGAGGTAGCCATCTGCATATAAAATATCACCATCACATAGGCCAAAATCCAAGACTCTGCAACCAGGCTAGATTAGGTTAACATTTGGACGAATAGATTGTCTCCTTGGTGGTGGGGGTGGTGGCGGGGGGAGGCATCCGCCCAGAAGGCAATAGCAGTGGTGGTGGTGCTGGTGACCTTGGCAGAGACATGGGGGGAGGAGAGGCCAGGCTGCGGGTGGGCGGGGGAGGCCTCCGGGTTTGAGGAGGCGGGGCAGTGACTTGCTGGATTGCGCTCTGGTCTGGCCCATCCTGAGCAGTCCAGCAAGGTATGATTCTGTCATTAGGTGGTGCCTCCTCTCCTTCCTATTGGGCCTGGAAAGGCTGCGCATGACCTTTGCATGATTGGCGGAGATGCTGGCCTGGATCACCTGGAGGCAGACCAGTTGCTGGTGCATGATGGCCAGCATCTCTGCGAGCACAGCCTGGCTTGGTGGTGGGGTTGGATGTCCCTGGGCCATTTCCTAGTGAGGGGGTGGCGATGGTGATGGCCCAGTGGGGAGGGTCTGTGGCCCGACTGGAGCCTTGCTCCATGCCGGTGGGGGTGTCATTGCTGGGCCTGGTGGTGGTGGTGGCCAGTCTGCAGCACTCATGAAGGGAGGAAGAGATGGGGTCAAGTCCCTCTGGTTCCTCCAGTAGGAGAGCCCTTGTGAGATGCTGAGTCTCTGGAGGAGGGAGACAGTGGGGTCAAATGCCACCAGTAAGGCCGATGGTCCTGCCGGTGACCTCACATCCCAGATGACATCCTCCGAACCAGGGTCCTCGGCTTCACTAATTTCCTCCTCCCTCTGCGCTGGTTCCTGCTGGGCGGTGGCTGCCACTCCTTCACGACTCCACAGGGCCACCTCTCTCTCCTTTCTTTCCTCTATGCCTCTCCTCATCTTCTCCTCCCCGCCTTTCCACCCCTCTCCCCTCCTCCCTCCCAAATATAAGATAAGGATAACTTAAAATAAGTGTTTCTTTATATGTATGAAGAATAAAAATGTGGGTATTATGTGTATTTATTAACTATTGGGAGATGGGGTGTGGGGGATGGGGTGTATGTGACCTAGCCCTATGTGTATCTATATGTGTTATTGCATTCATGTGTATTTGTACTATGTGTAATCTGTAAATATGGGTAATCAAAGATTAACTGTAAATTCGTAATTAGAGTAATTGAAAATAATAAAACTGTATGATGCCGCTCTCCTAAATTGCCTACACTTTCTTTAAACTCTTCAAACTACCAACTCCGGGATCTACATGCTACTTCATCAGAATCTATAACACAGTCAACGCATGGGCGTGTGGAACGTAACTTTATAATCTCTCTCTGTCAATCATCTTCGGCTAGACCGCTTTCTATTAACTGAGAGGCCAGCATCACACTCCGTTATACCATGATTGATCGTAACGGCGGGCCGCATCTCGTGCAGCCCATTAACAGTTTTGTGGCCGCGGGAGGGGTTTACGGGCTGATCACAAAGCATCATGCTGGAGCGCAGAGCATCATCAGAGCGCAGTTGTCTGTGCTCTGATGACGGCGCGCTATTAAGCTGCTCGGGAAGGACGTACCACTGTATAATATACTAGCCATGCCTAAGCCTACTGGAGCCCCTAGTAGCCAATTCGGGCTAGGGTGGACTATTGCCAGCTAATAGAGATGGCCAGTCTGTGAGTATACTGAATAATTGGTACTTGTAAAGATAGTGCAAGGACATTGATGTTGTGCTCTGCACCATCAAATAGAGAATAAAAAATCTTACAGTGAAAAGGTGTGTATTTTTATAAACTGATCAAGAATTGACAAATAAATTGTAGTTTGTAGTTATTAACACAAATTTCCTTCTGGTGCTCAATCCAGATTCAGAAATTAAACCAATCAGAACTTAGATCCAACAATTAGGATACTGATCCATATATACTAAAACGTAACTTTTATTGAAACATGATCATTTTAAAAATAGGTGAAGGAGAATTGTTAAAACCAAAAAATGTGCAATGACCTTACCCTCTACTGACCAAAGGGGTATAATACACAATGACTGATATCAATCTTAATAGTAAGTCGATCTTTAGATGTGTTCTCCCAGAGAGATAGCTCTGCCTCCTTATTACTTCAACTGGCAGTTTGCCAATAATAGATTGCACCTTTGAAATAGTGTACAATATGACCGCACTTGCATTTTTAATGGCTCCTTCTCCTGCAAAGCCTTAATGCAATTGTAACTTTGTGTCAAGCTAAATTATAACTTCTATATACTAAGCACAATTGTAATCACCCCTATGTCTGCCGACAGCTTATATTAGGATACAGAGCTCTATAATTTCAAGCACTGATCCACTATTTCCATCTGTAGAATGCAATAAGACATTTTATTATGTCGCTCCTATAATTAGAGAGCTGCTTTTTTATCTGATCTCTAGGGGGAGCACAGCAGCTAACCTAATGGGACTACCTAATTCAGTCCCGATGTCTATCTGCAATTACCCTATCTACAGAGTACATCTGAATGGAGGGTGCTGGGCTGACTAGATTGCCTTCAGGACAGCCCTGTGAAAGGGGGCTGCAAACTTTCCCTAACTACACTGCACTCAATCCATGAAACAAGCACTCACTGCAGCTGAACGGGCCTTGCAATGAGCACCCTCGGCGCATTGCATGCCTTCGCCGCTCATTGCAGCACCATCAAGCCAGTCACGTACAGGCCTTGCAATCCTCGCCTTCAGCGCTCATTGCAGCCCCATCAAGCCAGTCACATACTGGCCTCAAGATGAGCAACTTCGGTGCTCATTGCGCATGTGCAAGCCCAAAGCATTTAACATAGCGTTACTGACAAACTTGCAATTACGACAACTATTATACGTGTAAATTACAGCACATAAAAAAAATATATCAACATATATAAACATATCTTATAATGATTGTTTGTTAATTAGAAATAATTGTTGATCAAATTAAATCATTAAACTTCTTGCACTTCTTCTAATTACTTCACATAATCTTAATGATTGATGTACCGTATATACTCGAGTATAAGACGAGTTTTTCAGCACTTTTTTTATACTCGAGTCACTCTCCCCCCGTGTCTCTCTAACCCCCCCGTGTCTCTCTAACCCCCGTGTGTCTCTAACCCCCCCGTGTGTCTCCAACCCCCCTGTGTGTCTCTAACCCCCCTGTGTGTTTCTACCCCCCTGTGTGTCTCTCTACCCCCTGTGTCTCTTTCCCTCCCCCCTCCTCAACCTAAACCCCCCTCCTCAGCATAAACCCCCTCAACCCCCCTCCTCCACCTAAACCCCCCTAAATACCTCTCCCCTCACTTACCAGCTTGTGCTCCGGCCTCCGCTCCTTGACCCGGCGAGCATGTGACGTCACATGCGCGTCGCGTCATTAGCATATACCGGGTGCCGAGGAGGGGGTTGAGGAGGGGGTTGAGGATGGGGGGGTTGAGGAGGGAGGTTGAGGAGGGGGTTGAGGAGGGGGTTGAGGATGAGGAGGGAGGTTGAGGAGGGGGATGAGGATGAGGAGGGAGGTTGAGGAGGGGGTTGAGGATGGGGGGTTGAGGAGGGAGATTGAGGAGGGGGTTGAGGAGGGGGTTGAGGATGAGGAGGGAGGTTGAGGAGGGGGTTGAGGATGAGGAGGGAGGTTGAGGATGAGGGGTTGAGGGGGGGGTTGAGGATTGGGGGTTGAGGAGAGAGGATGAGGATGGGGTTGAGGATGGGTGGGTGGAGGAGGGGGGGTTGGGGTTGAGGGGGGGTTGAGGTTGAGGAGGGTTGAGGCTGAGGAGGGGGTTGAGGAGGGGGTTGAGGTTGAGGATGGGGGTTGAGGATGGGGGGGTTGAGGAGGGAGGTTGAGGAAGGGGTTGAGGAGGGAGGATGAGGAGGGAGGTTGAGGATGAGGGGTTGAGGAGGGGGGTTGAGGTTGAGGGGGTGGTTGAGGATGGGGGTTGAGGATGGGGGGTTGAGGAGAGAGGATGAGGATGGGGGGTTGAGTATGGGGGGTTGAGTATGGGGGGTTGAGGAGAGCGGATGAGTATGGGGGGTTGAGGAGGAGGATTGAGGAAAGGGGGGTCGAGGAGGGCGGTGGAGGAGGTGGTTACGGATGAGGAGGGGGTTGAGGATCAGGAGGGGGTTGAGGATGAGGAGGGAGGTTGAGGTTGAGGAGTGAGGTTGAGGATGAGGAGGGAGGTTGAGGATGAGGAGGGAGGTTGAGGATGAGGAGGGAGGTTGAGGAGTGTGATAAGGGAGCGGGGAAGAGACACAGGGAAGGGACAGGTTGGAAGAGACACAGGGAAGGGAGAGGGGAGAAGAGACACAGGGAAGGGAGAGGGGAGAAGAGACATGTAGAGAGAGTGGGACACAGAGGGCACAAGAGGGACACAGGGGGCAGCACATTTCCCACCCTCGAATCAATAGCCTCATCTGGGATTACTTTACCTATTAATCTGGTGGACTTTTTAGTTAGTAAGTAATTCCCCTATTTTTTAGAACCTTGTTTATAATTCTATTTTGGGATTATCATACAATGAATCACAACAATCTAGCTCTGTATCTACGTTAAAAATAGGATGTAAAGGTTAAGCCCTCATTCAGCCCCCTAGGGGACAGGCTTTTTAATTTGAATATCCACCTGGCTTCACACTGCAACAGTTTGTCCAAGTTTCCCTTTCTGTCTGTGGGAAACACTTTATCAATGCTGATGTTACCATTGTGTTCAATATCGATATGACAAGCTGCGGGTATCTTGTTATTATTCATTATGGAATATACATGTACTTATATAGTCCTTGAAGCCATCCCATGTCAAACTGCATAAGTAATGAGAATCAGGCTGTGACTGTTACACTAATTTTATTGATTTTCCTAACTACAGTATTCAGAGACATTGTATAGTGGTTAAAAACCTGCTGTAGACCTGTTGGCTAGAGTATGCCTTTTCAACATTTTCTTATTTTTTTATATTAATATTTTTATTTAGTTTATATACAGACCCATTAAATAATATGTATTAAAACATAGCCCAAATTGTAGCAAGTATGGCTATTAAATTAGCCTCTTAAACCTCCACGTAGAAGACTTGAGGGTTAAAACGCAAGACTGCTGAAAAATGACTACGGGACATGGAATGTGGAACCTTGCATCCCGCAAAACCTTTGATGTATCAAGCCCGTAAGGGTTACGTTCCAATCATGCTATTAAATTGCTACGAATCTCTAAAGAAGCTCTGGCTTCCAAAGCCCCCCTCGGCCCCCAAACCTACCTCTGGCCCCTAAACCACCCCCCTGCTCCCAAAATAAATCCCCATGCTGCAGGGGTCCTAATCGGGACCCCCGCGGCAATTAAACAGTACTCCAAGTACCTCCCAGCATCTAAAATTAACCCCTCAATTCTGGGGGTCCCCATTGGGACACCTGCAGTTTCCCTATATAAACCCTTGCTTTGGTGTTCCTGATCGGGACCCCCGCAGCATCTAAAATTCTAAATTCCTGCCTCCTGGGTCCTTAAAGGTTCGTAAAGGATGCATGCTAAATTAAAAAATTAACCCCTGCCGCAGAGGCTATACTACTACGAACTGCGTAAAAAAACACAGCCACAGACGTATGTGCTCAAAAAACAACGAGACAAAGGATGCGCATTAACCGCACAATGAGTAAAAAAAGACAGTAGCGAGTACATTTTACGAAACGCAATTACAGATTTACGCATTAACACAGATTTACCGCCTTTGTCTCGCGCAACATCGGATTTCACGCCTAAAACAACGCATTTGATGAAATATAAGTTGAAAGTTAAAAAAATAAAAAGTAAAAAAAAAAATGTGTATTTATTTTAAGAAAAAAAAAAGGGACAAATGTAGCTGAGTCATTTTGTGTTGCAAACAAATTTAACAACATTTAATTTTTATTGACCGTCATTTTACCGTTTGACCATATTTACCGTTAAACCGTAGTACTTTAGCGGGATTAGCGATGAGCTGTAGTACTTTGGCAATGAGCGCCGCAGGCGCTCATTGCAGGCGAGCCTCGCATAGCGAGGCGAGCCGTTAAACCATAGCAAAAAAATACGGCCGCAACTTGCGAACATGAAAAAAAAGACAAACACAATAAATCCACACAGCACATACATAAAAAGCTTACCGACAGCAAGAAGGAGCATCCACGACCTCAAAAAACAAAGTTACACCTTCATTTAGCTCAAAATAAAAGAGTTTAGACAATAAAAAATTCTCGAAGTGACAGAAAAAATGGCGGCCGAAGAAAACGAAAACGAGGCTACAGCACTATAACCACGGAAAACACGTACGGATAATCCGCTAAGATGCATACCACACATTACCCGCCATTTTACGATAATGCGGAAGTACACAGCTACGTTAACGGTTTCGGCTCGCGCACGCACACTATTACACTGCACACGTTCATCACGCTTACACAGCACCTCTACACCACTAATGCTGCAGCAACATCAACACATATTGCCAGCTCTTCAACACAATGCATAAAAATAGGTAAAGTATATTCATTTATTAATTTGAATTCTATATTTCAGTAGTACACACAAAACAACATTAGCTACCTTACAATTCCATATGTATATTAATAACTAAACAACTTTCCAAACATACACATCTCATTGCCGTCATTTTTTGACGGGCAATACGCTAGTATATATGTAAAACAAAACAAAAATTGCAGATTTGCAAGCTTGAGACCATTGTGCAATTAGTTATAATGCCTTTCATTGCTTTCTCAGTATTTGTAGGTACAGTATTGTGTGTTTAATTACTTTTGCAGTGTTACGAACAGGTGTTTAACCCACTTGCGAATCCTATCTAGTACTCGTATAATTTTATGATACATTTGCCATTTATGTATTTGAAAGCAATTGCAGGCTTGTTAAATTGTTGTAATTGAATATCAACTTTGCATCTTTAGCACTGGTAAGATTTACGGGCTTGAAACATCAAAGGAAGAGATAGGATGGCATTACAGTTTTGACAACCACAGTACTTTTGAGCTTGTAGCTCACAATTGGAATGTGAGTAGCTAAAAGTAGCTAATTGAATATCAGTAACATTTACAGGCTCCATTACGGCTCATGTAATTGCGATTTGGACAAATGAACAGGGGCCAAAATATTTTAATGTATTAATCGTATGTAGCCATTCTAATGTATTTGACATGAATAACTTGCATAGGTTAAAATATAAACTTATCTCTTAACACTCATAAAATAGATAATAATATTTTATTCATATGTTACCATATGTCTATATAGCAGAGTAATATTACATAACATTGCATTGACTCTGCATTACTCATCTGTGTTGGTAGCACATTTGTTTTCCGTGATTCAGCTTGGTGCTCCCTTGTTACTGGGATGGTGTGATTAGGAAATTTGTGATTTTACAATTATAATTCCATGAAACTCATTATACCTGGCTCAGCCCCTTTCTAAAATATTCACATTTCCTTTTTCCTCATGGCATCTACTGTATTTATAAACATAACATCATCATGATCTACATCAGACTGATTTGAGAGGTTCCATCTACTACTCAAGGACACTGATTACAGACCAATCAGAGATTTCTAGAGACTGAAGAGTTGAAGAACATCTACAGTTTACAGGTAATGTACAATGAGATAGACATGGAAATTACAGTCTAATCACTGTTTACTCTATTTACTTATCTTTGCAGCAGATGCAAATACCACTTGTCTATATTGTGAGGGTGATGTACTGTAGGTCATTATGGTGAGAAGAGTGGTTGTAGCTTTTAGTATTTCCTCAGTATAATGACGGCAGAGAATCTCCAGTTAAATGTTTACAGGTATGGTGTTAAGTGCAGAGAGAAAATGGGAATATAGAACCCATAGCACTTAAGTTTATATGTGTTATTTATTACTCCATTTCTTATTACTGCTCTCTATGAAAAGTAAGAAAAAAGACTTAAAAGGCCATCAAACATGAGACCCCTTGACGAACAAATTTCCAAATAGGCACCAAATATTATTAGATAAACTTTTATTCATATTTCCATTAAAACATATTTAAAAATAACTATAAAAACATATGTATTATATCTCCACTCTGATGACAAATCTGTTGATGTGTATTATTTTACACACACTTGATACAATAATTGTTGTGGGTCACTTCATACACTTTATATATATTGGGACAATCAGATGTACTATTTAATAGTTTCAAGTCAGCCACGAGTTTATTTATTTTTATTTTTTTGCAATTGCACTTTGTTTGATCAATAGTACACTATGGTAGATTTATTGTATCCTATTGAATGTGTGTTTTAATCAATTGGAACTGGTACTACACTGTGACAGAATAATTTGTATTATCCAATATGACAGTTCATTTGGGTTTTCAGTGGTACTGATTAGCACTAACACTTTGAGAATTATTTGCACTTTATTGTTTAATTCAGAGTAAATACTAGGTTGTATAATTAATTGTAAATAATATACATACTACTAATTAGCATTACTTGTAAATGCACTGCATAGGTCCTTTAATATCTAAAACAGTGGGTAATATAATACAAATCTGCTTTGCAGTCTTGATCTTCCTCATATATGTTTTTGGGCTATTTGAGGGGGGGGGCATAAATTATGTTAATGAATTTCTATTTTAAATTCAGATTTTAAAATAGATTAAAAAAAATATCTAACAATATATAACAATAATAATTATTAGGAGAAAAAGGTGAGACAAACCACATCATGAAGTTTGCAAATGTTGCAATTTATTTGCTTTTTTAAAAATTGTTGCTGCATATCTGACTTGTCATATTACTAATATGATTATGCTGTGCTGTACAAGTTTGCACATTCAATACAGGTGTTCTATGTATTTCATTTTTCTTTTCCTAAAATATTGCACAATAATTTTCATGATTTTATCCTTTAGTATATTTTATAATATAAAACCTCAGTAACTTAATTATTAAAAGTACACTTAAACACAGTGTAACTTGGCATAAATGTCATAAAACTTACTATATGAGCATTATTTATCTTTGGCAAGATTATACATTTCCTGGTAATGTAATCAAACTGTGTTCAGACATGTATATATGCATAAGTATTGGCCTTTTAATTATATTAAAGGATAGGAGTGGAGAAAAATTAGATTTAAACATGTTCTTTTAAATTTATATTATACAATTTGTGACTGGAATCACAGCCTTTCTTTTAAACATTCTTCAGCCGTACTTCAATTAATGTTTATAAGTAGCAAATGCTATTTTTGTTTGTGATGTGCTTGCCATAAAATGGATCTAGATCTTTGTTTCAATACCAGATATATTCAAATAGGAAAATACATAAGACAGAGTGGCAAATATATTAAGCATTACTCCATGTAACCACAATTTGAAATGGTACAACATAAGTAGCTGGTATAAAGCCAAAATATTTTGTGATGAACAACATCCTGGTGAGAATAAGCAAAATAAAGTTCTGATTCTTTAGACCGATTTAGTCGAATAGAAATCACATTTGGTTATTACAATCTAACGCACTTTATTAGCCATTAGGAGTGCCATCCATCTTTGTTATAAATTGTTATATTTGCCATACTACTTGCAAGGCTATTGTGTTCACTTCTGGGGATAAAAGTGCTAGAAAGACAGAGATAAATTAAACCAAATTTCGCTCTCTGATTGTCTGGACTAGATTAAACCAATTTGTCAATCTGAAAGCAGGTGGAGCTATGTAGTTTACATGGTGCAGTTTACATTAAAGTTGAAGTAAACCATTCATTGTTCATGCAAAAACTACCATATTACTACTGTATTATTTACTTTATATTATTATACAGTATTTTACATTTATTCTTTTAAATGCATCTTGTGGAAAAGAAATGTTACTTTAACACCTCACGTGTATTGCTAAAAGGAATAAAGAAGAGCAGGAGTTGCATGACATACTGTTAGAAATTAGCAGCCTTATCAAATTGCGATTTGGCCAATTGAATAGGGCTCTATATAAGCACATAGCATATTTTTTTTGCAGAAGTTTTTAGTTAGTGAACTTCTATCCAAAAGCAAGGTCTTCACTAACTAAAAACTTCTGTAAAATAAATATGCTCAGTGCTTATATAGAGCCTATTCAATTGGCCAAATCGCAATTTAATAAGGCTGTAGATGTTTCTTGCTCTCATAGTGCATGAAATGTCTCAGGGAGTTCTGTATTAAACAGGTTTTTCTTTCTATATACACAGGCTTGCTTGGAAGTTTAATGCAGGCAGTCATGCTTGGCATATGTATCTTTCTTTCTTTCTGCCTCAGTGTAGTGCACAGTCAGTTCCCTAGACTGTGTACAACAAGTGAAGCTTTAGATACTAAGAGTTGTTGTCCAGTTTGGGAGGATCAAAGCCCTTGTGGTGTTCGCTCAGGTCGTGGACGATGTCGGGACTGGGTTGTATTCACAGAATTTTCAGCTCGTCAAGTCCCTCAATACGATGATGACCGCCTGGACTGGCCACGACACTATTACGACAAGACTTGTGAGTGCTATGGAAACTATGGTGGTTTTAACTGTGGTGGATGCAAACCTGGTTACTTTGGAAACACATGCAATAGGAAGAAAATTGTAGTTCGGGAAGATATCAGACAGCTATCTTTTTTGGAAAGAAATAGATTGTTTAGTTACCTTGCTCTTGCTAAGACCACAGTTAGCAAAGACTATGTTGTTCTGAGCACAGGAGACCGACATCACAGAGATACATACCAATTTAAGGATGCTTCAATCTATGACGTGTTTTCTTGGATCCATTATTATTCTATGAAGCCAATTTTAAGAAATGGCACTTTAAATTCCACTAAAAATTATGCCCATAAAGGCCCTGCTTTTCCTGGCTGGCATCGTCTTGGGCTCATGTTCTTGGAGCAACAAATCCAGCTACTGACTGGCGATGAAGCTTTTGCTCTTCCATATTATGACTGGCGTGGAGATACGAGCTGTTCAGTCTGTACCAACACATTTTTGGGAGATAATGATGTACAAGGGAGAATCAATCCATACTCGCCCTTCGCTTCCTGGAAGGTAAATAGTCTGATAATTCTCTATTCTCTTTGTACATTGACTATATCAAGTATATTTTGTTTTCTTCTCTTCTGATACACAAATGCTTGGCACATCTAGATGTGTGTCAAGGAGTTGTGTATCCGAAGAAAAGGATTAGATTCATATTAAATGTATTAAAAGTATTAAATATGTGCACATACATAAAGAAACTAGTCAGTGATAACAAATTTTGCAAGTATGTTCTGAACATTCACAAAATAAATATCTCTCTAAGTGGTAACCTGAAATAGGTCACCATGTGGCTAAATGTTGATCTACTTACAGAGGTATGGTGTGCCTCTAAATCCACTAAGTAAGTGGGTAAATAAAACAGAAATGATGAGAAAAATCAACAATGCAGAACTGCAAAGAGCGCTCACCTAGGTAGTTCTACACTAGGTGTTATAGATAACAGAGTGGCTACTACTGAGTAGTCCCATTTGATAGACTACCAACATTTCATCTTCTATACAATATAAATATTTCAAGGTAGATGTAGAGTTTGGGCATGTTCACACTGAATGCTAAAATAAAGTTTATGTATCAAGGACTTTCTCTGTAAATCTGAACAAAGGTATTCAAATTCAATTTATCAAATAAAATAAAAAATCACTACAAACCATTACATAATCTGAATTGATAACTCTATTTTATTTCCTTGTTATACTTTTATGCAATGACACACAGACTTAAATATGACAAACATCCATATTACTTGTATTTTTATTTATTTTAAGTAGTTCCATAGTAGCAATACAACATGATCGTAGTGGCATACATGTCTTGTGTTATTTTCCTCAGGCCATTTGCAGTGGTTTCAATTACCCAGATGCGTATTGCCCATATGCTGGTGAGGAATATCAGATGGAAAGACTGCACAGGAAGCCAGGCACCGATCCTGTAGCAAGGAGATTGCCCTCAATTCAAGATGTGGAGGATACACTCAAATGGAGAGACTTTGATACACCCCCATATAATGAAGGATCAAGAAGAAGCTTTCGAAATGCCATGGAAGGTACTGTGCATATTACATATATTGGTCATTGTTGGCTGCTCTGTTTATTAACTGCTGTATATAATTATAACAAATATCTTTGTACAAATTAAGTTAGTGATAAATTTGCCAGCTTTCAAATATTTCACTTTTATACTTAACCATTCTCTATTGCAAGTGCTCCATATTGCCTTTGTTTCCAGTAGTATTAGTCACCTAAGATAAATGGGATGATTTGATAAAATCTCTATCCAGTTCTGACACTCTACATAGCATACATGACAATAAAAATGATATGGAAGAGTAAGCAACAGTAGCATACCCACCCCCTTAATTTACACACAGACTAGTACTACAAAATGGAAGCGCCCATGGCACAAGAAGAGTCAGCTAAATTTAAGAGCATTTCTAAAATGCTTTTAAAGGGTCTATGTAGTAAATATTTTTAATTCATGCATTTAAAAGAACATACATTATCCTTTACACAAGGTGGTTTTTTTTTGCATGGAAAGTAAATTATATCAATATACATTAAGTTGTATAGATTCATAGCAAATGAGTTTGAATAAAGTATTTTAGTCCATCAAGTTCAACCTATCTTCCCTGATCCTTATAATAACCAAATCAACACCAAGCCAACACATATTATAAACAAGATGTTTGATCTACCTTTGCCTTACCAAAAATTAAGAGTACGCATAAACAGGGACTAGTGTATAACCTGCAAATTGTGTTTTTGTATCTGCTTTTCATTCTTTTGAGTGGAAACAGAGACACAAAGTTGTTGCTGTTCAGACCCCATAAATCTCTCCATTTCCTCAGTTTCCACTAACATTGTCATACAGAAGGAAGAAAATAATCCCAGACTATCTTACTTTAATGTACATTTTCTACACTACACTATAGAATACTTATTTTTCATACACAGAATTTTGTTAATGTTTTAAATATATATATATTTTATATTATACAAGTTTATGGACTAAAATGGCAGTTTAAGCTAATAGCTTACACAGTTAATGTTCCTAATTTGTTTCATACTTCAGAAACATGTTTTTTTTTATTAAACTAGTGTGGTCCTTTAACAATTATAATCTTATAAAAAATAAATATGCTTCCTTCTCTTAATTACTCTTCATACAGCTGATAATTAACGTTGTAGTAGTAGTAGTTGTAGTTGTAGTTGTAGTAGTAGTAGAAAATAATATTTAGAACTGCCCATGTAATATATTCAGTATAATCACAGATATAGAAGTCAGTTTAATAGTAGTTGTCTAGTAGTGTTAATATATACATTATTTTATGTGATAAGATACCACTCAAATCAGTTTCTATCTTTCTCTTTGAGTAGTTTTATAATGATACCGATGTTTTCCGTAGCTCTTTCATATATTTTATTTTCTGCAAAATTATAGAAAATTATTTTAATGCAAAATTACAGATAGCCCCTTCCCCCCATTAATCAATATTGAAAGTGTATATTAAGGTTGCATTTACTGTTAACCTCTATTATATTTAACTTATCTTGTAAAATATGGAAGTTGTGTTATCTATCTCACATGAGAGAAATGCTTCTATTCAATATACCACTAATTTTCTTTAATTGATTCAGGTTTTCTGAGACCATCCGATGGAACAACACTGGAACGAAACATGCACAATCTGTTTCATATCTATATCGGTGGAACTATGGCTCAGGTGCCAATCTCTAGCAATGATCCACTCTTTGTTCTTCACCATTGCTATATTGACAAGTAAGTTAATGAAGTTGATGTGTTATTCTTACTTACTAATCACTGTAGTGCACTTACAATAAAGCTCTTGTGTTTGTTTCTTAAGAATAGATGATTAAAAACAATAAATAAAAATAAAGTTCATATTTTTTCTTACTTTTAAAGTTGTTAGTCTACTTCCCTGGGCTTATCAAAAGGCCTGCTTGGGGCCTGAACTAAAAATAAAAATGTCTGACTAGTCTAGGTTCTGTTTTGATCTGAGCATGCTCAAAAAAGAGACTAGGTTATGATAACATGTGTAGTCACTGGTCACACCTCAGTGATGTCACTGGGTGAAGCCAATGGGGCAGCTGCAAGGAGGCTTTATCTTTAATGCATCTGTTTGGACAGCAAACAGAGGAATGACTTCATGGAGTATTGTCAATGAGTTGACCATGCCCCTGATAAGGCACAGGGAGGTGGAGAAAAACAGCTCTGCTTTGGGAGGAAGCAGACATTTTGAAAAGTAAGAAAAAATATGAACGTTTATTTATTTGAAACTGCATACTGGTTTTAATAATTAATATTTTAAAAGTGGGAAGAAGGATAAAAAAGTGGTGTTAAATATTTTCACATTTGTGTTATAATAGCTATTTATCAAACAGGTTTAAAGTTTATCCTCCACTTGATATATAGTTCCTATAGAAAGCATAGGAAATAAAGATATTTTATATTTTAAACTATCTGAACAAACAAAAATGAAACCTAAAAAGTCACTTTATTTGATTTTAATTTAATTTAAAGTTGAATCACGGTGCTTATAAAAATATATTCCTTATAAACAATAACATTTTGGACTTGAACGAAAACCATAAATATCCAATATATATATATATATATATATATATATATATATATATATATATACTGTATAAATATACATATCTTTTTCTCTTTGCAGAATCTTTGAAGCATGGATCGTTAAATATAATGGAAATCCTACTTTATATCCTGACAACAATGAGCCAGGACAAGGTCCAAATGAGTGCTCCACTCCATATTTCCCATGTTACCAGAACAAATATTTCCTACAGAGATCCACTATTTTTGGCTACAGATACTCAGTATATAAGGACATGTAAACCCAGATGGTGGCAGATGGATAGTGACCCTTTGATTTGTAGACTTTCACATGCTTTGTCTTTTGTATCAAACCTTCTTACAGACACAAAACTGTTTCCAGGATAAAATTAAAGGGTGTGATGGTACTAGCTGTGAGATGATGCAGAACATCTTTTTACCTTACTGCACCTTATTACACTTAGAGTGTACTAATACATTTTTTTTTCTTAATCTTAGAATACTACAAACTTGCATGAGGTATTGTGTTCCCATCACACATACAGTTGCATTAAATTAAATAATAGTCATATTGATTGATTAATTAACATTCTAAATCATCTTATTTCACAACAAAATCAAAAATAGATTCTGTTCTCTCTTGCAATGCTAATATAAACCCGATATTACATGTCTTCTAAAAATCTATGATATAATAAGGTCAAATTCTCAAGTTACTACAGTTTTAATTCTAATGTGGGGCCTTGCATGTTCATCTATACTAGGCCACTGAAGCAAGTAAATTATATACTTTAACGAAGTGAAGCCATTTATTAAATGTGTACTTTTAAAATCTGGAAAAGCTTCTTCTCCTAACCACTGAATTTGAATTGACTGTATTTGAAACTGGAGTGACTTTCAGTCACTTTGTGTAAACAGAAGCTTTGTTATTAGTGCCTAAGGTTTACACAAAGATTATAAGCAGGCTTTTTCAGTTTGATACGTAGAGTCATCATTTAGGGCCTCATTCTATTAGCGGCCGTAAATCGGCCGTAAGGCTGCGATTCCTTGCGGGGGTTCTGTTACCTCGCGATTCTATTATACGGCCCCGCAAGGATCTCATCTTACGGCCGGACGCATATCTTGGAACCGGCCGTAATCTCAGAAATATAAAAACTCAAAAATAATTTCAAGCCTGCACTGTACAGCTCTGTAAATGCTAGGGATCATATTGGGGGACATGAGGATTAAAAGGAACCCACTCTCAAGCTTGCACATCTGCCCAAACCCGAGTTCAAATTAACTGTTTATTTTCCGGCTGCGGCGTGGGTGTGTCTGAGGTGCTCCAAGCACTCTGGACTTTTTACATGGATATTTTACGGATATTAAAAATAAAATATTTTACGGATTTGAGTACAGGATAATTATGTGCTATTTTTTCTAACACCTAAAATCCCTTTATAGTCTTCGCAAAGTGCAGGATGGCTTTATTTGAGCTATTTTATGTGCTTAATTGGTGCTAGCGAGACCTCTTTCCTGCAAGTAAGCTGCGGCTCGTTTTTAGCCTTGCAGAGAGGTTTCCCGGAGCAATTGAATTGCAAAACTCTTGCGGCCGTTTTAGATCAAAGGCTTGAGAGATAGCCAGGCACCGGCCGCAAGCCTGCTGGAGCCTCCGGCCGTAAGGGAATAGAATAGCCGAATAGCTTGCGGCCGGTCCTTGCGGCCCCGCAACGGCTGCGGCCGCTAATAGAATGAGGCCCTTAGTGTGCTTGCATTAAATTAAATTGCATTAAATAAGTGTAATTAATGGATGGGGAGTGTGATTATTCCTAGTATAATGTATTTGTTAAGAATCATTTTAAAAATCAGTGAATATATTTATGCAGTTTACATGCTGACTATATTGAGTTGACAATAATTATATTTTTAGTGGACATTTAAAGAACCACTCTAGTTCAATCATGTATCAAACTAGCAATATCTCTGATTATGAGTATAGGAATCAATTTTGTTTTTGTTACATCACACCCTGAAAGCTTGCTCATAATGCTGGAAGGAGGGAGGAGGGAACAGGGAGAAGTGCAGATTCTTTGTTAGATAACAGGATAAAATCTGAAAATTATATCACACAGCTGCTCCTCACAGGCGCAGAAGCAGGAAGTTGCATCAATAGATGCAGTCACATTTCTACAGAAACGTAAACCCTCCTCTCACACACAACTTCCATTAACTATCACGGATTGATCAGAGTCCTGAAGAGGCATCAACATGTATTTTTTTTTCTAAATAAAACTAGCTTTCTGGCTTTCTTTTCTTCTTGTTTAATTATGTGACATTAAGGTATATTTATGAAGTTGAGATAAGTAGGGTTGAAACATATGAAGTGGGAATACTGAAAGGACCATTTTGGTTAAATCATATTTGTTATATAATAATACGCAAAATGTTTTCAGAGAGTAAAAAAAACACAGCCTTTGCATTTTTAGCTTCCATAATAATTATTCTTTACTGCATTAATTAATTTTCTTTTGTCAGCTGATTCTGTCTGTTACTGTCTCAGTAGGGTGTCGCAGCAACTTTCCCATTGCTGTTGCAAAAGCACTGGCATTTATAGATGCCACTTTCCCTTTGGGTAGATAGCAGCTTCCTGTTTAATTACAGTATCCTTCCACTCCAGATAGTTAATCATCACGTACCAAATTGGCAGTTTCACAGCAGCATAAATGAATATTAAAGGTCATAAATAACAGGATGTATTATTTTAATTAGGATCCTAAAATATGTAGCTTGTCTTTAAGTTTAGTTCTTCAAAAGAGTATATATTCTAAATATATGATCACAGTGGTCCCTTAACGCAACTTAGCTCCATTTTTCCATGCTCACTTTTATCCCATTTGATAAATATACTACATAATATTTTATTATTCAACTGAAACTGTCTCATAAAGACAAATTAAAAAAATGATCTGTTCTTCACATGGATGGGTTTTCAATATTCAGGTTCCATAGAATACTGTGTTTTGCTAATATAAAATATACAGTAATTGCAGTATTATACTTCAAACAGATCATAATATAAATTCACAAGTTACTTATCTGAAATTTTCTGCACTTCGTTGCTGTCTCATTTTTTTTAAATGATCGCTTTATCATTTTTAAAATCAAATTAATTGTTTACGTCATATATTACCATACATTATTAACTGTATATTATGTTTGTGTATCACACTACATTTTGAACAAAAATAATGATCATGACTGCTGTTTAATTTATTGTCTTGTCATTTTTTTAATTTTTTTAAAATTGAGTACTTTTTCTATTTGTCACAATCTGCTACTTCATTTGGAATTGGTAAGAACCTAGTTCAAACCTATCCAGCAGATTAGTGCGGTGCTTGTACACCTCTGATAGCAGAAGATGGACCATACACAGGAACCACGCCCAGGAAATTGCTTCAGTAGACCAGTATATCAGGAACACCATATAATCCCTTAAAATTAGGATTAATGCACAGAATGACACTTGCCCCTTGCTTACTGGGAAACCCTGAACCTCTGATGAGATCAGATCTTTAATCTCATCCTGTTGATTACATTTAGGTGGGCTGAGTGAGTTATCCCAGATAACAACATTGTAACATAATAGGCTGGTGCAATAGCCTGCAGAATTAATATTATGTTTCTTTACAATAATTCTTATAACATGAAACATAATACATAAACCAACATACATACTGTACAGTATAACAGTGTAATCATATTTTAACCATACGCATTAAGAAATACATAACCATTATAATAAAAACATGGTAACTCTGGCCAGTCAGGCCCAGGCCATAGTGTAAAACAGTCCAGTCAGGCCCTGGGCATGACACTGTTCAACATGAAGCTTTATTTACCTGCATGCTCAGTATGACATAGCCTACACACTCAAAATGATAGAGCTTAAACAGTATCAAATATTTCATTTCATTGAACCTGCACTCAGGCTGACAATAATAATACTACACAATGCATGTAAGACATTTTAAGGAAGTTCAACAAGATTAAGCAAGCCCATTCTCAGCCCAATATCTGACACTTTTCCAGTGCTCGGCTCTATATGCGTCCAATGAAAGAATCTTCATTTACTTCATGATTTACGCTATTTCAGGAGGTAAGATAAATAGAAATGATCTATTCTGGAGGAGTTAGAAATAACAAGGAAGATGGAAACCCACAGCAGAAAATACACATCTGTAGGGCTAAAATAAACACACCATATATCCCTTAAATGGGTATAAATAAATGTACTGGTATAAGTATTACAATACTAGTGGGGGGAAACACAAACCTGTAGTGCTCTTTGTAACCACACCATATATCACAAAATATTTCTGTTAATGTACACTATCACAGTATGCATTAACAAAAAATGAATAAGATACAATCTCTATTAGTGAAAACAAACATGTACTATATTAGACAAAGACCACATACAAGTCCATTCACCCCATTCCCTAGTTGTAACCGTTGGTCAGAAAGTACAAAACATATATTTTGGAGTCCCGCTATCGTTGGACTGGTTCTAACCTTGGGGGGGAGGTTTTACCCACTGTTAAATAGTGATGATGTGACTCCTGCTTCATGGATAACAGTTCGTCACAATTGGATATGCTGCTTTCTCTGAAGGAACTGTTCACTAGTGGTCATAAGCATGAAAAATAAGAGGGTGATGCAGGGGGAGAAAAGCACAGGATCCAATAGTGCAGATAAATAAATGTATTACTTGTACAACAAATAATATCATGTAAAATACACAATGAAAAATAACAATAAAATGACCATATGTCACACTCACATTTAATACCCTCACACAATGTGAGGTATGGAAGGAGCTCAAAAGGAAGGTGAGTCCACCCGTCTAGGTGTGATGTGAATGAAAATAAACCACATATAATATAAGTGCACAAATGTGCACAAAGTACAGACAGTGCTGTGCTTAAAACCAAGTATATCATGGTCTCCTCCATATTGAAGGGCTTTATATAGTCACATATGGACGCTGAGATCTCATGCAGGGTCTCTAAATACGTTCCTCATGCAAGTCCGGCGTCCTACATTGCTAAGCAACCCGAAAGCATCATGAAGTTGCACTCCACGTTCCTCTCAGTGAGACCCAGCGTCTTACGTAACCAGGCAACTGGAGGTGTATGGATTATCCTGTGGGATCTAAGGCAGCAGCCTCAATCCTATACACAGATAGTCTAAAATGTCAGAATATCTATGGCGCATTCTTTATAAACAAATAGGCCAAATTCATCTATAAATCGATCTATAAATAGATGGATAGATGAATACGTAAATTGTAAAAAGCAATCAACTACTATAAATAAAATACAATAAAATAAAGTGAAGTGAAATAAAGTGAAATAAAACAATAAAAAGCTATGTATGTATATGAAATAAAATACAATTAAATGAAAATATAAACAAATCTAATCATTAAAGAATCCATTCCATGTTAGTCATAATACAATCTACCTGTATAGGGATGATACTGGTAATGGGATACAAGTCCCCTATATAAATATCTATACATGTGTGTATATGTATCAAACAAGTAAGGAATAGTCATGTCCCGTGTGTCACGACCCACTCTCTGGTTGGGGTCTGTTGACCGGATTTGGGTTACTCTGGACCTTGGACAGCTTTGATTACAGGAACATCATGTCTCAGCCCTTGGGTTAGTCTGAGCAATATTGACAGTAAGTCTGACGAATCTTACTGCAAGCATATGTCCCCGGGTAAATAATACATCTACACGCCACGTCTTGATGAAAATTAAGAACAACTTTTTTTTTTTGGAAAACAACATCTTTTAAACAGGCATACAACATTACCAGGACGGGCTACCTTTAGTCAGCCCCTTACTGCCTCTGGCCAATCAGGCAGGGGCCCTATGTGGGAACCATGAGACTCCTCCCATGGGCCAACCCCAGGCGTGGCTACCATGCTCATTCTATCTCTGGCGGTGGAGAGAGTAACATCTCTGCCCTGGCCTATGGCCCTAGTATTGAGGCTTGAAGACCCTGTACTATACCATTGTCCTACGGTGCCTGGCAGTCTGGCACATCTCTTTGTTCTGCTATCTCCTTTGTTTACACAAAGGACCATATGGCCAACTCCTTACTGAGAGTTTATACAATGGGGAAGGGTTGACTAATTAAAACATAGCTATCACTCCATAATACAATATAATACTAACATATTATACCCCATAACATATTTCCCCATTCCCACTTGGTATCAGGGTTGGGCAGGTTTTCCACGTCAATCCATTTTATGCAGTAATGCTGACTTTATTTAATGGTGACAGTGGAACCCCCTACTCATTCCCCTATCCCATACCATTCACAAGCAGTGGCTCTGTGAGCCCAAACCTTTTGTTCTTCCACATAGCAACAGCATGTGGAAGATAACCCAGCCCCAAGATGGCCACTGCTGCCAGTCTGAAGATGGCCCCTAGCGGTTAAAGATCTTCCATGACCCCAATGTCTACAACATATATATAACCACATGTATCCAACCCATATATACACACCAATAAATGCAAATAGGGAACTAGGGGTTGTAACCCGGGAAAGTGTAGAGGGGGTCTATTGCCTGATGACGGCTGCCAGGTCTATATCTATATTAAGGCCATCCGGTTTTAATGTGCCTATTTTATGAACCCACCTGGTCTCAGCCCCCTCACGTTTCAATAACCTGTCTCCTCCCCTTTGATCCATGCTAACCTTCTCCACAACTTGTATAGTAATTCCTGTCATGTCCTTCTGATGTTCTTCTATGACATGTGCAGAAAAGCTGCTATTAGGTAATCCTTTTTTCACATTCTCTATGATCCCAAAGTGTTTTTTTAGTGGCCTCGTGGTGCGCCCTTTGAATTGTTTGTTACATTTGCATGTTATGGCAGAGGCTACATAGTTGGATCTGCATTTCGTAAGATGTTTCTCGCAATTTTTTACTCTACATTTAACACATCCAGTGATCCTTTTCATTCAATTCATAGTATGAGTTTGATACTTTGTTTCCTACCTCAAAGCCCTCTGTGCTAGGATACTCTTCAGATTCATATTTTTCTTGTAGGTTATAGCAGGTTTGTCTGGTAACAGATCCCTCAGGATGTCATCCTCCTTGAGGATCAGAGCCTTTTTTAAAAACCATCCGCTGCTGAGTTTTTTTGATTTATCGTATGTCTCTGCAATAATTTTCTGATGATATTTCTTTTCAATAAACTTGTTTTTCAGTTTCAGGCTTTCCTTATCAAAGTCATTGTTCTTAGTGCAATTTCTTCGGATTCTCTGATACTGCCCATAGGGAATATTTCTGATCCATTTGACATAAGTGTCCATTTCTAGCGTGGAGATATCTGTTTATATCTGTTGTTTTTGTGTACAATCCGGATGAAATACCTGTTTCTTCCCCCATTAGCATAACATACAGAAATTGAATTTATTGTTGCTTATAGTTCATAATAAATAAGAGGTTTTGGGTGTTGTTGTTAACTTATCGTAGGAATTCATCTTTTTCCTCAACTAATTCTCCATTCCAAATAACAATAATGTCATCTATGAACCTCTTCCATTGTATAATTCTTTCTCTGTAGGGGTTGTTGTTCCAAATTAATAATTCTTCCCATACACCCATATAGATGTTGTCAAAGCTAAAACTAAGTCCCCATAGCTGTGCCTTGTTTTTGGAGGTAGTACTTGTCCTCAAAGGTAAACTAATTCCTGCAGAGAATAAACTGAATAGCTTCCAGAATACATTTCTGTTTTTCTTTGGTCATGTGATCATAGAATTCCAGAGTCTGTTGAATTGCTGAAATACCCAGATATCTGGAGACAGATCAGTACAGGGCTGAAACGTCAAGGGAAATCCACCTATAACTTGGTTTCCAGTTTTGATTTAACATCAGCTCCAACAGTTGTGGAGTATCTCTTATATATGATCTCATTGTAGTTACCATTGGTTGTAGATAGTAGTCCACGTACTCCGAAAGTTTTTCCATTAAACTGCCAATGCTGGAGATAATTGGTCTCCCTGGTGGATTTTTTATATTTTTATGAATCTTTGGCAGATGGTAGAAGATGTCAGTTTTTGGCTATGTGATGTTAATGAATTCAAGCTCTTTTGAAATCAAGATACCTTCCTTGTACGCATTTGAGGTAAGTATATGATACTCCTCTTTGAACACCTGCGTAGGATTGTTTTTTAATTTTTCATATGAGTCTTCATCATTTATCAAATATTGCTCTCTGTCCTGAATGACTATCCCTCCGCCCTTCTCTGCGTGGCGAATGACAATGGTGAGATCTTCTTGTAGAGACTTCATGTCCAAGTTGGATCTTCTTTTCACATGTTTTATAGAGCAGATTTTCTGCTACTTTCAGTAAAAGTTTCTTAAATACAGGTATATGATTCCCCTGTGATTGTAGGGGATAGAAAATTGATTTGGGTCTAAAGCCAATGTGTCTAATAACATAATTCAAAGAGAAGAGGGGTGGGGAGAGATAACGCACCAATTCCTGGTGCAAATAACCAAGATATTGTAATCCCAAACATTTTTGCCTCATAGAGAGAAGCACAGTGTAATGATATAGGAATCACAAGGTTTTGGAGACCAGCAGTCTAGGTCAGCAATGATCCAATTCAGCAACTTGTAAGTGAAACAGGAACAAGCTTTATTGAAGGGAACAGGAACCACAATAATCTAGCAAGGTACATAGACAGGAAGTGCCTTATATAGGCCAAGGACCAGACACCTGACCAGACACAGCTGAAGAGACTAGTCACTGATACTATTGCTAGCAGAGTCAAGGTTTATCAGATCTCAAGTAAATTCACAAAGGCAGGCTGGCGCAGTAGTAGGGAAGAGGTTCAGCCGTCTGGGGACCAGGGTTCAAAACCCAGCAGAGTCAATTCCTCACATTACCCCCGCCTCTATAGGTGCAGCCAATGGATGCCCTATTACCCGGTTTAACAGGGTACTGCACATGAAAAGACCGAAGAAGATCAGGAGCGTGAATATTGTCCACTGGTTCCCACGAACTATCCTCCTCACCATAGCCTTTCCAATGAACCAGATACTGAAGCTTGTTGCGGAAGATCCTGGAGTCCAGAATTTTCTCCACCTCGTATTCATCCTCACCATCCCCGAGGACTGGAGGTGGGGCACGCAGGGCTCGGCCAGGGAAAGTGTTGTCATGGAAAGGTTTCAGCAGTGCAACGTGAAACACCGGATGTATTCTCATGGAATCTGGAAGTTGCAAACGAAAAGTGACAGCATTGATCTGAGCTATGATCTCAAAAGGTCCCATGAACCTCTGACCGAATTTATGAGAAGGAACCCTAAGCTTAAGTATCCTTGTTGACAGCCAAACCTTGTCACCAACATGATAAACTGGGGGCTCCGTTCTATGCCTATCAGCAGCTCTCTTGTAACATTCCTGAGCCTCCGAAAGAATCTCCTTCAACAGGTCTTGTGAATCTCGTAAGGTGGTTAGCCTATCAGTGACTGCAGGAATGGAAGTAGTAATTGGGAGATTCACTAGAAAGGTTGGATGGTAACCAGAGAAGTGGAGCAGTGTTGGGCATTGTTATAGGCAAACTCCGCCGTGGGTAGAAAATAACAGCCAGTCATCCTGCAGGTAACTAATATAGCAAATATTGCTCTAAAGTCTGGTTGGTTCGCTCAGTCTGTCCATTACTTTGTGGATGAAAAGCTGACGACAGATTTACATTAATACCTAGATTAGAGCAAAAATGTTTCAGAAAAAGAGATGTAAACTGCACTCTCCTGTCAGAAACTACTTCATCAGGCACTCCATGCAAGCAAAATATTTCCTGAATAACCAGGTCAGCCATCTGTTTAGCTGAAGGGAGACCACAAGCTAGTATGAAATGACCCATCTTAGTTAACCTGTCCACAACAACAAGAATTGGTAGTGTGTTCCTTAGAGGGAGGTAGTTCCACAATAAAGTCCATGGATATAGATCCCCAGGGACGATGAGGAATCGGAAGTGGCTGATGCAAGTCAACAGGGGATGAGCGAGGAGTCTTATGTCTAGCACATACATCACAAGAGGACACATACTTCGTAGAGACGTAAAAGGTCCAGTCGCACTGACTCCGGATCAAACAGACGTTGTTGAAAAATCCAAAACCCATTAAGCATCGTTATATGGAGATCACGAGGAGGATCACGAAGAACTGGATCTTCAGTGTAGCCCTTTTTAATGCAAGACATCAGATCAGAAGGAAATGTAACTCCAATAAATATATCCTCCAGCAAGATGGTGGTCTTGGTTACGGTAGTAAGGGGTCAGCTATTCTAGACAAGGCATCCGCCTTACCATTCTTGGAGCCAGGAAGGTATGTAACCAAAAAATTAAACCTCGAGAAGAATAGGGACCAGCGTGCTTGTCCGGCTGACAGTCTCTTAGCTGATCGAATACATTCCAGATTTTTGTGATCTGTGAGGACAGTAATTGGATGGGTAGCTCCCTCCAAGAGATGTCTCCATTCGGTGAAGGCAGCTTTTATAGCCAATAGTTCTTTAATCCCTATGTCATAGTTTATTTCTGCTGGCACCATCTGGCAGGAATAGAAGGCACACGGATGTAACAGCATTTTAGGTCCAGTCCTTTGAGACAGTATAGCACCAACAGCTGAATCAGAAGCATCAACTTCCACAATAAAGGGTAATTCCGGTTGAGGATGTACCAGGACGGGGGCAGATGTACACAGAGTCTTTAATCGGGAGAATGCAGTATCAGCCTTATCGGACCACTGAAAAGGAGTCCCTTTATGTGTAAGTTCAGTGATCGGTGTAATAACGGCAGAGAAATTCTTAATTAAACGCCTGTAAAAATTGGCAAACCCCACAAATCTCTGAATATCTTTTTCATTCTTGGGGATGCGCCAGTCCAGCACAGCTTTATTTTTACTTGCCTCCATACTTAAACCTTTAGGAGTTATTACATACCCCAAGAATTGAATTTCTGTTTGTTCAAACTCACATTTTTCCAGTTTAATGTATAGCTGGTGGGTACGAAGGCGCTCCAGAACTATACAGACCTGTTTTCTGTGGTTTTCAAGATTATCAGAAAATATTAGGATATCATCCAAATATGCCACAACAAACTGATCCAGAAGATCTCGTAGTACATCATTGATAAGATGCTGGAAATTTGCAGGGGCATTACAAAGCCCAAATGGCATTACTAGATATTCGTAATGCCCGTACCTGGTTCTGAAAGCTGTTTTCCATTCATCATTTGGTCTTATGCGAACCAGATTATATGCCCCCCGAAGATCAAGCTTCGTAAATATTTTAGCTGAGCGAAGTCTCTCCAAAAGTTCAGGAATGAGAGGCAAGGGGTAGCGTTTTTTAACAGGGATGTTATTAATGTCCCTGTAGTCAACACATGGCCGTAGGCTGCCGTCTTTCTTTTCTACAAAGAATATAGGAGCTCCTGCTGGAGAAGTAGATGGTCGAATAAAGCCTTTGGCAAGATTTTCTTGTATGTATTCACGAAGAGCTTTCAATTCAGGCTCAGAAAGGGAATATATACGGCCAAATGGGATGGCAGCCCCAGGTAACAGCTCTATTGGGCAATCATAAGGCCTGTGGGGTGGAAGCTGATCAGCATTCTTCTTATCACAGACATCTGCAAAATCCCAATATTGTAGAGGAAGCTTAGTCAAGTTTGTAGCAACCATTTCATTAATTGTTGTGGCAACAGGTGTTACCTTAGAGGGTTGACCATTCATTAAGCAGTGTTCTGAAGGAAAGGACAAAGTTCTGGTCTTCCAATCAATCTGTGGGTTATGTAGAGCAAGCCAAGGTACCCCCAAAATCACTGGAAACTGTTTTGAGGAAATTAGGTGGAAAGATATAGCCTCATGGTGATTCACTTCCAGAGTCAACTTTAAGGGCACAGTCTCATGTGTAACCGGGCCTGACGTAAGTGGAGAACCGTCTACTGTCTCCATTAACACAGGTGAAGAATTAGGGATAGACTGAATTCTATTTCCTGCTGCAAATTTGATGTCCATAAAGTTTCCGCCTGCTCCAGAATCTATCATAGCAGTAGTTGAAATTTTACGATCACCACATTGCAACATGATAGGCACCGCAAAATGAGGATGTTGAGTCAACATACCCTCCTTCACCATGAGCCAGAGAAAACAAGGGATGTGTGACAGAATCCAGTTGATCTGAAATCTGGGACTGGTGTTGAATCTGTGCACCCTCAGCCGCCATAGCTATTGTTCTTTTGGATTTGCTAGGGCAATTTATGGCATAGTGCCCTGCACTACCACAATACAGGCATAAATTGTGAATGCGTCGCCACTGTTTTTCTTCATTGGATAATGGCCCTCTTATTAGATTTACATACATAGCCTCAGGCTCAGAGTCTGTAGGTGTTTGTGGGGTCGGAGTAGAAATTCTTGAATAGGAAATAGGAGTAGCACTTGGTCTAAAAGAGCCCTGTCTTTCCGATCTTCTTTCAGAAAGTCTCCGATCAATATGGATAACCAAACGCACAAATGCATCAAAGTCAGCAGGAAGATCAACACGAGCTAGCTCATCTTTTATAGCTTCTGAGAGACCTTTTCTGAAGTGGAACCTCTGCGCTGATTGGTTCCAGGTAGTATAAGCAACCCACTGTCTGAATTCAGCAGCATATTCAGCCACAGAGCGCCTCCCTTGATGCAAATGAAGGAGAGTGGCTTCTGCTGTAGCACATCGATTGGGGTCATCAAAAACTAGACACATGGCCTCAAGAAAGTCATTTAAATTACCCAAGACTTGACTGTCCTGTTCCAGAAGAGGGGAGCCCCAAGCCAGGGCTTCATCTTTGAATAGGGAGAAAATAAGTCCCACCTTCTCTCTTTCCGATGGAAAACGTTGAGGTAACATCATGAAGTGCAAACGGCATTGATTCAGGAAACCCCTAAATCTTTTGCGATCTCCTCCAAACTTTTCTGGTAGGGGCAAACGGGCATCTTGTGCAGGTGTAACAGTAGCAGCCACAACATCACGTGCCCTGTAGCTGGTATACTCATTGTGCATTGACTCAACTTTATTTTGCAGTTCAGCTACCTGGTCCTGCAGCACTTGAATGGTCTGTGCCTGGGTCTGCACTGTTCTTGCAGTAAAAGCAACCTGCTGGGCCAATGCAGAATCTGACCCGGCGGTCTCCATGAAAGGGCCAGATTATTCTGTAATGATATAGGAATCACAAGGTTTTGGAGACCAGCAGCCTAGGTCAGCAATGATCCAATTCAGCAACTTGTAGGTGAAATAGGAACAAGCTTTATTGAAGGGAACAGGAACCACAATAATCTGGCAAGGTACATAGACACAGCTGAAGAGACTAGTCACTGATACTATTGCTAGCAGAGTCAAGGTTTATCAGATCTCAAGTAAATTCACAAAGGCAGGCTGGCGCAGTGGTAGGGAAGAGGTTCAGCAGCCTGGGGACCAGGGTTCAAAACCCAGCAGAGTCAATTCCTCACACATTGAGCTATACTCTCCGCATTTGAATTTCATATTATTGAGGTATTTTCGATTATTGAAAAAGCCACAGGATAAAAGTGACGAAACGCATCTGCTCAGTATTTTTACTATGTATTTTTTTTTTTAATAACATTAAAGTTACTGTATATTTTGAAATGTTTATTCTTATTTTCCGCTATTGAACATATTTTATTACAGTTCAATCATTTTTTTCGCAAACATTGGATATTTATAACATTGACCATGTTTGGTATAGTATTTTAAATAAAGACACCTATAATTCCAAATGGGATATACTGAACCCAAGCAAAATGTTTAATATTTGCTTCCCACATGTATTGATAGTGTTGTAATATTCCCCATGCTCTGAAAAATACACATATATATTACCCTAATACCCACACTCTATTGTAAGAATATGAGATAAGACAGTCACGTGGGAAAGAAGTACTAACCTACAAGCCAACACATGTTGGGAAGCCTATAATATACCTCATAGCCTGAGGTTAGAATAGGTGGAAGCTTTACCTACTGATCTCTGTAAAAAATGGTTTGGGATTACAATACCTTGGTTATTTGCACTAGGAATTGTTACGTTATCTCTCCCCACCCCTCTTCTCTTTGTTGCATACCATACAGACACATCAGTGAACTGCCTTCCGAAAGAAGCAGCACGCCTAGCTATAACCATCAAAATGGACTAGAGAATAAACTAACTTAATTCAGAGACAATCTAAAATCTAAATGGAAAAGATTGGATTTAAACTCACCCCCTAGAACTAGACCACCAAGACCACCTGAGGAGAGCTACAGAGTACTACAGGGTCATACCAACCTGTACTTTTTATCTTTAATAACATCATTCCTTGCTTCTTCTACCAGTCTGTCCAAGTCCCTCCTTGTGATTTCTTCCACTAATTCATTGTCCAGGGAAGCATTCTCCTCTCCTAATTCCCTTAGGGTAAGGAGTGTTTCTATAAGACTCTCCTTTAGTCCTGCTTCTTCCTTATCTTTTTCTTTAGTAGTAATATTATTCTTTTCCATTTTTGCAAAGTGTCTCTGCATGGTTAGATTTCTCACAAACTTATACATTCGGTTCGGTGTCAGGAGCAAAAAATAAAGCTTTTTGGAGGATAATATTTTCTTGCTGAGTCAATGTTCTTTTAGAAACATTTAAAAAAAAATTGGTAGGTGTTTTTTCCCCTTTTTATATTGAACAATTCTTCCTCCTCTCCACCCTCTAGGTCATCTCTTGTTGGTTTCCTTTTTCTTGGAGTTTCCTGTCCGTCACTAAAAAATGCTGCACAATATGTACTGGTTGATAAATCTCCTCTTTTGTGCTGTTTTACATTAACTGTTTATTTTCCGGCCGCAGCGTGGGCGGGTCTGAGGTGCTCCAAGCCCTCGGGACTTTTTACATGGATTTTTGACATAAATTAAAAAATATTTTTTTTACGGATTTGAGTGTAGGGAAATGTTGTGCTATTTTTGGTAACACGTACAATCACTTTATAGTCTCCTCAGAGTGCAGGATGGCTTTATTTTGGCTTTATAATGTGCTTAATTGGTGGTAGCGGGACCTTTTTCCTGCAAGTAAGCTGCGGCTCGCTTTTAGCCTTGCAGAGAGGGTTCCCGGAGCAATAGAATAGCAACCGGGATTTTCTTGCGGCCGAAACTCTTGCGGCCGTTTTAGATCAAAGGCTTTCCTCCGGCGCGCGGCCGCAAGGGATAGCAAGGCGCCGGCCGCAAGCCTGCCGGAATCCCCGGGCAGAGGGGAATAGAATAGCCGAATAGCTTGCGGCCGGTCCTTGCGGCCCCGCATCTCCTACGGCCGATAATAGAATGAGGCCCATAGTCAGCAAAAGGCTACAAGATTCTCAATGGTGTCTTTGATTTTCATATATATTTTGGAGATTTAATTTCTATGTTCTATGAGAAGTTTTATTAATCTCATAGAAAATTCTTCCAGAATTGTATTCCATTTTTCTATCAGACTGGTATCTATAAAATCTATAGCACATCCTTTTTGTACTCTCAAACCCTGTGGTATCATACCACATTTTAAATAGCTTTCTAGGCTTGCTAGATCATACAGATTTTTTACTCCATTTTTCCAGTTCTTTCATGAGGTTTTTGGTTGTGTTTCTGATGGAGTTTCACTCATATCATTATCTAGAAAGTTCTTAATTCTTTTCATTTTCTACATTGATATATTCACCATAACTAAAAGGATCTGACATGATGATATTCTGATAGTACAGTGCCTTGAAAAAGTATTCACCCCCTTTACTTTTTACCAGTTGTGTGACATTACAGTCTTAAGTTCAATGTTTTGTTAATCTGAATTTTATGTGATGGATCAGAACACAATAGTCTTAGGCCCTCATTCAATTGCGATTTGGCCAATTGAATAGGGTTCTAAATAAGCACATAACATATTTTTTTTAAAGAAGTTTTTAGTTAGTTAAAATCTTGCTTTTGGATAGATGCTTACAAACTAAAAACGTCTTTAAAAAATATATGCTATGTACTTATTTAGAGCCCTATTCAATTAGCCAAATCGCAATTGAATGAGGCCCTAAGTTGGTGAAGTGAAATGAGAAAATAGAAAATAGAAAATTTGCATGTGCGTACGTATTCACCCCCTTTGTTATGAAGCCCATAAAAAGCTATTTTTTTTAAAGGCCCCAGAGACTGCAACACCTAAGCAGGAGGCACCACTAACCAAACACTGCCATGAAGACCAAGGAACTCTCCAAACAAGTAAGGGACAATGTTGTTGAGAAGTACAAGTCAGGGTTAGGTTATAAAATATACAAATCTTTGATGATCCCCAGGAGCACCATCAAATCTATCATAACCAAATGGAAACAACATGACACAACAGCAAACCTGCCAAGAGACGGCCGCATACCAAAACTCACGAACCTTTCAAGGAGGGCATTAATCAGAAAGGTAGCACAGAGACCTAAGGTAACCCTGGAGGAGCTGCAGAGTTCCACAGCAGAGACTGGAGTATCTGTACATAGGACGACAAAAAGCTGTACGCTCCATAGAGTTGGGCTTTATGGCAGAGTGGCCAGAAGAAAGTCATTACTTTCAGCAAAAAAACAAAATGGCACGTTTGCGAAAAGGAATGTGGGAGACTCCCAAAATGTATGGAGGAAGGTGCTCTGGTCTGATGAGAGTAAAATTTTACTTTTCGCCCATCAAAGAAAGCTCTATGTGTTGGGCAAACCCAACACATCACATCACCCAAAGAACACCATCCCCACAGTGAAACATGGTGGTGGCAGCATCATACTCTGGGGATGTTTTTCAGATGGATGGTGCTAAATACAGGGATATTCTGTACCACTCTGTGCATGATTTGAGGCTAGGACGGAGGTTCACCTTCCAGCAGGACAATGACCCCAAACCCACTGCTAAAGTTTAAGGGGAAACATGTAAATGTGTAGGAATGGCCTAGACCTCAATCCAATAGAAAATCTGTGGTCAGACTTAAAGATTGCCATTCACAAGCGCAAACCATCCAAATTGAAGGAGCTGGAGCAGTTTTGCAAGAAGGAATGGGCAAAAATCCCAGTGGTCTCATAGAGACTTATCCAAACCGACTTGGAGCTGTGATTGCCGCAAACGTTGGCTCTACAAAGTATTGACTTTAGGGGGGTGAATAGTTTTGCACATTGACTTTTTCTGTTATTTTGTCCTATTGGTTGTTTGCTTCACAATAATAATTACAAAAAAATATCTTCAAAGTTTTGGGCATGTTCTGTAAATTAGATGATGCAAATCCTCAAACAATCCATTTTCATTTCAGGTTGTGAGGCAACAAAACACGAAAAATGCCAAGGGGGGTGAATACTTTTCCAAGGCAGTGTATATGTGTGTGAGAATCATTTATATGAGAGGGGTATCTGTGTTATGAATACAAATATGCAATTCAATCCCCTGTGAACTGAAAGTTAGGAATAAGGAAGATGTTGGAATCCCCACAGGGGAACCACACGTCTGTAGCACTAAAACAAACACACCATATATTCCTTAAATGGGTATAAATAAATGTACTGGTATAGATATTACAGTACTAGAGGGGGCCCTACAGAGGGAAAACACAAATCTGTAGCGCTCTTTGTAACCACAAAATATATCTCAACATATTTATGTTAATGTACACTATCACAGTAAGTATTAACAAAAAATTAATAAGATACAATCTCTATTAGTGAAAAGAAACATGTATCATATTAGAAGAAGACCACATAGAAGGGGACGGAGGTTTCACCCACCGTTAAATAGTGATGATGTGACTCCTGCTTCGTGGATAACAGTTCGTCAAAATTGGATTTGCTGCTTGCTCTGAAGGCTCTGTTCACTAGTGGTCATAAGCATTAAAAACAAGAGGGCAATGCAGGGGGAGAAAAGCACACGATCCAATAGTGCAGATAAATAAATGTATTACTTGAACAACAAATAAAATCATGTAAAATACACAATCAAAAATAACAAAAAAATGACCATATGTCACACATTTAATACCCTCATACAATATGAGGTATGGAAGCAGCTCAAAAGGAAAGTGAGTCCACCCGTCTAGGTGAGATGTAATCAGCTGTCTCCAAGTGTCCAGGTATACCAGATTCCCCTGGAGTATATAATGGTTCACACCATCCAAGAGGCTGTCTAGTAGCTTAAATGTATACTGGTATAGGTGTTTATTCACCACATATACAGATTAAATGAGTCCTATGGGGATTAAATGACCAGCACAGTATGGCTAAATTAACATTAGTCCATATAAAATTATAGGTACCCAATAAGGAGGGTAATATTAAAATATGGTGATCGGTACCATATACATTCAGTATACATTTAAAAAAACTACATAGCCTCTTGGATGGTGTGAACCATTATATTCTCCAGCGGAATCTGGTATACCTGGACACTTGGAGACAGTTGATTACATCTCACCTAGACGGGTGGACTCACCTTCTTTTTGAACTGCTTCCATACCTCATATTGTGTGAGAGTATTAAATGTGAGTGTGACATATGGTCATTTTTTTGTTATTTTTCATTGTGTATTTTACATGATTTTATTTGTTGTATAAGTAATACATTTATTTATCTGCACTATTGGATCCTGTGCTTTTCTCCCCATGCATCTCCCTCTTGTTATACTGAAGGAGTAAAGAGAATTAATTTGGCTTTGCCTTACCTCCCAGGATCAAGAGGTGAGGGTCACACACATGGCAGCATGCCATGGAGTAAACAGGGTTAGCTTAAGATGCTAACAGTGTTTTTAGAAGTGAAGCATCATGTTTATATGAAAAGTGCATTTAAAGAAACCTAAAATGTTTCTATAAAATAAAAAATATCTAAGCAATCCATTTATGCATGGTTTTAATCCCCAAACCTAATAATAATCAAGGAGGTGATGATGGGATCAATTTTATTTTACCAAAGTTGTCAAGTTATCAAACTTGTTTATGCACTCAATTGACAGTAATGGTTTGATGGAAAAGTCATGATAGCACACCAGTTACCTACAATTAGGACATACTGTACATTCCCTATTAACAGACCATTCATTGGCATGTGATACATCCTATACTTCAATACCCCATAATTATAGAACCTACATTTCAATAAGTAGTAGACCTACAATCACCCTATCTCCAAGTGATTATAACATTATTTCACACTGGCAGAGTAAACAGAGAACTCAGTATCTCAACAACAGATTGCATGCTCTTCATATTCACAGAATCTGCATTATTTGTGGGATAGAGCTGACATATTTAAGAGACAGTGCCTATATTTTGTCAGTGACAGAGCCTAATGCTAAAATCTCTCAGTGTCAAAGCTCACAAAATACACAACCTGTATCTGTACTTCAGTTTATTTATGAATCAAAAGCTGCAATATTTGCATTTAGAATTGTTGTTTGTGAGAATATTGTGTAGCAATATCCACAGTACTAATTGTCACTGAAATTCGTTATGGCAGTATTCGGTAGATTGTAGGTAATTACAGGCCCCACACACTATTACATAAGAACTGTACTATGTGATGCAAGATCAATAATGAACAAAACAGCGATAAAATCAGATGCTGCTAATTCAGCAGATATACCACTGAAACCTGTCTAGACATAAAATAAAACCACACCTTAGAAGCAGCTATACCAGCCAATTATGCAATACTCCGTTTCTCAACACACAAATAAAAGGTTGAAGGAGCAGCTATTTCCTCCAGTTCAAGTTTGAATTGCAGGCCATTTCTATTGAATGACCTACATTTTTTGAGTGTATAGCAACAAGAAAAGCTACAGATATTGACTGTAATAATGCTAGACCACAGCAGGTGGCTTAGCCTTGGTGACTTCAATGTCTTGGTGGATGATAAATTCTCCCAATTCATATAAGCTGTACTTTTCGTGATCCATACTGTGAACTTTATCTTAGCTATCTCTTCTGCCAGCCATAAAAGTGGTCACACATTATATCATCCAAACAAATCTATATGTGTTCCAAACAGATCTATATGTCTCTGATCTAACAACTGACCCAGTTGTGTGGTCAGACCACTCTACCATGATTTTGTTTTATAACTACTCACTTATATAGACCTCTCCCTTTGGAGATGTCTACCCTACATACTTTCCATTAAGCAGTATCACTCCACATACTAAATCTGAGTTGGATTTTTCATGTGATGAGAAACTATGAGGGTTGAAGATTGACTGCAAACTGTTTAGTTAGCAACAATTTGTTTAGTTGTGTGTGTGCAGAATTGCAATCTTTTTTACTAGAATTAAAGACTGGCCTGTTATTATAAACAACGGCCACATTATCTTTTGTCAATACCAGGTGTTCTAATACATGCTAATTCCTGGCAGTGTGTTTCCTGCCCAACAATTTTGGTGTCAGAAGTAGGATATCTGCCAGAATGGTGAGTAGGCATTTTATGTGTTCTCACCTGTCTGCAGGGTATTATAATTATTGTAAGAGGGAAGCATTTTTCTTTTTGTTGTGGGTTTTAGTCCTCAACTACCTATTATGGGTTGAAGTCCCTAGTTGTTTATGAGTATAAATTCCCTAGTTGTTTGTGGGTCAAAGTCCCTGTTTGTAAGATTATCACCACCTTGCTATTCCTTTTCCTCCTGGACAAAATAGGTGTGGGACACTGGGTTAAAATCACTGTACACTTGCATAAGCTGTGATTAAATATGCTTAAAAGTAACAAGCAGTCCACAATTATTTTGTAGAAAAAAAAAGGTAAAATAGAAAAACTGAGTAGGTCCTTAAGTTTGGAGAGTCGGAAAACCATGCTGAAGGCTTTTGCTAACTCCTAACTTTATCTCTAAATGAATGCAGAATTCCAAAGGATAGCCAGAAGAGAAAGGGAGAATTTCTACAGTGAGCAATGTAAAGATTTAGTAGAAGATAACATAATGGGAAGGTCAAGAGATCTCTTCAAGAAAATTGGGGATGTCAAATAAAACCTTTCATGCCAAAGTGGGTGTGATAAAAGACAAACTTGGTAGGAATTTAGGAGAAGCAGATCAGATAAAGAAGAGGTAGCAGGAATACACTGAAGATCTATTCAGGACGTTTGCTCAATGAGCTGGAGCGGCTTTGCTGATAAAAAGGCTGCAGAAGTTGATTAAATCCCAATTGAACTTATCAAAATGATACAATAAGATGCTCTGAAAGAGCTGCTAGCCTTATGTCAACACATTTGGAAAACTCAACAGTGGCCAGTACACTGGAAAAGTTCAGTCTACATCCCAATCCCCTATAAAGGCAGTGCCAAAGAATGTTCCAATTATCGAACAATTGCACTCAATTTACAAGTCAGTAAGGTAATGCTTCAGATCCTACACGTTCGGCTCCAACAATATATGGACCGGGAACTACCAGATGTGGAAGCCCAGTTCCACAGAGGAAGAGGCACAAGAGATCAAATTGTCAATGTCCAATGAAGATTAGAGAAAGCAAGGACGTTCCAAAAAAAAACATTTACTTATGCTTCAGACTATTCTAAAGCCTTTGACTGTGTGGATTACAAAAAAATATGGCAAGTTCTTAAATAGATGGGAGTACCAGATCATCTCATTCTCCACCAGATGAAACTGTATGTGGACCAAGAACCCGAAAATGGGACAACAGAATGGTTCAAGATCTGAAAAGGAGTGCAACAAGATTGTATATTGTCACCTTATTTATTCAACTTATATGCAGAGTACATCATGCATAAGGTCGGGCTGGATGAATCCAAAGCCGGAATCCATATTGCTGGAAGAAATATCAACAACCTCAGATACGCTGATGATACTAATTTGATGGGTGAAAATAAGGAGGAACTAAATTACCTATTGATGAGAGTAAAAGCTAGCAAATAGATGTGGAGTGGAGGCAGTGACAGGTTTTATTTTCCTGTGATGCAAAATCTCTTCAGGCTGTAGTGATGAAAATAAAATATGTTTGCTTCTGGGAAGGAGGGCTATGGCAAGCTTCGACAAGCTAGTAAAAAGTAAAGATTTTACACTATCAACAAAGGTCTGCATAGTCAGAAATATGGTATTCCCAATAGTAACATATGGATGTGAGAGCTGGACCATAAAAAAGGATGATCACCCTAGAATTGACTCCTTTGAATTATGGTGTTGGCGAAAACTGATTAGAATCCCTTGGACTACAGAAAGATCCAATAAATCAGTACAAATATTTTGGTAATATCATGAGAAGGCAGAATTCCTTAGAGAAGACTCTGATGCTGGGAAATATTGAAGACACATGAAGAAGGGGACGACAGAGGCGGAGATGGATAGATGAGTTAATTTAAGCCATAAACATGAACTTAATGGAGCTCAGAGGGGCGGTGACTGACAGATGTACTTGGCATGCTGTGGTCCAAAGATTTGGACAGTGTTTGCTAAGATGTAGTTTAAACATAAACAGAGTAAAAAATATTTTTGTGATTTAAAGTGGTAGAGTTTAAAAGTTTACTTTTTAGCTGGATGATATTTTAAACAAGTGTTATTTTCCTATATGCAATAATGATCACCCTTCTATAAGAAGTTTATGAGATTTTGTTATATCACCTGAACACTCCATTATAAAACGTGAATATATTATGGTAAATCAGTGGTATCATTTTTGCAGTGACATTAAAAGGTGGAATCAATAATTTGGTACAAATCTAAATAAGATAATCAGGAGTTATATTAACAGAAAAGAAGGAGGGTTTGTATAGTAACCAACCTTTTTAACCCAAAGTGAAATGCTGATTAGGTACCTAATAATTACCAGGCAAAATAATTTTATGATTCCGTGTAGAGTTATAGATGGAGTGAAGCATACTCTATTTACAAGAACATGTAAAAATATCAATACTTTTTTCAAAGACATGCTCATCTTTAAGGTTAATAATTGTAACCAACTGGGTCTTATATTTTCTATGTTAAAACACAAATGTAAGTACAGTACAGAAATGTCAATAAAAGCGGAATAATTATTTATTTTAATTTTTTACTCTTTAAAAAATGTTTTTGGTATTTTTGCAGGCTTGTTTTGTTGGCCAGGTTATTTTTTATTGTTGAGCTGCAATTCTTTTTTGCCCCTGATAGGGCTATCCTCATGTTACTGAATTTGAGGAATTATAAAGTACGTTGACATTTCTCTCTATCAAAATGGATTTGATATTTGCACAATCTCTGTCTCGTAATTACTTCCCAGGTGGATGCTGGTGAGATCAGTACATAACATTCTACCAGTTAATAAGGTGTAAATTATGACATTAAAGATCAATCTCCTACTTACAAGTAGAGGTGAATTCTGTGGCTAAAATGGTGTATCAGAACAGTAGAACAGATACAGTAGACTTAATGTTGGCAAGAGCTGGAGGCCTTTGTACCTACTTAAAATCCACTTGTTGGCTCCCCACTATGGAATGGGTAAAAAACCTTATCATGGGGTTCTATCTCGTAATAATAGTGAGTCTTGGGTGCTATGTTTTTGTTTTTCCTTACTGATTAAATGTTGTCAAAATGTAACATATACCTTAATGTTAAAACATGTCCTCACATACTGTATACATTCTCAGTCTTTTTACATACATTTGCATGGATGCCAGTAGTATCATTACTTCACATTTTTATTGTGGGTGGGGCATTATATGACCACTGAAGAAAACTAAATATAGTTTATTTAAGGAAATGGTTTGGAAAATGTAATTGTCTCTGAATATTTGTATACATTTTTTCTGCATATTTGTATACATGTATACTTTATTATATTTATGTTAAAGGTGCATTGAAATTATTTTTTCTTTGTTCCAATATAATAAGAGTATTTGATAATGTAACACCATTTCATTCTTTAACATGAAGCTCTAAATGCAAGATTCACATTTTTAATTGTGTTCCATGTCGCTTTAATAAAGTAGAAAATATCCACTGAATCTGTATTTATAGTATGCGATTATGAAAAACTTGACTTAAAAATAGGTAAAATGTTTTTAGATAGTTTAAAATAAACAAATGCAGCATTTCATTTTTTTAACTAATATATTCAATATTTCTTTAATGGTGGAATATATTTCCTTGTTCTTTGAGACGAATGCATTTCAGCTAGGATGAAGGCTTGTAAAAACTAAATATTTAAGGAAAGGATACAGCATTACCAAATAATTTTAGTTGCAACAAATATATCTTGTATAACAATCAGACTGGGATTTATTCATGCTAAGATGCTCTGGGTAAAAACAGATTAAATTGATTGAATTAAATTTAACCAATTTCAAACATTTGCAGAAATATTATAATCTATTATATTAAAAGACGAGATAGGAAACCTCAGGCCAGCATTACCATGCGCATGCGTGATTCCATCAGGTATTGGACCCAAATTCAGTCTTCAAATTTCTATTTAGGAGTGGCCATCACTGCTCCTTTTATTGAAGTTGGTGACAAGGCTTTGTACCAGCTTATAATGATGGTATGGCACTGCATAAGCCATAATGGGCATACTGTATACATTAGCTGTCTCTGTGTAAACTTTATATTTTCAAGGCCTTAGGTGAGTTCAATTGGAAAGTTTCCAAACAAGTAGATAGTGGAGAGAAAGCAGAGAGGAGGAAGAGTGAAACAGGGAATTTGTCGAGAGCACATACAGAATTACCAATGATAACCAGTCTCAGCTAATAAAGTAAAGAGAAGTTGAGTTGAATAGTTTAATCTGCAAAAATATTTGAATTTGCAAAAATATATTTTATTAAGATGCATTTTTGTGTGAACTCTTAGGAACTATTCTTAAAGGGAAAAAAGATTCCATGTGCTTACATTTACAACCAGTCACTACAATTTAATTTATTGCAACTCTTATTGAACCATATAACAGAATACATATTAATAACTTAATAATTTCTGCCTAAATACATAGCAAAATGTTATAATGTTTATAATGTTTATAATTTAATCAAGTATGTTAGGAGGAAAAGGAATTACCATCTCTGCATGATATAACATTGATATTCCTCAGTGGGGAAAATACAATTATCTTTTTTATCTCAATGTATATGAGTAGTCTAGTTGCGCAAAAGTATTGACCTTCTAAGCAATGAATTACATTATAAATCTCTGAATTATATATATGCAAAATAGCCAAGTATATAAAGTAATTACTTGAACATACTACCGTTAGTCTAAAATATTAAGGATTACTTGTAGTCTATCCAATTCAATGAAGTATTACTACAGCCTACTTCTTCATGGCCATGTAACTGTTCAATTTGGCTAATTCCATGCATATGTTGCTGAAGAGACAAATAAAATGGTGTGTAAGGAGAAATGCAGCCAACATTGCTAGATGGATTTAACTCCAAGAATACCAATAGAGGCTGCATGATGACACAACAAACATTTATGTGAAAGGCAGACTCTCCCTTACCAGAGAAATGACAGGTAGATATGAAGCCAGGAATTGTCATCCTTTTCAGCAATCTATAAATAGCATTAGCCAAGTTGGATAGTTATATGTCCATGAAGAAGTGGGCTGCACTGAATTAAGGGACCCAATGGCTCAGAGATAAACTGCCTCAGAGGTTTATCAGTAATTAATGACATGGTTCTCTTACTAACATTGAATCTACATTGTTTAGGTGCAACAAAACTGCTAACGAACATCTGAGAATGACAGACTTAAATGTTATATTTGCTGTAGAAAATTCATTTTTAAAATACTTTCAGTTAATAAAGTACTTGTTATTACCTATAGTTTTGTAAGCTCACATCATGTAGCTTTCAAATCCAGAATATGGCATGCACATTCCTATCCCTCACAGGCTCTTCCAGTTTATTTAAATTGGTGGACAATGCCTTGGTATGCTTTCATGGCAGAAAACTCTCAAGGACAATACACTGTACATATCTTAAACTTTCAGATACTGCAGGCTGGTCCTGTCAACCTATGAGGCAAATAGCACAGTTGAAAGTAACTATATTGTGCCTTGGTTCCATGACAAATCAACTATTTGAGCTGAAGATAAGCTCCTGAATCAAACTGTGCAGTACACTGGACTTTGGGTATACCCATGCAGTGCTCAAGCAATGTTCAGTAACTGCTTAAAGTACAGAATAGTAAGAGCACCCACTAATGTATGTTGGGAATATATTAAAACATACATTTTATTTGTTTATAAAAATTTACTAAAATAGTCTCCACTGCATATGTAACACACACACACACACATATGAATAGTCTAGTTTACCAAAAGTGTTGATCTACTAAGCAATTGATTAAATTATGAATCTCTGAATTGTATCTATGCAAAACACCTAATTACATAAAGTTCTTACTTGAACATAGTACTATTAATCTAAAATATTAGGATTATTTATAGTCTATCCAATTCAATGTAGTGTTACTACAGCCTACGTCTTCATGGACAAATTACTAGTCAGCTTAAGTTTTGCCAAGTAGTTTTTAACTGACAAGAGGACATTCTTTGAGGTTAGAAGTAAAAAGATTCTACCTTAAAGAAAGAAAAGGGTTCTTAACAGTACGGATGGTTAAACTGTGGAATTATCTACCAAAGGAGATGGTGAGAGAGGATTCCATAGATAACTTTAAAAAGGAATTGGATATATTTTGAAATAAAAAGGGCATTCAGGTTTATCCTGGTTAATTAAAGAGGGAGTATTGATCCAGGGAGAAATCCGATCGCCAGTATCTGGAGTCACAAAGGAATTATATATTTTTTCCTTTTAAGACAAATGGCAAGATTCACTTTTTTTTTTTTTTTTTTTTTGCCTTCCTCTGGATCAATTAACAATTAGCAATTAATCTGCATATTGCAGATTAGAGGAGTTCTTAAAAGTTTGAACTTGATGGGCTAAAAATCTTTTTACAACCTGAATTACTATGTAACTATGTAACTATATTACATTTTGTATTGTCCTGCTGGACGATCCCATCCGCTCCAGGGAAGACAATGTATGGGTATTCATGATCTTCAAGGAGGTGGTCATAATAATGTGACTCAACCCTGTATTTATGTGCTGTGACAAAATTATTCAAGAGGTTTATGTGAGCCACAGACTCTGCAAAGCTCTCTTCCCCCAGTCGGACTGCAGGGGTTAACTTCCCTGCAAACCTCACCAATGTATTGTGGATGTATCCCTTGTCCAGTAGATGCATTTAACATAATACGTTTTTTTTTCTAATTTAAATCTAGCTTTATGACATTAGCCATACCTAGTTCTGGTCTTAATAAGACTCACATTTTTCAAATATATTTATTCAGCGTATTGTGGTGCTTTAAGTATGATAAATGTGAATGTGGTTTAACACAATTGTACTGTAGGTGGTGCTACAGGGTAACAGTAAAATGTTCATTCCTAAAGGAAAGACTAGACGAAGAACAGAATACAAATAAAATAGGACTTTACCAAAGTATAGGTTCCCACGATCCCAAAACACTAACCAACGGATGTGGGCAATTTCTCAATCCACATGCGGTGCTTTTGGTTTGTATGACGTTTATATACCGATTAACACAGTTGTTAATTCTCTTGTCTTGTGTTTGTTGACTCTGCAACAGACATATTTATTTTGCCAAAACATTTTAAATATGAAAACGGTGCCTGGTTTTCAAACCACTGCTTAGTAGTTTACAGCTGTATTCAATCATAAAAGTGTTGTGTTCATATGAGGATAGATTTTATGTAGATAATAAATCCTTACAGATTCATTCTCTGTAAAAAGTAAAAAATATGAAACAGAGCCTTTGTGCAGGAATTCTTTATTTAACTAAAATAAATATGGATAGTCCATTTATATTAGTTACAAAATTTAAAATGATTGTTTATTATTTATTTATTTATTTTTATTTCTATATTTGGGTTGTCATATACTCATTCCCATAGAACTTAATGTTAAAGGGACACTGCATACTGTCACTCTGAAAGGATGCTGGTTTCATCTTAAAATGCATGAAAATCTGACTGTTCATTGTACTAGCCTTTTTTCCTCTGTAGTAAACTATTCCTGAGAAATACAGCATTATGTTTGCGGTTAATGTGAATTCAGTAATCTCATTTGTGGCTCAGAAAAAATATTGCACAAGTAATAATGAATTTCAAAGTGTTAAAAAAATGTCTAACTAATAATCAGTTTTCCATGCTCCATAAGAACATTTTTAAAAAAAATCTTGATTTGGGGTGACAGAATCCCTTTAAAGTTATTAGCCATGTGTACTTTCCTTTCAGTGTGGTTAATACAATAAAACCATAGTTAATAGTTGTGTCAGGAAGCAGTTATAGCTCTGCAAGCTGGAGTGTTGTTCAGGAGAAATCTATACTAGTGTTTATAATAAATGGGAAAAAAGTGAGCTGGACTCATTGCATCCGAAGCAAGAATTATGTATAGCTGCATATGCAACTTAAAAACACTTGATGTTTCGACCTACCCTTTCTTTTACACATTGCATGCTGAGATTGGGGTAGACTATAAATAAATAGTGTAAAATGAGTCCTAACGACCCTAGCTCATTCGTGCCTACAACGTCCATTTGGTTAGAGTGGGGCAGAACCTCCACAAATAATTCCCTTTTAGTTCCAACTAATCATGGGCTAGAGAGGGAACAAAAATTATAACATTTACATTGAAGAAAGTCACTTTATGACTACTATGGGCTCCAAGTGTGGCCTACTTTCAGTAGTGTGTGTGACATTTCCTGGAACCACATAAGATCACTGTTTTTTCTTTTTTGTGTGTCATTCAGCCCTTTCTGACTTTGCGTGAATTGTAATACACCAGAGCATCTCTATGTCCATGGTCATGCTGCTCCACTTGGTATTCATGGCAGAGATACTGGAGTGGGTTGCCAGTTCCTTCTCCAGTGGGCCACAGCATACAGCTCCTGGTATTCCTATGTGGTCTTCCATCCAAGTACTGACCAGACCCAACACTTCTAATGTTCAGGGTGGTGTAACCTCTTGGTTCCCTGACTTGGACTTCAACCCAGGTCGCAGTGGTGAAAGCACAGAATCCTAACCAATGGACTATCACAGAACTCTCTGGTCACTGTAGTCTTCTGTTATTCTTCTTGTAACAGAACCTTACCTTTGCCTGTGAACATTTATTACTACACTGGCCCTTTAACTGTTTGGAATGTTTTTTTTGAATATATGTATGTAACTGTCATGCTGAGTTCAGTTAGTAAAAAGTTTTTCTCTGATGGTTGATAACTTTACTTTTACACAGCAGCTTGCCAGGGAAAAGGACGTCTCCAACGGCTGATACCCTCTCACTACCGGGGTAGCCGTTACATTGGTGGTAGCGGTGGGATGGTCCTTTTATCCAGAGAGCAAGTGCTGAATGGAGTCTCAGTACGCCAAGCTGAAAAGACCCACACTAAAAGATTTATTGGAGAGTCGTGGTAGGAGTGCCAGTAACAGGCCACGGAGGGAGCTGATAACTGACCTGCTGGAGCTGGACGAAATGGATAGGTCCATGGAAGTAACGGAGCCCCTTACATCTGTCAGCAAGGACGATGTAATTACTGGTATTGTACAGCGGAGATTATCCTTGTATCCAGAAACGTCCGTGGAACTAATAAACCAGCTGCTCCGGGAAACAAGAGAGGAGATAGAAACTAAGAGGAGACAAGAAACGTAACTGGTAAGAGCTAGACAGCCCATTACACAGGCAGTTCCTACCCCCCCCCCCCACCCACTGCTACAGTAAAGAAAATACCGTTCACTGCATTTAAAGCTTTTGTAGAAAGTGAGGAAGAAATAGATGGATATTTGGCTGACTTTGAGAGGCAGTGCTCATTACACCAGGTACCACCAGACCAATGGATCACTATTTTGTCTGGGAAATTGTCGGGCAAAGCCAATGAAGCCTTTCCGGCTCTTGCTCCAGAGGATATTTTACAATATCAGCAAGTTAAAAAGGCACTGCTAACCCGATATGCCGTAACCCCAGAAGCATACCGCCGTCGCTTCCGGGAGTCCAAGAAGAAGGCTGTGGACTCCCACATGGAATGGGCAAACACAATACAAAGGGTGGCATCACATTGGGTGCGAGGGTGCAATGCCAACACCGGAGAAGAAGTGTTACAGTTGTTCTTGATGGAACATTTCTTTCAAGATCTGGCTGCGGATATACAGGACTGGGTGAGAGATCGCCGCCCTGCCAACTTAACTGAGGCAGCGCGACTAGCAGATGAATACGCAGAAACAAGGAAGGTGAGCCAAGGTACCACACAACCAGCATCTAGAACAGAGGCAAACACAGAATTTCGGGCTCCAGTACCCCCAAGACCTCCACGCCCTCAGGGGTCTTACAACCAGCCCCGGGAATCTTACAAAGTGACATGTCATCACTGCAGCAACACAGGGCATATTGCCCGTTATTGCCCTTTGAGATCAGCCAATAACGAATGGAGGCGCACAACACCCCACACAGAGACCCCACCATCAAGTCCATCTGCTGCTCACTGCCTGGAAATCAAAGGGAGCCCTGAGGAGTGTTGGAATCTTGTATGAGGCCAACCTCGTACAGGCTGCCTACCCGGATAACCGCCAGTATCACCACCAGGAGGTGCGTGTAAATGAACACATAGCACAAGGCTTAAGAGACACTGGCGCTACCATCACTTTGGTGCAGAAACATCTCGTGAAACCAGAACATGTATCTAATCGTACCGTTGCTGTTCGTGTCGCAGGGGAGGCCGCGCGGGCCGGGTCCGGGAACGGGCGGATCTATGTGGGGAACCTTCCGGCCGACGTGCGGGAGAAGGAGCTGGAGGAGCTGTTCCACCGATACGGCCGGATCCGGAGCGTCGAGCTAAAGAACCGCGGCAGATGCAGCAGCTCTCCATTTGCTTTCATCAAATTCCAGGACCCGCGGGATGCAGAGGATGCAGTATTTGGTCGGAATGGCTATGACTTTGGCTCATGTCGTCTAAGGGTTGAGTTCCCAAGGCCTTTCAGGGGCTCTCGGGGTGATGGTGGTGGTTATGGAGCACCACGTGGAAGGAATGGACCTCCCTCTCGACGATCTGATTTCAGAGTCCTTGTCTCAGGTCTTCCCCCATCAGGTAGTTGGCAGGACCTAAAGGACCACATGCGGAAAGCTGGTGACGTCTGTTATGCTGATGTACACAAAGATGGAATGGGAATTGTTGAATTTATCCGGAAGGAGGACATGGAATATGCTTTGAGAAAACTGGACGACACTAAATTTCGGTCTCATGAGGGTGAAAACTATTATATCCGGGTTTGCCCCGAAAGAAACGCCAGCTACTCGAGATCAAGATCCCGCTCTAGAGGGCTTGACTCCCCATATCAAAGCCGCCATTCTCCCTCTCCTTTCCGACCGTATTGAGCTGTCACCACAGGGACACTTTCTATGAAACTAATTCTAAAGCCCATCTGCTCTGAAGTTACATTCCACAACCCCCTAGTATGGCTGAACCGAGTGGCTGGGGACAATGGACGATTACTGAGATGGAGCTTGGCCCTAGAACCGTATAACTTTTCCATTCAATATCGCCCTGGCCGGTTCAATGCGAACGCAGATGGACTGTCCAGGCAAACGGAACTTTTACCTTAACAGCAGACTGGACAGCCCCAAGTTGACCCGAAAAAGATCAATCCGGGTCTGCCGGAGTGTTCCACAAAGGGGGAGCAGTGTAACAGAACCTTACCTTTGCCTGTGAACATTTATTACTACACTGGCCCTTTAACTGTTTGGAATGTTTTTTTTGAATATATGTATGTAACTGTCATGCTGAGTTCAGTTAGTAAAAAGTTTTTCTCTGATGGTTGATAACTTTACTTTTACACAGCAGCTTGCCAGGGAAAAGGACGTCTCCAACGGCTGATACCCTCTCACTACCGGGGTAGCCGTTACACTTCTGAACTGTTCATTTAAGAGTTCTCACCTCCATTTTATCTTTGCACCATGCTTGTTTAAATAGACAAAGTAGTTCTCGGTTTTGTCGATTTGTACATGCATGTATCTTTGGCTATTTGTTTGGTGGGTAAGGTGAATTAAGCATATTAGTAAATGTGATGATTAGCACAGATGATATTTGTGGCTATTTCTGGACAGTGGAGCATATCAGCACTTGTGTTGGAACAGTTCTGTGAGGAGACTTTCTAGTTTTCCAATGCTTCTGTGAGGGTATAGTGCCCTGCTGTAATTAGCTGGATGATTGATATATAGCTGCAGATGTAAATAAGTATGACTATCTGACTCTTTAAATATAGTTTTAAATTATTAATTGTCCATCTGGTATAATTTACATTGGTATGATCATCAGACATAAGGAGTGTATGACATTGCATGATTATTGTGGGAGAGAGAGCACAGAAAGAGGCAGTGTCCAGAAATATAACAGTTACCCAGTAGTTGAGCATAAAAAGACATGCACATTAATGTTCATCCTAAGGTATTTTAAATGTCTACTGTTCCAATTTTTTTTGTTTTTTTTTTATATTTAGGATTGCAAGCAATAATCCCAAGTGACACATTTTAAATCTATTCTCCTAAGAGGGAAGAACAATTTCTCCTCAATTCCCAAAAAATGTCAATGACATCTCTCTAAGGATCCACTTCCTTTTTATGACCCTACATGCTATTCTGTCCTAATGAGTCTAATATTTTCTTTAAACATATCTAAATATTTTGTTTCTATCTCTGCACGTTTATTATAACTTAAATTAACCTGAAGTTTTGTGGCTTTCTGTCCATTGTGAGTGTCAGTTAAAGCAGCTTGTTACGAGTTAGTGATATTAATATATTAATATAATTTTTCTATTTTTTTAATAACAAAACTTCATAATAAGCAATTTTTTCAGAAAGCAAAATAAATAAACACAACCTTTACAAATGTAACTTTTATATGCAATTATTTCATCCTGTGCCATTACATGAATTCACTCAGCTGATTCTTTGTACTATTTTCTCAAGAATATATGTCTTTTTAAACTAATGAACTGTCTATTTAAATACCACATTTCATTTGTGTTTCCTCTCAACTAACTCTGTAAAAAAAGTTTCTCTCATTTAAGTTAAGAAAATACTACAATGACTAATAAATGTCTGCTGAAGATAATGCAAGGCTGTTTCAGGGAAGGATTGCTTAAATATTATAGAAACCATGCCAAGATTTTACATCTGTCACAGAATTTCACATTTCTTACTGCAGTTGTAGAAATGTGAAAACACATTTGGTACTTTTATTGTCAGTATCTGCCAGAATGTATTAAATTAAATGTAATATTAAATGAAGGGAACCTGAGTGAACAAATAACACACTTTTTATTGCATTTATTTAGTTAAATGGTTGTACCACATTTAGCCAGACATAATTGCAGTCAAATGCTTCCTATAATTCATTATGAGTCTTTTACATTAATGTGGAGGGACTTTAGTCCACTCTTCCTCACAGAACTGCTTTACTCAGAAATATTAGTAAGTTTTCGAGATTGAACTGATCTCCTCAAGAACTGTTTGACACCGAGCGCACTTCATCGTTACTTCAATTTTGGCAAGTTTTCCCGGGCCTGATGCAACAAAGCATTCTCACACCATCACACTCCTACTGTGGAATGCTTTATGCCAGACATATTGAACCAACTTTGTCCAAAAAACTCCACTCCTTGTCATCAGTCCATGAAACATTCTCCTAAAAGGCTTGGGAGATATCCAGACAATTTTCAGAAAACTAAAGATAAGTATTTATTTTCTACTTGGTAAAGAGCAATGTTCCCTCTAATTTTTTGCAGTCTGTGTGGGCTAAAAAATTCTGATGTGCAACATTTTGCAAGGAGAGTAAACTTTTGTGCGCATTGGAGAGTCGGGATAATGTTATTGTATATACAAATATTGATACCCGTGTCTCAAGACACATTAAATTGTTTTATGCAAATAATCCTGAAACTATGCAATTCAAAGTAGTGGATAGGGTACTTGGATGTCCTAGAGGCGAAAATTTGGATAAAATCCTTTTGCAAAAAGAAAGCCAGTGTATTTTCTGATTGGACACAAATCCTAATGCATTCTTCTATAATGCATTTTTGTAAAAGGGCTTTCTTTCATTCATTTTCATTTATTTACGCTACTGAAATCAACAGTGAATTTAAATTTTCATGACATTATATTGTCACATACATTATTAAGATTTGTTTTTATTGGGCTATGCACCCATTTAATCCACACTACACTGTATGTAATATATATATAACCTTTTTTTTTATTCTTTTCATTGTTTTAATTTTTAATTATCTATTCATACTTAAATGTACGTCTGTATCACAAAGTGTTACTACTTTATCTTCCATTGTAATATATGCACTGTAGCACTTTATTAAATATTTATTGAACTATAGAATAGTTGGAAATACTTACATGACTTTACTCACTTATGCTTCTAATTCATTGAACTTAGCCCTTTAATTTTATTTGTATTTTTCATAAGTTACATATTAAAATTAATACATTATCATAGGCACACCACACACTTTCATATAAATGTTACAGATATATTGCATGTATATTAGCTAGTTATGTATGTTGACAACAATGTTATGTATTCATATTCTCTGAGAATACAAGATTCCTAAAAATATTCCAATTAGTCTCTCTTTATATTATTCCAATGTATGCCTTCATTGGATTTATAATATTTTTGTATTATTCCAAATCATATTTTTAATTGGATTTATAATTTTTCATTATGCTATTTATTGTCATGCTATAATAAATTTTCTAACTGGGAGTGGAGCTAGCCCCTCCATTCCCCTTATTAGTTTTGTTGCCCTTCTCTGTACTGTTTCCAGCTCTAAAATGTCCTTTTTATGTAGTGGTGCCCCAGATTGTACACCCTATTCCAAATGAGGACATACTAGGGATTTGTATAGTGGCAGAATAATATTTGCTTCCCTTGCTTCTATACCCTTCTTAATACATGGTAATATTTTACTTGCCATTGCAGATGCTGCTTGGCATTGAGCACTGTTACCTAGGTGGTTGTCCACAAGAACTCCCAAATCCCTTTCAATATCTGATACCCCTAGATTTGCTCAATTAAGATCATAAATTGCATGGCTATTTTTCCTTCCCAGATGCATAACTTTACATTTATTTGTATTAAATCTCATCTGTCATTTAGTCACCCATTTCTCTAATTTATGCAAATCCCTTTGGAGGGAAAGTACATAATTTTTTTGATTTCATTACCTTGCACAACTTTGTGTCATCAGCAAAAATGGAGACACTAATTTCCAATCCTCCTTCTAAGTCAATAATAGATATTTTACAAAGGAGAGGATCTAATACTGAACCCTGAGGAACCCCACTTACCACATTAGTCCAACCTGAGTATGTTTAATTTACAACAACCCTTTGCTTCCTGTTTTTAGCCAGCTCTTAACCCATGAGCAGATATTTACTGTAATTCCTGTATGCCTTAGTTTGTAAAGTAGTCTTCCATGAGGCACTGTATCAAAAGCCTTTGCAAAATCCAAAAAGACTACATCAACTGAGTTGCCTTTATCCAAGTTCCTACTAACCTTTTCATAGAAACTAATTAGGTTTGTTTGACATGACCCATCCTTCATAAATCCATGCTGACTTCTACTTATAATTGTGTTTAAATAGACATGTTCTTGTATACTATCCCTTATTAACCCTTCTAAAATCTACCCCGCTACAGAAGTGAGACTTCCAGATCTAATTTCCTGGATTTGTTCTTGCTCCCTTCCTAAATATAGGTATCACCTCTGCCTTTCTCCAGTCATCTGGTAGAGACCATGGCCCTCATTCAATTGCGATTGGGCCAATTGAATAAGGCTCTAAATAAGCACATAGCATATATTTTTTAAAGAAGTTTTTAGTTAGTAAGCATCTATCCAAAAGCAAGGTTTTCACTAACTAAAAACTTCTTTAAAAAAAATATGCTATGTGCTTATTTAGAGCCTTATTCAATTGGCCAAATTGCAATTGAATGAGGGCCCATGTGTTGAGTGATTCTTGAAAGATTAGATATAATGGTTTAGCTATTACAGAGCCCAGTTCCCTCAGTACCCTTGGATGTATTCCATCGTGACCTGGTGGCTTTATTAACATTTAGTTTTTCCCTCTTTTTGATTTCTTCCTGCGTTAATCAATTATTAGTATCAATGGACATCTATTTCTCCCTGGGTGGAAAAAGTTCATTGTAAAACTAAGATTGAATATACCCCTATAGGGATTAAGACATTTCTGTATGCGCTCCATGTTTTCTTGTGTGCGCTTGTCTCATGACCTGTGTGCGTGGACACATGCGCACAGCTTAGAGGGAACAGTGGTTAGGAGAGATTTCCTCCTTACTATCTACCCCCATGATGTATATTTTTGCCAACTCTCTTTTTGACTTTGGGGTCATGAACAATTAGATGAGAAGCCTGCAGTTCCTTGGATCTTTTTGAATGATGATTAGTGAAATTTTGAATGATTTTCCATTGTGTCCTTGAGTCCCAGCCTTAGAAATGTTGTTTTAACTCAGACACAGAGCCAGAGCTACCGCCAGTGAAACCAGTGCAAGGCCTCTGGCATTTGAAAAGACCCCCCAGACCTCCCACAGCCCCTGCGGATCTCCCGCTAGTCCCCTGTGGCCGTGTGGGTCCTTTGTGGCCCCTGTGGGTCCTCTGTGGTCCAACGGACCTCCTGTGGCCTCTGCGGGACATCTGTGGCCCCTGTGGGTCTTCTGTGGTCCCCCAGGCCCCTGTGGTCCCAATGTTTCCTTTGTGGCTCATCTATGGCCCCCTAGGCTTCCTGTGGCCCCCACAGATCACCTGTGGCCAATTTTCTATTCAATTGGCATCTTTTGGCGGCCTCCCAACAGCTTCAGAGTTACGGGCTTTAAAAAAATGGCGGCAGTTAAACTTGAGTTACGGGCTTGAAGGAAATGACAACGCTATTTTTTTTTCAACCCCGAAACTCGAAGTAAACCAACGCCATTTTTTTATTCAAGCCAGTAACTCTACCTTGCCTTCGGCGCTCATCTCGGGACTCGCAATGAGCTACTCTAACTTGCGGGCCTTCGGCACTCATTATGAACCTCTTCCCCCCTCTACCTTATTGGCCTCGAGATGAGCACCTTCGGGGATCATTGCAGACCTCGGCAAGCCTGTAACTTTTAAGCCTCGCGATAAGCGCCTTTCAAATGTCTTTCTTTCTTCACCCCAGGGGGACACTTTTCACAAAACAACCACTCCATCCAACATCTGAAAATAAAAATGATCCAACGTCATTTTAAAAACACACAAGAAAGAAAGACATTTGAAATCAAAATGATAACACACTTTAATACGATAAATACTGAACTTAATGTAAATATGGATTTTTTACAGCATTACCTTAACTTCTTATAACGTTCGTTATATTATGTTTCTCTCTGACCTGTTTCTAGTCCTCCTCATAGCTTTATGGTATCTTAACACCCTATGATGCTATAATAATTTCGACTCTCTTCTTCACAGCACACCGAATAGAACATTCTTTTGTTTGTCTTTTTGTTTTAAATAAAAACCCTGTTACTCCTGTGTCTCATTTGGGAAATCGTATATCAGTGATGCTCCAGACATGAGAAAGTGAGGAAGCTGTAGAAAGCTAGTCTTATATTTATGAATATGTTTGTCCAATAAAAAAGGTATTAATATATACTGCAATACTCTGATTATTCATCTGGATTACTGGACACTTACGGCTACCTCACTCTTTATATATATATATATATATATATATATATATATATATATAAATATAACATATATAGTGATGTCGCAAACATCACATTTTCGGTTCGCGAACCGCGGACGTGAATTCCATCAAATGTTCGCAAACAGGCGAACATCGGCGAACCGCCATAGACTTCAATGGGCAGGCGAATTTCAAAACCCACAAGGACTCTTTCTGGCCACAATAGTGATGGGAAAGTTGTTTCAACGGGACTAACACCTGGACTGTGGCATGCCGGAGGGGGATCCATGGCAAAACTCCCACGGAAAATTACATAGTTGATGCAGAGTCTGGTTTTAAGCCATAAAAGGCATAAATCACTTAACATTCCTAAATTGTTTGGAATAACATGCTTTAAAACATCAGGTATGATGTTGTATCGATCAGGTAGTGTAAGGGTTACACCCGCTTCACAGTAACAGACCAAAATCCCTGTTTAATGCACCGCAAACAACCGCAAACAGTCCCTTTGCACAACCGCAAACTTCCCATTTGCACAAGGTTGGATACCAAGCTAGCCATGTCCTGTTCCTTGTCCTCACTGATGTCATTGAATGTCTCTTCCTCCACCCAGCCACCAAGGGTCCCCGAAAGGGGACAACAAGCCCCCTGGGACGCCTGCTGTGTTTGGTCTTCCACCTCCTCAAAGCCACCTTCCTCCTCTGACTCCTCTTCTTCAGACTCCCAGAGTCTGGGGGCTTCCACTGCCCAGCATGGAAGATTATACACAGGTCAGAGTCTGGGGGCTTCCACTGCCCAGCATGGAATATTATACACAGGTCAGAGTCTGGTGGCTTCCACTGCCCAGCATGGAATATTATACACAGGTCAGAGTCTGGGGGCTTCCACTGCCCAGCATGGAATATTATACACAAGTCAGAGTCTGGGTGCTTCCACTGCCCAGCATGGAATATTATATACAGGTCAGAGTCTGGGGGCTTCCACTGCACAGCATGGAAGATTATACTCGTTGCATCTGTCTGCGTTATTATAAGGTGTGTACTGTTAAGTAGTACTATTCCTATCTGTTTAATCCCTGTTACATCCACTATTAGGGGACGTGTGTATGACATGGATTTTTGGAACAGGGAGATGGAAAAAGATGCTTGGTCGGACCTCCTACTTCGAATTTGGGGCACTGCACGTGCAATCTAAGGTGCCACCAGATATGAGAGTTGTATTAAGTTGTAATACTCATTCCTATCAGTTTAATACCTGTTACGTTACCTATCAGGGGATGTATATATGGCATGGATTTTTGGAACAGGGGGATGAAAAAAGATGCTTGGTCGAACCTCCTACTTCGAATTTGGGGCACTGCACGTGCAATATAAGGTGCCACCAGATAGGAGAGTTGTATTAAGTTGTAATACTCCTTCCTATCAGTTTAATACCTGTTACGTTACCTATCAGGGGACGTGTATATGGCATGGATTTTTGGAACAGGGAGATGGAAAAAGATGCTTGGTTGGACCTCCTACTTCGAATTTGGGGCACTGCACGTGCAATCTAAGGTGCCACCAGAAAGGAGAATTGTATTAAGTTGTAATACTCATTCCTATCAGTTTAATACCTGTTGCGTTACCTATCAGGGGACGTGTATATGGCATGGATTTTTGGAACAGGGAGATGGAAAAAGATGCTTGGTCGGACCTCCTACTTCGAAGTTGGGGCACTGCACGTGCAATCTAAGGTGCCACCAGATAGGAGAGTTGTATTAAGTTGTAATAATCATTCCTATCAGTTTAATACCTGTTCCGTCACCTATCTTTCCTCCCAATAGCACATTCTATATGTCATCAACCGGCCTGTGTGTATTTAGAGAACCACACTTAAAGGCCCTTAACCTGGGACAAGGTGGCTTGGCTATCAGAATTGCCTCAGAGCCTTAAAAACTCGCCAAACCCCCTAATCAGACACTCACTATCATACTGGAAATGGGCCAAGAAACACACGGGTTTGTTCCATGGATCCACCCAAATGACCCCAATTCTTGACCACCCTCAGGCCCCGAAACACATGAGCACAACATCACAACACTGGTGGAGGTCAAGGAAACTAGATAGACTGGGAGACTGGTTAGTAAAGGGCCAGATGCTCACCTATGAGGAACTGAGGGACAAGCATGAGCTACCGCTGTCAGAACATTACAATTACTGTAGGCTGAGGCATTTCACACAGTCCCTGACCCAGAAACAGGGGACACCGGTCTTAAATTGGTTCTCCAAAATTTGTAAAGATAAACCTCTATCAAGGGGGATAATTGGGTCGCTTTACAAATATAAAACATTTGTTACTGGTTGAAGCGACACTGGGGGAAGGACCCGAGTGGGGGAGCCCTGGAGACCCTTCAGAAGCAACCGGCGGCAAAATCATCCCAGGAAAGGAGAGGTCGCTTACTGAAGCCTGCCCTAGGGTAACCCAAGGATGATTGCCCAGGTTAGATATTGTAAATAATAAGCTAATACTGCTGGAGGGATGATAGCTAATAGGACTTTGGTGTTTCCTGCAGATATACTCTTTACTATTGTCTGTTTTACCATGTTTTAGGTATCTCTTAAATTGCAATCACAGTAAAAAAAAGGAAAAATTATTAACCTAAAAAGTAAAAATAAGAAGGAATAGCCAGCTAACTTTCACAAAATGTCTCGATTGTAAATATGTATTTTTGCACAACTGTTATGCAAGACTGTTCAAAAATGCTTTATTTTTCATTACATGCTGTACGCCTTCTAAAATAAAATAATTGAAATGCAAAAATTAGGTATTGTTGCAGCGACCAGAAAAATTGATGTTAGTTTGCCAGGCAGAAAGTGCCCTAAAACATTGCGTCTTGAACCCTAGTTGGTGGCGGATAAGTCACGCAAGTCATCCTGCATTCAGGGATAAAATACAGCAGCGTGTGGACCATTATTAGCTCAAGGCAGCTCATCTATCAGGCCTTTTTTAATCGAATGTATCGCCCACTGTCACTCCCTTCGGGATCCATCCCTCACTCATCTTAATAAAGGTGAGGTAATCTAGACTTTTTTGACCTAGGCGACTTCTCTTATCAGTGACAAAAACTCCTGCTGCACTGAAGGTCCATTCTGACAGGACACTTGAAGCGGGGCAGGACAGAAGTTCTATGGCAAATTGGGATAGCTCAGGCCACAGGGCAAGCGTGCACACCCAGTAGTCAAGGGGTTCATCGCTCCTCATAGCGTCGACATCTGTAGTTTGTGGCGAGGTAGTCTGTTACCTGACGGTCGAGTCGTTCTCTGAGGGTGGACCCCGAAGGGCTGTGGCGATGCATAGGACTTAAAAAGCTCTGCATGTCCTCCATCAACAACACGTCTGTAAAGCATCCTCTCCTTGCCAGCGTGGTCGTGGGAGGAGGAGGATTATGTTCACCTCTTCCGCTGATAGATTGCCTTTGTGCTGTGACATCACCCTTAAACGCTGTGTAAAGCATACTTTTTAATTTATTTTGGAAGTGCCGCATCCTTTCCGACTTGTGGTAATTCGGTAACATTTCAGGCACTTTCTGCTTATACCGGGGGTCTAGTAGCGTGCACACCCAGTACAGGTCGTTCTCCTTCATCCTTTTTATACGAGGGTCCCTCAACAGGCACAACAGCATGAAAGACCCCATTTGCACAAGGTTGGATGCCGAGCTAGTCATGTCCCGTTCTTCGTCCTCAGTGATCTCACTGAAGGTATGTTCTTCCCCCCAGCCACGTACAACACCACTGGTACCAGATAGGTGACAAAGAGCACCCTGGGATTCCTGTTGTGGTTGGTCTTCCTCCTCCTCCTCAAAGCCACATTCCTCCTCTGACTCCTCTTCCTCACAATCCTCTTCCAGCGTTGCCGCAGGTCCAGCAAGCAAGGCTGATAAGGCTGTTTCTGGTGGTGATGGTGACCACAACTCTTCCTCTTCCTCTTCAAGCTCATCTACGGCCTGATCCAGCACTCTTCGCAGGGCATGCTCCAGGAAGAAAACAAATGGTATGATGTCGCTGATGGTGCCCCCGGTGCGACTGACCAGGTTTGTCACCTCCTCAAAAGGACGCATTAGCCTACAGGCATTGCGCATGAGCGTCCAGTAACGTGGCAAAAAAATCCCCTGCTCCGCAGAGGCTGTCCTAGCACCCCAGTCATACAAATACCCGTTAAGGGCCTTTTCTTGTTGGAGCAGGCGGTCGAACATTAGGAGTGTTGAATTCCAACGGGCTGTCTAAAATCAAGCGCCTCGCTGGCATGTTGTTTCACCGCTGGATATCTTTAAAGTGCACCATGGCCATGTAGGAACGCCTGAAATGGCCACACACCTTCCTGGCCTGCTTCAGGACGTCCTGTAAGCCTGGGTGCTTATGCACAAAGCGTTGTACAATCAGATTACTCACATGTGCCATGCACGGCACATGTGTCAACTTGCCCAAATTCAATGCCGCCAACAAATTTCTTCCGTTGTCACAAACCACTTTGCCAATCTCCAGTTGGTGCGGAGTCAGCCACTGATCCACCTGTGCGTTCAGGGCAGACAGGAGTGCTGGTCCGGTGTGACTCTCTGCTTTCAGGGAAGTCAACCCCAAGACGGCGTGACACTGCCGTATCCGGGATGTGGAATAGTACCTGTGGAGCTGGGGGGGGGGGGGGGGGGGGGTGCTGTTGATGTGGAGCAAGACATAGCAGCAGCAGAAGAGGACTCAGCCGAGGAGGTTATGGAAGAGGATGGAGTAGGAGGAGTAGAGGAGGTGGCAGCAGGCCTGCCTGCAAGTCGTGCCGGTGTCACTAACTCCTCTGCAGAGCCACGTATTCCATGCTTGGCAGCCGTCACCAGGTTTACCCAATGCGCAGTGTAGGTGATATACCTGCCCTGACCATGCTTTGCAGACCAGGTATCCATGGTCAGATGGACCCTTGCCCCAACACTGTGTGCCAGAGATGCCATTACTTCCTTTTCACAATCGAGTGCCTTTTGTGCAAAGAAATTTCGGCTGGGTACCTTCCACTGCGCTGTCCCAATAGCTACAAATTTTTTGAACGCCTCAGACTCCACCAGCTTGTATGGTAAAAGCTGGCGGGCTAAGAGTTCAGACAAGCCAGCTGTCAGTTGCCGGGCACGGGGGTGACTTTGTGACATTGGCTTCTTACGCTCAAACATGTCCTTGACAGACACCTGACTGTGGGCAGATGAGCAGGGACTGCTCAGGGCGAGACACGGAGTGACGGATGGTTGAGAGGGGGCAAGCCGGGCAGCAGTGGTTGACGTGGCTGAAGATGCTGGACCAGGAGGTGACTTTGTGTGCTGCTTGTACTAATGTGTTGATCCCATAGGCGTTTGTGATGTGACATCATGTGCCTTCGCAAAGAAGTTGTACCTAGGTGTGTGTTGGACTTCCCACGACTCAGTTTCTTTTCGCACAGGTTGCAAATGGCATCACTGTTGTCACAGGCAGACACACGAAAAAATTGCCACACTGCTGAGCTCTGCAATGACGGCATTCTGGTGGTGGTAAAAGCATGCGTTGACTGGCGTGCTTTCTGGCTGACCCCGGGTGCCGATGCATGACTGTGCCACTAGCTAATTTCGACGACCTCCCGCTGCTTCAAACTCGTCTCCTCCTCCTCTCTGTCTCCCCATCTGAACTTTCCTCCTGTTCTTCTTCTCTTATAGCGGGCACCCACGTGACATCCACGGACGCATCGTCATCATCAACCGCTTCACTTGTATCCGACAACTCAACAAAGGAAGCAGCACCGGGTACAACATCATCAGACCGTACGTCCATGTGTGTAATGCTGCCTGACTGGGACATATCCCTGTTATCTACTTCCTCTGGCACTAATGTTTGTGCATCACTCATTTCTTCCAACGGATCTGTAAATAACTCTGCTGACGGATCAAGTGAAGCGGCTGTGGTGCTAGTGTTGGTGGTGGCGGCAGGCCTGCGAGTGGTAACTGGAGAGGTGCCCGAAGCTAAGCTGGAGGAGGATGGTGCGTCTAGGTTCCGAGCGGAAGCTGTAGAAGATTGGGTGTCCTGTGTTAGCCAGTCAACCATGTCCTCAGAACTGTTCAAGTTCAGGGTACGTTGCCTCTGAAAAATGGGCATTATTCTAGGGCCAAAGGGAATCACAGCACCACGACCACAACGGCCCCTGCGGGGTGGCCTGCCTCTGCCTGTCATTTTTTTTACGATTAGTGGTACTATGCGTGCAAGCTACTGTGACACCAGATATGAGTGGCACTGTGCACTGGCAATAGTTGGCACAGTAGACGCAATAGGCCTCAAACACGCGCCTGTAGGCAGGCAACTGATATTCAATCGATTACAGTAAAAAAAGGGTTCTTTTATTTCACTGTACACTAGGTTGCACCAGATATGAGTGTCACTGTGCACTGGCAAAAGTTGGCAGAGTAGGCGCTGTAGGCCTCACACACATGCCTGTAGGCAGGCAATTGCTATTCAATCTATTACAGTCAAAAAAGTGTTGTTTTATTTCACTGAGCACAATATAAGCTGTGAGCCAGACACAGGCAGGCAACTGAAATTAGATTAAAGGAAAAAAGGGTTGTTTTTTTTCAATGTATGGTACACCAACTATGACTGGTGAAACAGAGCAGAATATTAGCTGTGAGCCCGACACAGGCAGGCAACTGAAATTAGATTAAAGGAAAAAAGGGTTGTTTTTTTTCAATGTATGGTACACCAACTATGACTGGTGAAACATAGCAGAATATTAGCTGTGAGCCTGACACAGGCAGGCAACTGAAATTAGATTACAGGAAAAAAATGGTTGTTTTCAATGTATGGTACACCACCAGGTATGAGTAGTGAAGATAAGCACAATATAAGCTGTTAGGTGTTAGCCTGTTACACGCACATGCTGGCAGGCAGGCATATGCAATTAGATTACACAGAAAAAAATAATACAATAAAAAAAATGATGTTCTAGCCCTAAAAAGGGCTTTTTGGGTTGCTGTCCTTGCAGCAGATATCAGATGAGTCCTTCAGGTCTGTAGTGGAAGCTAAATATACAGCCTGGCTATCTATTTCCCTATTAAATCTCCAGCAGCTACACTATCTGTCCTCTCACAACGAATGCAGCTTCAGAATGATTCTAAAATGGATGCTGTCCTTCAGATGGAAGGCTCTGGAAGGGAGTGTATGCTGCTGATTGGCTGGAATGTGTCTGCTGACTGTGAGGTGCAGGGTCAAAGTTTCCTCAATGATAAAGAATAGGGGGCGGACCGAAAAGCGAACGTCCGCTGCGAGTGCGAAAGAGCCAAAAGCCAAAAATAGTCCGCAGGCGAACTGTCCGGGACATCTCTAATATATATATATATATACTGTCAACTTGAAGGGGTTTCTTTAATGTTATTAATTAAAATATAACAAGCGCTGCATATTAATGTATTAAAATTTATGGAGACAGAGCCATTCAGTAAATAGTAAACATATACAGTGGATGCACATATAACTTTAATTAAAATAGTTTATAATATAATAATCTATGTCAGTTTAGTGTACATTCATGTGTCAATACTGTGCTTGTTAAGTTTTAGGATACATAAAACTAAAAAAAAGCTTCATATATCCTAAAGTATTCAATAGAAAGCCAGGGACTCCAATTTGATTACCACCAAAAATCTGAACTATCTCCACCCTAAGAGCCCCACTACAGCAAAATGTTACGCCCTTCCCAAGGAACATTAAAAATAATACCTATACCATTAAGGCCAATTGTATCCGGAAACAACAACCTAATGGAAACATTAGCACTTTTGTTGATGACAGCCTCAAACACCTGTTAGCTACTTACCATCTTACACTAAAGATACAACTGATGTGCTTAAGCATCTGGATAATTTAAAGCTACCACCGACATCATGCCTGTCAAGCATAGATTTTTTTTTAATATTATGTTTATTTTGTTTTTTTTTCAATACAAAAGAATAACAAGCACACATATAACAAAGAAGTGAAAAAAATATATAATACATAACCATAACCAAATTCAAAATATCGTACCTCATAAATAGCAAACATACTTACCGTACATACATTCATCCTGAAGGTTCCAGACGTTATCTAGCCTAGTGTAATGGGGGACCATACTTTACTTTGATTTATCTGATAGTCTACACTGATCCCACTTTGACCAATTGATATGAGAAACTTTTTTTCTTGGAGACTAACCAGTTGTACTTAGGTGTCAACTCCCAATTCAAGCTGATGACATTTATCAATTCTTTAATTGATGGAACTGCAGATGATTTCCAATATTTCACAATTCCCATCCATTTAGCAACTAACAGGATATGGCTGGTCAAATATCTATCCACATTTGGCAGGTTCTCAAGGTTCATATGAAATAGAACCAGTTGTGAAGTGCATGAGATTTGTTTTCCCATCGCCTTAGATAATAGCTGTCAAACTTCCAACCACATGTTTTGAATTCTCGCACTCCCACCAAACAGGGGCCTCAGTACCTTGCGAGCCACATAACTTCCAGCAAAGGTCTTCCCCTTTTGGATCAATCTTGGCCATTTTGGCCAGGGTAAGATGCCACCTGTCATGAATCAGCCAGTGGCCATACTGGGTTTGGACAAAGTGCATGGCTCCTGCTGTGGAAGAAAAGATTTGGGGCCCACTTGTTATGGATATATTGTTATGTTGTGGTCTAGGGGATAAAGTATTATAACTTTATCCCTTAGCATATTCCCATCCCTTCCATGTTTAGGCTCATTGTAATGGGTGTCATGTGAGGGAGCTGGTGGGATGTGTTGGTTGTATGTGTGTGAAACATTGTGTGTTGTATTTGTAAATATGAATGTATGTTATTATATTAGTATGTTATTATATTGTAGAGGGGAAGCCCATTGAATACAGCCAAAACCTCCTTTGTTCCCAAAGGCCTGTTAATCCCATTAGCTAAGTGTCCAGCAGAGAACTAACAATGGGAAGCTCACAGCTGGAGAGCAGACAGGCAGGTACCCAGAAACAATGGGGTGGCCTGAAGGCTTCTCAGCCTTCATAGCATGGGCACAGGAGAACCAAGGAGCTTTCCCCTGGAGATTCAGAGCCCAAATGGATTAGTTGGCCCCACCTAGTGGGTGGACCTGGGGAGGAGTCTCATGGTTCCCACGTAGGGACCCTGCCTGATTGGCCAGAGGCAGTTAGGGGCTGACTAAAGGTAGCCCCTTCCTGGTAATTATGTATGCCTGTTTAAAAGATGTTGTTTTCCAAATAAAGTGGTACATCATTTTCATCAAGACTTTGTGTGCAGGTGTATTATTGACCCAGGGGCATATGCTGGTAGAGGAGATCGTTCTGACTCCCTTCCAGGTTCTCCCAGGCACACTACCAAAAGCTGGGACTTATGCTCTTGCATCCGCAAAGAAGGTCCATTGGTCTGAGTCACCCAAATCTTAGGTCTAAAACCTACAGGAGATAAGAGGACTAGGATCCTCTATACTCCATCATCATTGTAGGTTGTGACAATTGGTGGCATTGGTGAGAGACTCCACAGAAAGACCAGAAATGGAACAGACGGATATCACCAAAGAAGCAACAAGACGGTTTAAAGCAGCCAGACACTTATACCCCAGTAAGATGACCGCACAAGAGGTGTCCAACTTACTAGACCAGCATTGCCAGAGGATCTGGCAGGAGCGCAATGGAGCCAGAACTCCAGCTCAGCAAAGACTTGGCTACAGAGAGACACTGCGTCTAGAGAAATGGATGGCGATTCTGAATCTATGGTAGGACAATGAGCTAATGGGCTGGCTGGAAGTACTAGTAAGAAAAGAGGTTGCCTTGGAGAACCAATATCACATTTTTCACGCCAAAATAGTTGGTGGCCTTGGAGAGGAGTTTGATTTCCGCTTGGAGATAGATTCTGGCCTCCAAGACATTGTGTATGGTGACCCGGAAGGAGGCATAGGAACCTTTAAAAGGCACAACAACTTGTTTGTGGAACGCTGTCGTGGTCTGGGACTGGAACCATGGTCCATGGAGGCTAATTTAATGGTACACCTGATTGAGCAGGAACTGCAGCTGGAGGAGGAGTATTTTGAGTTGTGGGACGAGATCTATGGGGAGACATTTTGCCCATCAAGAGGGGAACAACCCAGTCAAGAGGACTGGTCACCAGATCTTTACAACACAGATGGTATGTACCGAAGTGATTGTGTGCAAGGGGTCTGGGGAGAACATAGTGATGGAGAATGCGTACCTTTAAAAAATGCAGAGACTGTGTCAGAGCCTAGAAGGGATGGTAAAGTCAGCTTGGGACCAAATCACCAGCTCCAAGAGCCAGAGACCCAGGGGAATGTTCCCTGGGTGGGGTCAGATAACTTATGTTTGTCCCCTGATACCCCAAGAGACTTAATCCCAGAGAAAATGCTAGCAGAGCACAGTTTCTCCAAACGGTTCACGCCTGAGGTACCGGATGTGGAAAAGGTCTCACCTGAGGACTACCTTCCAGCACAAATCCTGGCAGAAACCCCAGTAACTGCTCAGCAGGTAGGGCCAGATGAACTAAGCCTGCCCTCAGAAGTTCTAGGCAATGTGTATGGGCCAGAACTGCTCATGGAGGCAGGGGCTCAGGATTGCTATTTAAGAGACTGTGGGGAGGGAAAGGAACTGGTTCCTAGCTACAGGGAACCGGACCTCACACAGGAGGAGGCAGTGGCACCAGGGATAGCCGTGCCTGCCTGGGAGAAAGAGCCATGGGTGCATTGCGGCACCCCAAAGGATTGTGTATGTAGTGAGGACTTGCCTGAGATGACCAGTGTCCAGAAGTCCAATACAAACTCTGGAGCAGACAAAGCTCAGAGGGCCCAGGAATCCACAAAGGATGAGGCCCAAGTTGCCAAGCAAAAGGCCATAGAAGAAGAGGGTCAGCTGAGGTCCCCAAAGCACAGCCTGGGTGGGAACAGCGTAGTTCTCCAGGCTGCAACACAGACAGAGCCAGGGGAAGAAAACCAGGAGGGTCTGTCCAAAGATACAGATTTCCAGGAGCCAGAGCAAACAGAGCATCCAAGTCCGGACTCCATCAGGGATGCTGGAGTCAAGCGCAGACCGGTATGTAATTTACTGCAGTTATTGTGTTATTGGGCTCCCAACAATAATGATGTTGCTGAGAGAGGTACTGGACTGCCCCCTTGCCATCCCATAGGCCCAGAGACTGTTTTAGAAACCCCAGCCCAGCTGTGGGGACTGGCTGAGGGGAAAGGGGTTGCTATGGGACAGGGGTTGTTTTATGGGGCTCCCAAAAATACGGTTTTGCCTCAGAAGAGTGTATGGGTGCAAATCACTGTGTCCCCAGTGACTTCCATGCTGCTGCCAAAAAGAGAGAGATGGGATTCTGGACTATTTGGGTGGGGGTTGCATGGGAAGAGCAATTTGCTCTATACAGTGGGAGCAAGGCCAAGGGCTGGGGGAGGTCTTTACTCTGCACCTTGGGACTGTGTGCGCACCGACATGAACTTGCCTAGCATGCAGCGGGCCTGGCCAAACATGCAGATTCATGACTATCAGCGTAGCTGGGAAAATCTTGGATGTTCCCTGCCCGCTTGGGGAAGGCTTGTCATGAATCAGCCAGTGGCCATACTGGGTTTGGACAAAGTGCATGGCTCCTGCTGTGGAAGAAAAGATTTGGGGCCCACTTGTTATGGATATATTGTTATGTTGTGGTCTAGGGGATAAAGTATTATAACTTTATCCCTTAGCATATTCCCATCCCTTCCATGTTTAGGCTCATTGTAATGGGTGTCATGTGAGGGAGCTGGTGGGATGTGTTGGTTGTATGTGTGTGAAACATTGTGTGTTGTATTTGTAAATATGAATGTATGTTATTATATAGGTATGTTATTATATTGTAGAGGGGAAGCCCATTGAATACAGCCAAAACCTCCTTTGTTCCCAAAGGCCTGTTAATCCCATTAGCTAAGTGTCCAGCAGAGAACTAGCAATGGGAAGCTCACAGCTGGAGAGCAGACAGGCAGGTACCCAGAAACAATGGGATGGCCTGAAGGCTTCTCAGCCTTCATAGCATGGGCACAGGAGAACCAAGGAGCTTTCCCCCCTGGAGATTCAGAGCCCAAATGGATTAGTTGGCCCCACCTAGTGGGTGGACCTGGGGAGGAGTCTCATGGTTCCCACGTAGGGACCCTGCCTGATTGGCCAGAGGCAGTTAGGGGCTGACTAAAGGTAGCCCCTTCCTGGTAATTATGTATGCCTGTTTAAAAGATGTTGTTTTCCAAATAAAGTGGTTCATAATTTTCATCAAGACTTTGTGTGCAGGTGTATTATTGACCCAGGGGCATATGCTGGTAGAGGAGATTGTTCTGACTCCCTTCTAGGTTCTCCCAGGCACTCCCTTCTAGGTTCTCCCAGGCACCAAAAGCTGGGACTTATGCTCTTGCATCCGCAAAGAAGGTCCATTGGTCTGAGTCACCCAAATCTTAGGTCTAAAACCTACAGGAGATAAGAGGACTAGGATCCTCTATAATCCATCATCATTGTAGGTTGTGACACCACCTATGGATTAATTTTAAAAAGCATAGATGTTGAACAACTGTACAGTCGAATCCTGCATGAATTGGGTCAAAAAGTAGCAGAGCTTTTCTTAAACACTAAAGGGAAAGACCAAAAACAATGGAACAAATTTATCATCATCCAACTCAACTTTACTCTAACCAGAAATAATTTTGTATTTAATAATAAATGGTGTAGGCAAATAAGAGGAACAGTGATGGGGATGGAGTGTGCCCCCAATTATGCTAATCTATTCCTCGGCCTTTGGGAGGAGACAGACGATTTCTTTGAGAATATACACAATATATTCTCTCCTGGCAGAGATATATTGACGATGTGCTTTTGTTATGGTCAGGTTCTAAAGAAGCATTTTGTACATTTGTCAATGCTTTGAACCAAAATGATAAGAGCCTAAAATTCACCTTTGAAATTAAGAAAGATGACTTAGAATTTTTTGATCTAAAAATCCAAATAGATGATCTTGGTAACTTCCACTCCACAGTATTCAGAAAAAGCACAGCTTCTAATACTTTGCTAGCTTGGTCTAGCCCATACCCACTGCCCCTAAAACGGACATAGCGATTGGGCAGTATATACGCATTCGTAGGAATTGTGATACCTTGCAAGCGTTTAAAGAACAGTCAGATATCTTTAGGAAGAGGTTCAAAGAATGGGGTTACCCAAATAGAACCGTAAAACTAGTCTACAAAACGCCTTGGAAAAAGATAGAACACAATTTCTATATAACAAAAAGTTTGAAGAAACAGAACACCAGACCTGCTGTATCATGACCGATGGTTATAATAGTCGGTCACCTGGCAAAAGATCAGGCCACTCCAGATGGACTTGACTAAAGGTCTATGCAAATGCGGGAATTGTAAAGCGTGCAGGTTTATAAAACCTGAAAAGGACTTCACTCCAATCACTGGAGTAAGATACCCCTTTAGATTCTTCTTTAACTGTACACCACCTTTGTTGTCTACATAATAGTCTGCCCAGTGCAAGAACAATTATGTTGGCAAAACTGACTGACCAATTGTGAAGAAAAGTCTTGGAACATGTGGCATCTGTAAAAACCAACTGGATACATCAGTAGCAAGGCACATAAAATGATACCACGAAAATAGAATAGAAGGCCTTGAATTTCACATAATTGATACAGTACCCCAAAGACCAAGGGGGAGGGGGGGGGGGTAGATGTAACAGACTTCTTCAAGTTAAAGGTAAATGGATCTATCTTCTTAAGGCACATGCTCCTCAAAGCCTCAATGAGAGTTTTTTATTTAAAGCCTTTGTCTAAAATTAGAAGCCCGTATTATGTTTGACCATTAAATCTGACTATTAGATTATTATCCCTTGTAGCGGAACCCATCACTGTTTTAAACTGTTTTATGATTATTATGGTTAAAATATGATCCTACTATATATATGTTGGTTGATGTTCTACAGAATATATTGGCTCAGAATATTAGCCAGACTTTTGCAGACCTAGGCTAATAGATAATCCTGTTACAGAGATTCAAGAGATAAGAAAGTTGTAAAGGATCCTTGCATTTTCCAAAGTGTTTTCATTCTTTGATAAGAACAAAGAAGAATGATCTAATTAATGTCTGATTGTATCCAAGTTGCCAGGGAGGTGTGACCCCCCTATTGTTCTCTTTATGTGTATTGTGTGTAGGCAAATATGGGCATGTGTATTGCCTGTGGCCAAAGAGATGTACCGGTATATATATTTCTGCAATAACAAAATAAAGTCAGTATTCATTTGACTCCCAAATTGTGTGTCGTCCAATATGGGAGGTCGGGGATGGTGAAACTGTAGTGCCTCGTGGGTATTTTATCGTATACCAGCGGAGATTTTGGACTGCGTGTCCCAGCTCCGTTACATCCCTTAATAACTACAAGGCCTTAGATTTATATAAACATCATCTATACCTACATTAGCTATATACAATATGATTTTTCTCAATTTATAAGTATGTCTAAAATATTTTATTCCAACTTAAATTGTATATCTATGTTAAGTTCTCTCCAGGTTGGACTTGGTTAACAAATCATACCCTGTTGAAGGCTACCATATCCCTTACTTATTTAATAGAATTAATTCTGGTTTAGAGTGGAATTAAATAAGTTTATTTGTAACTACACCAGCCTTATACTAGTCTAGATTTACTAGATTGCAACAATATCTTTTTAAAATGCTTTTTCTACACCTTATTTTCACCTTTCTCCCTTTTTTTACTTTTTCTTTTTCTTCTTATTACTCCCCCCCAACCTCTTATTTTTACATCAGATCTGTCTGCTATTGTGTATATGTAATAACTACACATATAACAACAACAATTATGGTATATGATATTACATTCATATGAACCTTAAGTTCTAATTACTTAGCCATGTTTCAGTATTAAAATGAAAATCTGGTATTAAGGAAAGTAGTGCTTTTTTTCTAGAGTCTAGATGCCTAATGCTGCTTCATGTATTAAAGGTATTAAAGAAAGCATAGAGATAAACCATTTTAAGAGATAATATACCTAGCCTAATCTCATGCATTGAGGGCTATACAGCCTCTCTGTTACTAAGATCAAAGGCATATCTCTTTATTTACCTACTGATAGCAATATCTAGATTACTTTACTATCTATAAATCATACACTTCTTTATGTACAAAAAACACTGATATTCCTATTTATGTATGGGATAGTGTAGAAAGGCTAAACTCTAGCTAGAGAGAGACCATAAAATGATTAGCTAAATAGTAAAATAATAATTTTTAGTCTTAAGAAACTTAATATATTTATTCTTTTGAGGAGATTTAGGGCCTCATTCTAATGCTACAATTTCACTATAAGTAGCCGCAAGGGGTGGCCGCAAGCTACTGAGCTATTCTAATCGCCTGCGGCCGAGGGCTCCGATCGGCTTGCAGCCGGCACCCTGCGCACCCTTGGGACCTTCCCGCCGAAGCTCACTGCAGGGAAAGCCTTTGATCTCACACGGCTGCAAGAGATTCAGCCACTCGAAACCACCCATCCTATTGAAATCCTCCGATCACCCTCCTGTCAACCCTGTAAAACACCCATAAACAGCTGCAGCTTACTTGCACCCTGTAGGGTTGTGAAGCCCTTGCATACCCTCCAATTAAACCCCCCGCGGGCTGCAGGGGTCCCAATCGTGACCAGATCGGGACCCCAGCAGTGTCCTAACATTAACCCCATAATGCAGGGGTCCGAACGGGTCCCCTGCAGTGTCCTAACATTAACCCTATAATGCAGGTGTCCAATCGGGACCCCTACAGGGTGCACACGTTAACACGGCAATGTGCTCACATTAACCATTGCTGCAGGAATCCAATCCTGTAGGCTTCCCACATTAACTTCTTGCCGTGATGCAGGGGTTCCGATTGGGATAGACCTGGACCCCCCGCAGCATCTACGAGATTTACTTTTCCTGCCGTGGGCTTGAATTTAAAATTCAATCCCAGGGAATTCTGGGGTTTGAATTTCCCGCCACGGGTCTTTAAGGGCCGGCGGCACACTAATGTTTACCCCATGCCACGGGGGTACTATCAGTACCCTTCCCCCCGGCACAAAAAATTAAACCCATCACTCATATAGACCCCAATGAGACTAAAAATACGCCTCAGTCCAATAGGGGTCAATATAGACCCCTATAGGACACTATTAACCCCTAGGTTAACCCTACAAGTGCCATGAGGGTTCTCCGGGACCCTCATGACAAAGTCTAAGCACTACACTACACTATTAACCCTAACTATACCCCATTAACCCCTTAACCCTAACTATGCCCCATTAACCCATACTAAATCCTATCTTTCCCTAACTGGGACTATTTAACCCCTTATAGACCTATTTGACCCTAACTGGGCCTATCTAACCCTAACTAAGCCTTTTAACCCATCCTATACCTATTTAACCCAAACTGGGCATATTTAATCCCTTCTAGACCCATTCAACCCTAACTGGGCCTAACTAACCCTATCTGGCCCTATTTAATGATGACTGGGCCTATACGACCCTAACTGGGCCTATTCCACCCCCCTCTAGAACTATTTAACCCCATCTAAGCCTATCTAAACCCATCTAGGCCTATTTAACCCCATCTAGCCTATCTAACCCCTTATAGGTCTATTTAACCCAATCTAAGCCTATTTAACCCCATCACTTATGGAGGTCTATACAGACCCCGACAAGCCTACATCTAACCCAATCTCGTATGGGGGATCTATACAGACTCCCATAAGCCTCCATCTAACCCCATCACATGAGGGTCTATACAGACCCCCATAATCCTCTATTTAACCCAATCAATCCCATAAGGGTCTATGAAGACCCTCATAGGACAATGATAACACTATTATTAACCCAATAAGTGACATGAGGTTCCTCCAGGACCCTCATGACACTAAGTACAAACACTACACTACACTATTCCCTCCAATAAACCACAAAGTCTAAACTAACCCCCTCTTCCCTAACCTATTAACCCCTACCTACCTAACACCTACCCTAACCTATTAACACGTACACTACCTACCTAACCCCTATTAAACCCTCCCACCCCACTAATTATAAAAAATAAAAAAAAACTAAGTTCCAAAAAATAACAGAAAGCTAAGTTACAGAAAATAAAAAGCTAAGTTACAGAAAATAATAAAAAACATTACAGAAAATGATAAAAGACCATTACAACCCCCACTACTATAAAAAACGGAATTACGCACCTTAAAGAAAAAACATGCACAAATATACATATTATTACATTACATCAATAAATACAGTAATACATTACCCCCTAACTATAATACATTAACCCCAACTACAATACATTAATAGTGATGTCGCGAACATCAAATTTTCGGTTCGCGAACATCGGACGCGAACTTCAATCAAATGTTCGCGAACGGGCAAAACATAGCGAACCGCCATAGACTTCAATGGGCAGGCGAATTTCAAAACCCACAGGGACTCTTTCTGGCCACAATAGTGATGGGAAAGTTGTTTCAAGGGGACTAACACCTGGACTGTGGCATGCCGGAGGGGGATCCATGGCAAAACTCCCACGGAAAATTACATATGATGCAGAGTCTGGTTTTAAGCCATAAAGGGCATAAATCACCTAACATTCCTAAATTGTTTGGAATAACATGCTTTAAAACATCAGGTATGATGTTGTATCGATCAGGTAGTGTAAGGGTTACACCCGCTTCACAGTAACAGACCAATCACCCGTTTAATGCACCGCAAACAACCGCAAACAGTCCCTTTGCACAACCGCAAACTCCCCATTTGCACAAGGTTGGATACCAAGCTAGCCATGTCCCGTTCCTTGTCCTCACTGATGTCATTGAAGGTCTCTTCCTCCACCCAGCCACCAAGGTTCCCCGAAAGGTGACAACAAGCCCCCTGGGATGCCTGCTGTGTTTGGTCTTCCACCTCCTCAAAGCCACCTTCCTCCTCTGACTCCTCTTCTTCAGACTCCTCTCTCTGCGTTGCCTCTGTCTGTGTTATTATAAGGTGTGTACTGTTAAGTAGTACTATTCCTATTGGTTTAATCCCTGTTACGTCCACTATAAGGGGATGTGTATATGGCATTGATTTTTGGAACAGGGAGATGGAAAAAGATTCTTGGTCGGTCCTCCTACTTCAAATTTGGGGCACTGCGTGTGCAATCCAAGTTGCCACCAGATATGAGTGTCACTGTGCTCTGGCAAAAGTTGGCAGAGTAGGCCCTGTATGCCTCACACACACGCCTGTAGGCAGGCAACTGATATTCAATTGATTACAGTAAAAAAAAGTGTTGTTTTATGTCACTGTACACTACGGTTGCACCAGATATGACGTATCACTGTGCACTGGCAAAAGTTGGCAGAGTAGATGCAATAGGCTTCAAACACACGCCTGTAGGCAGGCAACTGATATTCAATTGATTACAGTCAAAAAAGTGTTGTTTTATGTCACTGTACACTACGGTTGCACCAGATATGAGTGTCACTGTGCACTGGCAAAAGTTGGCAGTAAATGCAATAGGCTTCACACACACACTGGCAGGCAGGCATATGCAATTAGATTGCACAGAAAAAAAATATAAAAATAAATAAATGATGTTCTAGCCCTAAAAAGGGCTTTTTGGGTTGTTGTCCTTGCAGCAGATATCAGATGAGTCCTTCAGGTCTGTAGTGGAAGCTAAATACACAGCCTGGCTATCTATTTCCCTATTAAATCTCCAGCAGCTACACTATCTGTCCTCTCACAGTGAATGCAGCTTCAGAATGGTTATAAAATGTATGCTGTCCTTCAGATGGAAGGCCCTGGAAGGGAGTGTATGCTGCTGATTGGCTGGAATGTGTCTGCTGACTATGAGGTGCAGGGTCAAAGTTTCCTCAATGATAAAGAATAGGGGGCAAACCCAAAAGCGCATGTGTTCGCCGTCCGATGCGAACGCGAACATGCCAAAATCGCCGCGAATAGTCTGCGGGCGAACTGTCCGCGACATCTCTATACATTAACCCTATCTACAATACATTAACCCAAACTACAATACATTTAACCTTATCTACATTACATTAAACCATTACTACATACATTAAAATTCCTAGATCTAACCTAAAATAGAATAAAATAAACATTAGTAAAAATAAACACAACAAGTAAAAATAAACATTCTAAATATTAAACTTACCTTTTCACGATGTCCCCATTCTTCTTGTCTTATCCCACTGGTGCCCCTGGAAAAAATAAACATTACATTAGTCACAAATACACATACACATAAAACCACAATAAACATACTAAATATAAAACTTACCTCTCCTTGATGTTCCCATCGTTGTCCTCTTCTGCCACGGCTGGGCCCTTGAAAAAATCTGCCATTGTAAAAAAAACTAACTGAGCTCCTCCCTGGAAAAGCTCACCCGACGCTAATAAGGCTTCTAGCACTACTTCCAGTAGAAAATTCAGGATGGCGCTTTTTGATTGGCTGAAATGTCTATCAATCAAATTTCAGCCAATCAGAAGGTGCCAAGGTGTGAGCCAATCAGAATGGGATACACTGCTATATCCCATTCTGATTGGCTGATGGACTATTGCCTTCGGTCAATCAGAATGGGATACACTCCATGGGGTGATTGACTGAAGGCATCTGCGCCTTCTGATTGGCTGCAGTCTGATTGGCAGTGATAACAGATAATCAGAAAGCGCTATTCCCTTCAGCCAATAAGAATGAGACAACAGCAGTGACAAGAGCCAATCAGAAGGTGCATATGCTTGGAGCCAGTCACAATGGGATACACCCCCACTGGATGTATCTCATTCTGATTGGCTGAAATTTGATTGACAGACATTTCAGCCAATCAGAAGGCGCCATTCCTCATTTTCTACTGGTAATAGTGCTAGAAGCCTCATTAGCGTCGGGGGAGCTTCTCCAGGGAGGAGCTCAGTTAGTTTTTTTGTTTACAGCTGCAGATTTTGTCTAGGGCCCAGCCGGGGCAGAAGAGGACAACGACGGGGACATTGCGGAGAGGTAAGTTTTATATTTAGTATGTTTATTGTGTTTTCATGTGTATGTGTATTTGTGACTAATGTTTATTTTATTCCAGGGGCCCAGCCGGAGAAGACAAGAAGAAGGATGGGGACATCGCAAAAAGGTAAGTTTAATATTTAGAATGTTTATTTTTACATGTTGTGTTTATTTTTTACTAATGTCATTTTTTGTTTTTATTTTTAGGGGGTGTGCTAGGAAGCCAATTGTCGCTGAAGGGACATCGGCAAAGGTAAGTGATCTTATTTATTCTGTTTTAGGTTAGATCTAGGGATTTTAATGTATGTAGTTAGGTTTTAATGTAATGTAGATAGGGTTAAATGTATTGTAGATAGGGTTAATGCATTGTAGATAGGGTTAATGTATTGTAGTTAGGGGGTAATGTATTGTAGTTAGGGGGTTATGTATTATAATTAGGGGTTATGTATTACTGTATTCATTGATGTAATGTAATGTTATGTATATTTGTGCATGTCTTTTCAGGTGCGTAATTCTGTTTTTTATTTTCTGTAGTGGGGTGTTGTAATGGTCTTTAATATTTTCAGTAACTTAGCTTTTTTATTTTCTGTAATTAGTGTGGTGGGGAGTTTAATAGGGGGTTAGGGAGGCAGTGTAGGTGTTAATAGGTTAGGGTAGGTGTTAGGTAGGTAGGGGTTAATAGATTTTGGTAGAGGGGGTTAGTTTAGATTTAGTGGTTTATTGGGGGGAATAGTGTAGTGTAGTGTTTTTACTCCTGGAGGACCCTCATGGCACTTATGGTGTTAATAATAGGGTTCTTATTGTCCTATGAGGGTCTTCATAGACCCTTATGGGACTGATTGGCTTCAATAGAGGCTTACGGGGGTCTGGATAGACCCCCAGTATCTGGGGTTAGATCAAAGCTTATGGAGATCTGTATAGACTCCCATACGTGATGGGGTTATATAGGCTTAGATTGGGTTAAATAGACCTATAGGCTTAGATTTGGTTAAATAGGCCTGTAAGGGGCTGAATAAGCCAGTTATGGTTAGACATTAATGGCTGTGTGTTGAGTTATTTTGAGGGGACAGCAAATTTACACTATTATACAGGCTGTACACTTACTACTTTACACTGTAAAAGAGTGTCATTTCTTGAACATTGTTACATGAAAATATATAATAAAATATTTACAAAAATGTGAGGGGTGTACTCACTTTTGTGAGATACTGTAGATTGTTTTATTATGGACTTGTTAATCTAAGGGACTTCTGATTTGATTATAGTTATATGTGCATCCACTGTATATGTTTACTATTTGCTGAATAGCTCTGTCTTCATACATTTTTTAAAATCCCCTTCAACTTCATAGTACTTAAATCATACTTAAATCAGGTGTTAAGCACCAACCTTTTCAAACTCCTAGAGATTACTTTTTGCCTATATATATATATATATATATATATATATATATATATATATATATATATATACATATATATATATATATACTGGCGAATTGCCCGTCAAAAAATTACGGCAATGAAATTGTAAGTGAGCTAATGCTGTTGGTGTGTAATAATGAAATAGATAATACATTAATAAATTAATATACTTTACCTATTTTGAAGCATTGTGTTGAAGAGCTGTCAATGTGTTTTGATGTTGCTGCAGCATTAATGGTGTGGAGCTGCTGTGTAAGCGTGGTGAATGTTTGCAGTGTAATACTGTGCGTGCGCAAGCCGAAACCGTTAGAGTAGTGGTGTACTTCTGCATTGGCGTAAAATGGCGGGTAATGTGTGGTATGCGTATTCGCGGATTATCCATAGGTCCTTTGTGGTGTTTTGCGAGTTTCTTGTGGTGTTTTGCGAGTGTGTTGTGGTGTTTTCTGTGTTTCGAGTGCTGTAGCCTCGTTTTCGTTTTGTTTGTCGGCCATTTTTTCTCTCACTGCGATTTTATTAGTGTGTAAACTATTTTATTTTTCTTTAAATGAAGGTGTAAGTTGCTTTTTTGAGGTCCTGGATGGTTCCTCTTGCTGTAGGTAAGCTTTTTATGTGTGTGTTGTCTGTATTTATTGTGTTTAAAATGTTTTTATGTTCGCGTGTTGCGTCCGATTTTTGCGAGGTCGTAATGTGTGCTAACGTGTCTCGTATGGTGTTTGCGTGTGTAGCCTCGTTTTCGTTTTGTTCAGCGCCCATTTTTTGTGTCGCTTAGCAAATTTTTTAGTGTCTAAACTCTTTTATTTTGAGTGAAATCAAGGTGTAAGTTGGTTTTTTGAGGTCCTGGATGCTCCCTGTTGCTGTAGGTAAGCTTTTTATGTATGTGCTGTGTGTATTTATTGTGTTTTGAATTTTGTAATGTTTGCGAGTTGCGTCCGAGTGTTGCGAGGTCGTAATGAGTGTTAACGTGTGTCGTATGTTGTTTGCATTGCGAGGTAAAGTTTGCAAGGTTTTTAATTGGTGTGTCGTGTTGTTTGCGGTGCGACGTAAAGTTTGCAAGGGTCGCAGTTGCTGGCAAGGAGCGCCTTTACACAACTCCCCCACTACAAAAAATAAAAAACTGAATTACGCATCTAAAAGAAAAAAACATGCACAAACATACATCACATTGCATCAATAAATACAGTAATACAGAACCCCCTAATTATATTACATTACCCCCTAACTATAATACATAACCCCCTAACTATAAAACATAACCCCTATCTACAATACATTACCCCCAATCAATAAAACATTACCCCCTATCAATGAAACATCACCTCCTATAAATTTCATATAAATACTAATTAGTGACAAAATCAGCTTGCTATAGGGTGACAAGCTCTTGACCAGATATAAAGGTGTCTTTCTCTTCTTCCCTCTGCTTAAATCTAGAAGGAGTACATTATTTCTCCAAATCTTAACTGGTGTTGTGACTAGACATTGTCGCAAATGCAATCTGCATATGGACTTAAATGATATATCTGTACACTGCTGGCCATTGAATTACCTCCAGGTACAATACACAAGACCAAGTAACTATTTTAACTCTGACCTCCCTGTATTACCCATATGGAGTAATCCTTTATTAGTGACCTCACCATTTTTCTTTCCTCTTCTAGATTTGTAGCGGCTGACAATCTGAAATAAAAAATTTTTTTATATACATACCATTATAGTACAGTGAAGCTGTATTTCTACAGTATTATTATTATTATTATTATCTTTTATTTGTAACATTTGTAAATATTATGTAGCGCTATACAGGGGTTAGGTACAAGTATAAACAATTTCCCCACAATGAAAATAATAGAAGACCCTGTTATTGAGCTTTCAATCAGATATACACAGTGCTTTCCCTTACAAGATTGAAAACTCGCAAACTTAGGGCCCTATTAAATTCTCCCTCGTAGTTCTCTCGGTGCTCGCAAAAGGCAGTTTTCCTGCTGTTTGCGAGAACCGAATCTCTCGCAGCCTGCTTTACGATATGACTGCGAGAAAATGGCCGAGAATAGGCTCCGAGAGAGCTACGTAGCCTTAAATCTATGCACGAGTCTCGCATATCGTAAGAATCCCTACGTGGACAAAAAGTCCACGCAAGGGATCCGAAAGCCTCTACGTGCTGCCTCGCAACAGCCCGAGACAGCAGTGTGAGGCTCCCCTCTGCACCCTATACACATCCCCATGCTGCAGGGGTCTCTATCAGGACCCCTGCAGCACCCCCACATTAACCCCTTGCAGCGGGGGTCCCCGATCTGCATAGATCAGGCCCCCCGCTGCATTTAAAACTTTTAAATTCCCCGCCGCGGCTCCTTAAAGGGACCGCGGCACACTATTACCCAATCCCGGCCGCGGCATTTAAAATTAACCCCCCTCTATGCTGGGGGTCCCCATCGAGACCCCCGAAGTGTCCCCACATAAACCCATTGCAGGGGGGGGGCCCGATCTGCATAGATCAGGCCCCCTGCTGCATTTAAAACTTTTAAATTCCCCGCCTCGGCTCCTTAAATGGACCGCGGCACACTATTACCCAATCCCGGCCTCGGCACTTAAAATTAACCCCCCTCTATGCTGGGGGTCCCCATCGAGACCCCCGAAGTGTCCCCACATAAACCCATTGCAGGGGGGGGGGCCCGATCTGCATAGATCAGGCCCCCTGCTGCATTTAAAACTTTTAAATTCCCCGCCTCGGCTCCTTAAAGGGACCGCGGCACACTATTACCCAATCCCGGCCGCGGCATTTAAAATTAACCCCCCTCTATGCTGGGGGTCCCCATCGAGACCCCCGAAGTGTCCCCACATAAACCCATTGCAGCGGGGGGGCCCGATCTGCATAGATCAGGCCCCCTGCTGCATTTAAAACTTTTAAATTCCCCGCCTCGGCTCCTTAAATGGACCGCGGCACACTATTACCCAATCCCGGCCTCGGCACTTAAAATTAACCCCCCTCTATGCTGGGGGTCCCCATCGGGACCCCCGAAGTGTCCCCACATAAACCCCCTGCAGCGGGGGGCCCCGATCGGCACCGATCGTGACCCTGCTGCAATTCAATTTTAAATTTCCCGCCTCGCGGGTCCTCAAAGGACCGTAAAGGTCCTGAAAGGACTCGCACTAAAAATATTAACCCCAGGCAACTATAATTACCCCATTAACTCATGATGGTCAATACAGACCACCATAAGGCCTAAATTAACCCATTAACTCATGATGGTCAATACAGACCACCATAAGGCTCTATTTAACCTCATCAGTCCCATAAGGGTATATTATTACCATTATGGGCCTGTTACAACCCAACATTAACCACATAAGTGCCATGATGGTCCTCAAGGACCATCATGACACTAACTACAAACACTACACTATAACCCCCAATAAACCATTTAATCTAAACTAACCCCCCTCTACACTAATCTATTAACACTTACACTACCTACCTACACTACCTACCCCCTAATAAACCTCCCCAACACTCTAATTACAAAAAACAAAAAACCTACAGCACAGAAAACAAAAAACCTACAGTACAAAAAACAAAAAAACCTACAGTACAGAAAAAAAAAACAATTACAACCCCACCCCCCACTACAGAAAACAAAAAAATACATTACAACCCCACCCCCCACTACAGAAAATAAAAAAATTACACACCTGAAAAGGAAAGACAGATAAACACAATACAATACATACATATAATACATTACATACATTACATACAATACATGACATTACATATAATATATTACATATAATATATTACATATAATATATTACATACATTACATACAATACATGACATTACATACATTACATATAATATATTACATATATTACATATAATATATTACATATAATCCTAATCAAATACCCCCTATCTATCTAACATACAATCTATTTAATTTAAAATAAATCCTAACTATATCAAATACATCCCCCTATCTATCTAATATACAAAAAATCCTAACTACTAACACAGACCCTTATTCTAAAATAAAATAAAATAATTACAGTCCTAACTACATACACAGACCCTAATTCTAAGCTAAAATCAATAAATTAAGACCACTTACCTTTAAGATGTTGCTTCAGATCACTAACCTATGGGTCAAACAAAAAGAAAAATTAGTACAAAACATTAACATCAAATAAATAAACATTATATACATTCTACATATTCAACTCACCTTTACAGCATGTCCCGTCACTGTTTAGCTCTTCCGGCGCGGCCCTGTTAAAAAAAAAACACAATACATGAATACATGAATACAATATATAAACAATAAATAAAATACACAAATAAACATCTAAATATACATTTAACTTACCTCCCCGCGATGTCCCCGGCCTTCTCTCCTTCAGCCCCGGCTGGGCCGCGGAACCATCCGCGCTCTAAAAAAAAAAAGAAAAAAAACTAACGGAGGTCTGCACTGGCAGACCTCCCCGACGCTAATGAACCTCCCGGAGTCGTTTCCGGGAGGAAATTGGCATTGTCGGCTTGTGATTGGCTGAGAAAGCTGTCAGCCAATCAAAAGTCGTCAATGTAGGAGCCAATCAGGATGCGCAGATGTCTTCTACCAATCACTCCGTGGGGGTGTATCCCATAGTGATTGGCTGAAGGCATCTGAGCGTTGTGATTGGTTCCCAGAAAGATAGACAAGTGTTTTAGCCAATCAGGGTGGGATATTGGGGTGTATCCCATCCTGATTGGCTCACACATTGACGACTTTTGATTGGCTGAAATTGATAGACAGCTTTTTCAGCCAATCACAAGCCGCCAATGCCAATTTCCTCCCGGAAACGACTCCGGGAGGTTCATTAGCGTCGGGGAGGTCTGCCAGTGCAGACCTCCGTTAGTTTTTTTTCTTTTTTTTTTTTAGAGCGCGGATGGTTCCGCCCATTGTTTGACCCATAGGTTAGTGATCTGAAGCAACATCTTAAAGGTAAGTGGTCTTAATTTATTGATTTTAGCTTAGAATTAGGGTCTGTGTATGTAGTTAGGACTGTAATTATTTTATTTTATTTTAGAATAAGGGTCTGTGTATGTAGTTAGGATTTTTTGTATATTAGATAGATAGGGGGATGTATTTGATATAGTTAGGATTTATTTTAAATTAAATAGATTGTATGTTAGATAGATAGGGGGTATTTGATTAGGATTATATGTAATATATTATATGTAATATATTATATGTAATGTATGTAATGTCATGTATTGTATGTAATGTATGTAATGTATTATATGTAATATATTATATGTAATATATTATATGTAATGTCATGTATTGTATGTAATGTATGTAATGTATGTAATGTATGTATTGTATTGTGTTTATCTGTCTTTCCTTTTCAGGTGTGTAATTTTTTTATTTTCTGTAGTGGGGGGTGGGGTTGTAATGTATTTTTTTGTTTTCTGTAGTGGGGGGTGGGGTTGTAATTGTTTTTTTTTCTGTACTGTAGGTTTTTTTGTTTTTTGTACTGTAGGTTTTTTGTTTTCTGTACTGTAGGTTTTTTGTTTTTTGTAATTAGAGTGTTGGGGAGGGTTATTAGGGGGTAGGTAGTGTAGGTAGGTAGTGTAAGTGTTAATAGATAAGTGTAGAGGGGGGTTAGTTTAGATTAAATGGTTTATTGGGGGTTATAGTGTAGTGTTTGTAGTTAGTGTCATGATGGTCCTTGAGGACCATCATGGCACTTATGTGGTTAATGTTGGGTTGTAACAGGCCCATAATGGTAATAATATACCCTTATGGGACTGATGGGGTTAAATAGAGCCTTATGGTGGTCTGGATTGACCATCATGAGTTAATGGGTTAATTTAGGCCTTATGGTGGTCTGGATTGACCATCATGAGTTAATGGGTTAATTTAGGCCTTATGGTGGTCTGGATTGACCATCATGAGTTAATGGGTTAATTTAGGCCTTATGGTGGTCTGGATTGACCATCATGAGTTAATGGGTTAATTTAGGCCTTATGGTGGTTTGGATTGACCATCATGAGTTAATGGGTTAATTTAGGCCTTATGGTGGTCTGGATTGACCATCATGAGTTAATGGGGTAATTATAGTTGCCTGGGGTTAATATTTTTAGTGCGAGTCCTTTCAGGACCTTTTCGGTCCTTTGAGGACCCGCGAGGCGGGAAATTTAAAATTGAATTGCAGCAGGGTCACGATCGGTGCCGATCGGGGCCCCCCGCTGCAGGGGGTTTATATGGGGACACTTCGGGGGTCCCGATGGGGACCCCCAGCATAGAGGGGGGTTAATTTTAAGTCCCGCGGCCGGGATTGGGTAATAGTGTGCCGCGGCCCCTTTAAGGAGCCGCGGCGGGGAATTTAAAAGTTTGAAATGCAGCGGGGGGCCTGATCTATGCAGATCGGGGACCCCCGCTGCAAGGGGTTAATGTGTGGGGGCTGCGGGGGTTCCTATGGACCCCTGCAGCAAGGTGTTCATGTGAGGACACTTCGGGGGTCCCGACGGGGACCCCCGCATTGAGGGGGGGTTAATTTTAGGTGCCGGGGGGGGGGGTTTCTGAGTACCCCCGCGGCAGGGCTTATGTGGGGGACTGCCGCGGAGGTCCCTTTTAGGACCCCCGCAGCAATTGATGAGGAGTGGGAGCCTGCGATATCATCTCGCAGGCTGTCACTCCTCATGTAACTTTACGCAGTGTAGATACGTACGGCCCTGCTGCGTAGCTCATACGTTGCTCGCAGCAGGGCTAATTTAATAGCATTGTAAGTTAGAGAAACTTTGCAGTATGTAGGGCTTAAGTAGAAGCCTCTTATTTACGAGGCTGGAATTTAATAGGGCCCTTACATTCTAAAGGGTGTGAGTGAGGTATAAGAGAGCAGTAGATGCATAGTGAATAAAGAGGCTAAAGATGCGTTTTTGAATAGATTTTGAAGGATTTGAGGCAGGAAGATAGTCTGGTGGAGCAAGGTAAGGAGTTCCAAAGAATAGGGGCAGCATGAGAAAAGTATTTTAGGCGGGAGTGAGAGGAGTTGATAAGAGAGGAGGAGAGAAAAAAGTCATTAGCACAGTGAAGAGGGCGGATGGGAGTGTATTTTGGAATGAGAGCAGAGATGTAGGAGGGTACACTATTGTGGAGGGCTTAATATGTCATGGTCATGATTTTTAATTGTATTCTAGAGGCTATGGGAAGCCAGTGGAGTGCCTAGCAGAGAGGTGCTGTGGACACTGTTCATTTAGTATGGTAGATGAGTCTAGCGGATGCATTTAAAATGGATTGGAGTGAAGACAGGTGATAGGAAGGTCAGCAAGGAGAGAGCATAAATTGAGGCAAGTTATGATGAGAGAGTGAATAGTTATTTTAGTTGTGTCTTGTGTAAGGTAGGGACATATTTTGGATATGTTTTTTAAGTGAAAGTGACAAGATTTTGTGAGTGATTGAATGTGAGGAATGAAAGAGAGGGAAGGGTCCAGTAGGACCTAAAGAAAGCGGGTCTGGGAGGTGGGAGTGATAAGTAAGGGGTGGGAGCTGAGGAAGAGGGTGGAAAGATAAGGAGCTCTGTCTTAGACATGTTGAGTTTGAGTTGACGGGTGGACATACTTGAGAGGCAATTGGCAGCAGAGAGGGCGATAGTTTGGGTGCAGAGATGTAGATTTGGGTGTCATCCGCATAAAGATGATACTGGAATTCAAGAGATTTTATTAGGGCACCAAGGGAGGATGTATAGGTGGAGAAAAGGAGGGGGCCTAGGACTGAGCCGTGGGGTACACTGATAGTTAGAGGGCGAGGTGATGAAGAGGCGCCAGAGAAGGAGACACTAAATGTTCGATTTTCTAGATAAGATGTGAACCAAGAGAGAGCAGTGTCACAGATGCCAAGAAAGTGGAGAATTTGGATAAGAAGAGGATGATCAACTGTGTCAAAGGAAGGCAGGAGAGAGATCCAGGAGAATCAGGATAGAGAAAAATTTAATTTGTATCACACACAAGTTTCACAAACAATTATACTTGTTAAATTGTGCCATTTCTCTTGGTCTCCATCACTATGTAAACTTCCTTTTGAAGTTACCTCAAATGTAATTATACCCAAATATATGTTTGTGTCTGCAATAAAAGCAAAGAGTGCGGTGCAAAACATTATTTTTAAAAGATAATTGGCTCTTCTTAAACAATTAAACCATGATATAATATGTTTTATTTTTGGTAAATTGGGAAAATTCTCAAATTTCCTGGGGACGCTTCCAATCATTTTCATCACAGAAACTGAAAGTTTGTTTTAAATGTAAGCAAATAATTCTGTGATTCCCCAGAATATGCTACCTTGAACTGTTTGCTTTATTTGGAGATTATAATTAGCAGCTGGTTCTCTCTGGCATTATGAGTCAGGCTAACTACTTGACATTTCTCTAGAATCAGTTGCAATTAAGAAGAAGATAAGTCATGTGGAATTAGACCCATGATCAAATACAGGAAATTTACTGAAAGTAATATAACGAAAAATTACAATAGCTGTGACCTGCAAAGCTATAATGAAGGCAGCTTAGGTTTTCAGAATAGTGGCTGCTTTGTTTAGCAAACCCTTGTCACACAGACCACTTATTTTGCTAATGGAAAGAAATATGTTATGTCTTCATGTGCAACAGATTCCAGGAAAGATGAGGGTGTGCAAAAGTGTGAAATCAGCATTTTCTTTGTATTTCTTTCAGTTATACATTTTCCAGTGAAGAGATGTTGATTCAGACTGCAAATAACTTTCATGACATTTAATAAATATAAGCGAACATTATAAGGGGGAAAATTTGAATTATACTGGATTAAATGGTACATTACCTCTAACAAGAGCAATCTAGGCAAGCACATTTTTTATTTTTGCATCTTTTTATGAGTTTCACTTACACATATTTGAGCGAAATGTTTCCTCAGGCTTTCTTCTTCTTTACAATCTCCTGCCTCTTTCTCTGACTCTTCTCAGTTTCTCTCCGTCATTTCTTTAATAACATATCCATTTCACTTTCTCTCTCCCCTTCTATACTCCCATAAGCTCCTTTTCTTTCCTCTCCCTCTTCTGAAGCTCAAAAGAGGAAATGCTTCTGCATGCACCATTCTCATCTCCTCTCACACTATCTTCTGTTAGCTGCTAGAGACATATCTCCTAACCTAGGCCCTCAGTCATTTGCATCTGCTATCAGTCACACACAGCCCACATGGCAAAAAACACCTGAAACACCCCCAATCTTATATCCATCACCTGTCAAGTACCATCTGCTTTTCCTGTGCCCTCTTGACTGGACATTCCATTTGTAATAAACTCACTTTCACCCATGACCAATTTACCTCTAACTTATTCTGTTGGCTCTCAGAAAAACTTGTCTCACTCCATCAAATACTGCCTCCCCTGTGGCACTCTCATACAATGGCTTTCACTTCAGTCACACCCCTAGGTCTCAGAATAAGCCCACACAACCACAGGCTCAACGTCTGGCTCTCATCCACATTCATTGCAAACTACACACAACACGCTACATCGAGAGGTGCTCCCGCACTCCTGAACAACTATGTATGAAATCTCACACTTCTACAGATTTCCTCAATTGCAAGTTTATTTTGTGCTCCTGCTTCTCTGACCTCAATCCTGCCAAACAACATTACTGTTCATTGTTAATATCAATTCTGTCCTCCGAACCCAAACTTTCGTTCACTACATTCAAATCAAGTCTCTCCCTTACCTTCCAGTCCGATACCTGAAGACTTTGCCAGCCACCTTAAAAATAAAATTGATAACATCCAAAACAAACTCTCCACTCAACATAGCTCAAACACACCCTCCTCTCAACAAACTGACAGCACCCAGCGTTTGCCCTTCCTCAATCCAAAATCTAATAGGGACACCTTTTGATCCTGTAGCTGAGGATATATAGCCCCATTACATTCCAGCCTCGTAGATACAAGGTTTGCACCTAAGCCCTACATGCTTCAAATTTGACAAAGTTACGAAGGTATTAAATTAGACCTGCTGCAAACATTGTATGAGCTATGCAGCAGATGATCTTGCAGGCTCCCCCCACCATCACCGTTCGGTACCCCCGCTGCAGTTCTAAATAGAAGCCCTGCTGCGGGGGGTACCTTAAGTACCCCTCGGCACCTAAAATTAATCCCCCTATTCTGAAGTGTCCCTGTAACAATACCTGCAGCGGGGGTCCATATTGGACCCCCCGCTGCATTTAAAAATGTACATTTCCCGTCCTTAAAGGGCCCGCGGCACACTATTGGCCAATCCCCCAAGCTCCTAACATTAACGCCCTCTATGCTGGGGGACCCCATTGCAGTGTTCCTACATTAACATTTGCATCGGGGGTCCCGATTGGTCAAAATCGTTAGTTCTGCTGCATTTAAAAATTCAAATTTCCCGCCTTGCCGGTTCTTAAAGGACCGTAAAGGTCCTGCAAGGACCAGTGCTAAATAAAATATTAACCCTTTGCCGCGGGGGTACTATAATTACCCGCCCCGGCACCTAAAATTAACCCCATCACTCATGTGGATCTATACAGAGCCCCATGAACCCTTAATTAACCCTGTCACTCATGGGGCTCTATATAGAGCCCCATGAGCCCTTAATTAACCCTATCCCTCATGGGGCTCCATACAGAGCCCCATGAGCCCCTAATGAAACCCATCACTTATGGGGGTCTATACAGACCCCCATAAGCCTATATTTATCCCCATCAGTCAAATATGGGTCACTATAGGACACTAAATACCCCTATAATAACACTATAAGTGCCATGAGGGTCCTCCAGGACCCTCATGACACAAAGTCTAAGCACTTCACTTTTAACCCTAACTATATCCCAATAACCCTATCTAGGCCTAATTAACCCGAAAAGTACCTATTTTACCCTACTTCAAGCCTATCTAACCCTATCTGTGCCTATCTAACACTAACTGTACCTATTTAACCCTATCTGGACCCAATAACCCTATCTATGCCAATTTAACCCTAAGTGGGCCTATTTAACCACCAATGTACCCAGTAAACCCCTATCCTATAACACCCCCACCCTACCCTATTACCACCTACACTACCTACCCAACACTAATTACAAAAAATTAAAAACACCAAATGCCTGAAAATAAAAAAAACACCTAATTACTGGAAATAAAAAAAATACATTACTGAACAAAAAAATCTGAACACTATATAAAATAAAAAAGAACACTACATAAAATTAAAAAAAACACTTTACTGAAAATAAAAAAGTAATTTGCAAAAAATAATAAAACCTAATTTACAAAAAATAAAAACACCCCACCACTACAGAAAATAATAAAATAATTACTCACCTAAAAAGTTCAAATACACCCCTAGCTACATACAGTATTAACTTAACTACATTCATTAACCCCTATCTAAATACAGTATTAACCTAACTACATAAATTATCCCCTATCCAAATACATTACACCCTATCTAAATACATTAAAACCCCTATGTAAATGCATTCAACCCTATCTACATACATTAACCCATATGTAAATACAGTATTAACCTAACTACATACATTAACCCCTATCTAAATACATCACACCCTATATAAATACATAAAAAAAACAAAATAAAACCTAAAATAGAATAAATAATTGATGGACCTGTCAATCTTATTTAAACCAATCAGAAAGCACTATTGCCTTCAGCCAATCAGAATAAAATAGACCCCATGGGGTATATCCCATTGTGATTGGCTGAAGGTATCTGCACCTTCTGATTGGCTGTTGACACTGTCAATCAGATTGCAGCCAATCAGAAGGCACAGATGCCTTCAGCCAATCACCCCGTGGGATGTATCCCATTTTGATTGGCTGAAGGCAATAGTGCCTTCTGATTGGTTTAGAAAAGATTGACAGGTCCATCAACCAATCAGAATGGAATATAAGGGTGTATTCCATTCTGATTGGCTCACACCTTGGCACCTTCTGATTGGCTGAAATTTGATTGACAGCCATTTCAGTCAATCAGAAGGTGCCATTTCAGTTTTTCTACCAGAAGCAGCGCTAGAAGCCTCAATAGCGTTGGGGTGCTCCTCCAGAGTGGTGCTCCGTTAGTTTTTTTTCTTTTTTTTTGTAGAGCGGAGGATTCTTTCAAGTGCCCAGCCGGGAAGAAGAGGAGAAGGATTGGGGTATCACGAAAAGGTAAGTTTTATATTTAGAATGTTTATTGTTTTATTATGCTGTGTGTATTCATGTACTAATGTTATGTTTCATCTATTCCAGTGGCCCAGCAGGAGACGACCACAGGAAGGAAGGGGACATGGCGGAAACGTAAGTTTAATATTTAGAAGGTTTATTTTTTCTATGTTGTATTTATTTTGGACTAATTTAGGTTTCTTTTTTTCTCAGGGGAGCAACCTGCGACAGGAACACTGTCATCACTGAAGGGACATTGGACAAGGTAAGTGGTCTTATTTGTTCTATTTTAGGTTAGATTTAGGGTTTTTGTAATGTATTTAGTTAGGGGTTAATGTGTATTGTATTTAGGGGTTAATTATTTGTAGTTAGGGGTTAATGTGTATTTTATGTAGGGGTTCATTAATTGTAGTTACTGGTTAATGTGTATTGTATTTAGGGGTTAACTGATTGTTGTTAGGGGTTAATATGTATTGTATTTAGGGGTTAACTAATTGTAGTTAGGGGTTAATGTGTATTGTATTTAGTGGTTAACTGATTGTAGCTAGGGGTTAATGTGTATTGTATTTAAGGTTTTTGTAATGTATTTAGTTAGGGGGTTATTTTATTGTAGTTAGGGGTTAATGTATATTGTATTTAGGGGTTAATTAATTGTAGTTATGGGTTAATGTGTATTGTATTAAAGGGTTAACTGATTGTAGTTAGGGATTAATGGGTATTTTATTTAGGGGTTAATTAATAGTAGTTAGGTGTTAATGTGTATTGTATTTAGGGGTTAACTGATTGTTGTTAGGGGTTAATGTGTATTGTATTTAGGGGTTAACAGATTGTAGTAAAGGGGTTAATGTGTATTGTATTTAGGGGTTAACTGATTGTAGTAAGGGGGTTAATATAATGTATTGTATGTTTTATTGTAATTATTGTATGTATTGCATGTTTTATTGTAATTATTGTATGTATTGTATGTTTTCTTTCCTGTAACATATGCTTTTTTTTATTTTTTGTGACTTAGCTTCTTTTATTTATGGCAACTTATTTATTTTTTTTGGTAAAGTAGGTTTTTAATTTCCAATAATACTTTTATTATTTTCAGTAATGTGCTTTTTTCTTTTGTGTAATTCTACTTTTTTTTCTTTTCTGTAATTAGATGTGTTTTTCTTCTTTTTGTAATAATTGGGGTAATAGGTAGGTAGTAGGTAGATAGTATAAGGTTAATAGGGTGGGGTAGGATGGGGTTTACTGGGTACATTTGGGGTTAAATAGGCCAAGATAGGGTTAGATAGGCCCAGTTAGGGTTATTGGGTCAGATAGGGTTAACAGGATTTAGTATGGGTATAGTTATGGTTAATAGTGTAGTGAAGTGCTTAGACTTTGTGTCATGAGGGTCCTGGAGGACCCTCATCGCACTTATAGTGTTTTTATAGGGGTTAATTAGTATCCTATAGCGGTCTATATAGACCCCTATTGGACTGATGGGGTTGAATGGAGGCTTATGGGGGTCTGTATAGACCCCCATAAGTAATGGGGTTAAATAGAGGCTTATGGGGGTCTGTACAGACCCCCATAAGTGATTGGGTTAAATAGAAGCTTATGGGGGTTAATATAATGCTCATGGAGCTCTGTATAGAGCCTCATGAGTGATGGGGTTAATTTTAGGTGCCTGGGGAGTACTTAAAGTACCCCCGCGGCAGGGGTTCATATTTTATTTAGCGTGGGCCCTTGCAGAAATCAGAATTTTTAAATGCAGCAGGGGTCCTGATTGAGACTGATCGGGACCCCCACTGCAAGGATTAATATGGGGACACTTTGGGGGTCTCAATGGGGACCCCAAATATAGAGGGGTTTAATGTTAGGTGCCATGGGGGTACTTACAGTACCCCTGTGGCCAGGATTGGCTAATGGTGTGCAGTGGACCCTTTAGGGTCTCGTGGCGGGAATTTTGAAAAGTTTAAATGCAGCGGGGGTCCCGAACGGTCCCGACTTGGATTAATATGGGGAGGCTGAGGGTACCCCGACAGGGACCCCAGCAGCATGGGGATGTGTTTAGGGAGCAAGGGGTACCATTTGATGCCCGAGTCGGGCTGCTCCGAGTCAGCACGTATGGGCTTTAGTAGCCCTTGCAGGCATTTTTTTGTGCCTGTAGGGTTTCTTACGAGGGACGAGCTTCTCCCCATCGATTTGAAGTGCGTGTTACTGCGTAGCTCTCTCGGAGCCTATTTTCAGATGTTTTGGGCATCATCTCGAAATGGCTGCTGCGAGGAACATATTGAGGAATCAGTCCTCGCAAACAGCACTAAGATTACTTTTGTGAGGACCGAGGGAACAACAGATTCTAATTTAATGAGTCCCATAGTCTCTAGTCTACTATAAACCTCTCACCTTACAACTTGCACACTTGATCCTATTCTATCACATCTAATCCATCCCCTCTCTACCACACTTATCTCAGCTCTCACAAATGTATTCAACCTCCTCCAAAATATAATCAAGTTTACATCATGTTTAAAACATGCCATAATTACACCCTCATATGACTCAGCTTCAGCATCTAACAGCATCTAACACTCCACAGAAACAGATCTCACAAAGGTCAGTAATGATTTGCTCACCTGCAAGTCAAAGGGCCACTTCTCTATTCTAATTCTGCTGGATCTCTCGGCTGCCTTATACATTTGACCACTCTCTTCTTATTCATATTCTCCACTTTATTGGCATCAGTGACACAGATCGCTCATGGGTCACATCTTATGTAGAAAATCAAACATTAGTGTCTCCTCCTTTGACACAAGTTCTTCAACACTCCCTCTGAATGTTGGCGTACCCCAAGGTTCAGTCCGAGGACCCTAATTTTCTCCATCTATGTAACCTCCATTGGTACCCTAATAAAATAGTTTTGTTTTCAGTATCAGCTTTATTAGGTGATACTCAAATCTACCTCTCAACAAAAGATTTGTCCTTTCTCTTCGAGAACATGTTGTCAACTGCCCGTAAGCATATCCTGCTTGATATCAACCCGTCAACTCAAACTCAACATGTCAAAGATTGAGCTACTAATCTTTCCACCTTCCAAATCAGCTTCCACTCCTCAAATATACCTCACTGTTGATAATGTCATCATCATTCCATTAGCTTATTTCAGCAACAATCAAAACAAACAGTCCAACAAACTGCTAGTATGCCCTAACTAGCCCTTCTGAAACTAACCCACTCCTTGGTAAAAACAAAAGAAAGCAGGCTCTCAGTACCCTGTTCACTGTACTACATTCCTCTGTTTTATCACTCCAAAGTATTTTACATGCAGCTCTGTATTTGTGATGTCTCTCAAGCAAATAAATGGAGCACTGGCCTACACTTCTCTCCAAATGCTTCATCCCATGAGTTCTCCCTGGGGTTTTATTAAGCAGTACATTTTTTTTTCTTAAAGTATTAGCAGACTCCAACTCTGTGTTCCAAACAGATTCCTATACTTCCAATATAGCTTGTCTCAGTCCTGTGCTTGTCTCATGCCTACCAAATGAAGATGCTACTAATGTTACCTTTACCTCCTTCCAGATTTCAGGTACACACATAGATTATGCTGAAGCTCAATGAACCTCTTCACTTCTGGAATAGATATACAGCTTTGCTCAGGCTAACATAAATTCCCTGTACCACTTGGTCACACATCCACCTCTCAGCTCAACACCATGGGGTTGAGCGACTTGAGCCGAGAGGCAGTGTATCATTGACATGGCATCAGCATTGATGTGGTCATTTCCTGCTCGATGTTTGATAGTAATTGTGTATTGTTGGAGTGAAAGAAACCACCTACTCACATATTATTCCCTGTTTTTATGCATCCACTTTAATGAGCATGATCTGTGGCAATCTTGAATGGCATCCCTCAGACACTCCCTCTCGACCATTAAATACTTATGTTCTCTTGGCTGCAGTTTCATGATGAGGTACATCACATGGTGCTCCACTACCTCCATCTCTTGTGACAGCTCCCAATCCGACCTCAAAGCATTGGTTTGCAGTATAAATAGACAGTATCACCTTTAGGTCCACAAAAACATTTCCAGCCTGGTAATTCCATTACATGATGTCAGGGGCCCTTGCCTTGATAATATCCCTTAAGTGGGCCTGCAATTGTACTCAGCTATCCCAAGCAAGGTTTGCACCTATTTCTTCCTCAAAGGCCTTGGCCAAGTCCGTATAGTGTATATTTTTTGGCACACTGACTTTTGGGTGAAGGAGATGTGTGCGACATCATGTAAGCGCCGACAAATGCACGCACCAAACCAGCGCGGCCAGTGAGTACTGGGGAAGAGAGACCTGGGGTTAAAGGGTGGGTACTAGGGGGAGAGACATAATGAGTAGTGTGGAGAGAAAGAGCTGGGGAGAGAGGGTGAGTACCGGGGAGGGTGAATACTTGAATCTGGGGAGAGGGTGAATACTGGGAAAGACAGGGCGATTACTAAGGATGGTGAATACTGGGGGAAGAGAGGGTGAATACTGGGGGGTGATTACTTGGGGAGAGGGTTGGGGAGCTGGAGAAGGAGGGTGAGTAGTGGAGGAGGAGAGGGTGAGTGCAAAGTGCTGTACTGCCGCACTGGTGTAGGTGCGCGCATTTGTCAAGCATTTTTCAGGGCGAACATGATGGCACGCACGTCTCCTTCTCCCAAAAGTCGTGCTACCATATTTTTTATTTATCCAATTATTTAACTGAGGTTTGACCAAGTCTCTTTTTACTGTGTATCCAAAATACATTTGTTTCCACTAATTCAGGAACACACTTGGCTGGATTTGCTGTTAGACCTGCTCTTCTTAGTGTTTCCAAAACCTTTGATATAAATCACAATGTCATCCAAATAAGCAGCTGCCTATTCGCATCGGGATCATAGGAGCCTGTCCATAAGTCTCTGAAATGTCGCCAGTGTCAAGTGTTTTTTTCTCTTGCTGATTTTTAGAGCCATTAAATTTGGGCTACGTGTAAAACCGTAGTTCGTAACGTAGCTCGCAAGACTTTGAGCTATTAAATTGGCCTCTTAAAGCAACCCGCAGATGACTTGCGGGTTAAGACGCAAGAAGGCTGAAAATGTGGAACTTAGCAGCCTGCAAATCCTTTGATCTGTCAAGCCCGTAACCGTTACGTTCTAATCTAGCTATTAAATTGCTACGAATCCCAAAGGATGCACTGGCTTCCAAACCCGCAACTGGCTATCAACATCACCCCTTGCTTCGGGGGTCCCAAAGAGGACCCCCACAGGGGTACTTCAAGAACCCCCCCGGCACCTAAAATTACTTTCCTATTCTGGAGGTCACTATCGGGACCCCCAAGTGTCCCTATATAAACCCACAGCATTTAAATTTCAAAATTCCCACCTCATGGGTCCTGAAAGGTACTTAAAGGTCCTGAAAGGACTTGAGCTAAATGAAAAATTAACCCCTGCTGTGGGGATACTATAAGTTCTCCCACGGAACCTATCATTAACCCCATCACTTATGGGGTCTATATAGGCCCTCATGAGACTATTATTAACCCCATCAGTCCACTAGGGGTCTATAGGACACTATTAACCCCTACATTAACACTGTAAGTGTTATGAGGGTCCTCCAGGACCCTCATGACACAAAGTGTAAGCATTACACTACAGTAAAAACCTTTTCCTACCCTATTGTATTCTATTAACCCCCTCTAACTAATTAACAATAATTAACCCTATGATTTACTAATTAACCCCTCAGTAATTAACCATCCCTCTCAGTAATTAACCCTATTTAATCCTAACCATACCTAATTACCTCTATCACTAAGCACTTAACCCTATCTAGACCCAGTTATCCCCATCTAGTCCTATTACCCTCTAACTATACCCACAAAACCCTAACTGTACCTAATTAACCTTAACTATACCCAATAAACCCTAACTGTACCTATTTAACCCTAACTATACCCAATAAACACTGACTGTACCTAATTAAACTTAATCATACCCTTTAAACCTTAACTATGCCTATTTAACCTAACTACCCAATAAACCCTAACTGTACTTATTTAACCCTAACTATACCCAATAAACCCTAACTGTACCTATTTAACCCTAACTATACCCAACAAACCCTAACTGTGCCTAATTAACCTTAACTATACCCAATAGACCCAACTGTACTTATTTAACCCTAACTGTACCCAATAAACCCTAACCGTATTTAACCCTAAATATAGCCAATAAACCCTAACTTTACCTATTTAACCCTAAATATACCCAATAAACACTAACTGTACCTAATTAAACGTAATCATACCCTTTAAACCTTAACTATGCCTATTTAACCTAACTACCCAATAAACCCTAACTGTACTTATTTAACCCTAACTATACCCAATAAACCCTAACTGTACCTATTTAACCCTAACTATACACATTAAACCCTAACTGTACCTAATTAACCTTAACTGTATCCAATACACCCAACTGTACTTATTTAACCCTAACTGTACCCAATAAACCCTAACTGTATTTAACCCTAAATATAGCCAATAAACCCTAACTTTACCTATTTAACCCTAACTATACCCAATAAACCCAACTGTACCTTATTAACCCATATCCTACTAATCCCTACCCTATTAACCCCCTAATAACCCCTACACTACCATATCCTACCCCTTTAAACCCCTAATAATGCCTACACTACCCTATCCTATCCTATTAACCCCCTAAAAACATACATTACCCTATTCTATTAACCCCTTAACCCCCAATTAAATCCCAAATCACCCAAGTACAGAAAATAAAAAAAACACTAAGTACAGAAAATAAAAAACAGCTAATTACATAAAAATCAAAAACCACTACAGAAAATAAAAAAGACTTACACATAAAATAATGAAAGACTACATAAAATAATAAACACTATTAAAATAAAAAAATAAAATTACAACCTGTACAAAAAGAAAGGGTTAATAGTCTACTCACCAGGCCAAAATGCCCCTCCAGCTGTGAACCCCCTGTGTTTTTATCTTTAGGCTTCTGGGCCAGGAAAGGCCGCTCCAAAAAGGCCCATGTCCTGGAACATTAGCAGCTAATTTTGCACCCATAGAAGCAAATGACATGGAACTATTGTAACACCATATGTTTTGTTTGAAATTACTATAATTTGGAAAAATTGTGTCACTCATTATACTTTGAAAATATGCTGGGAATTTGCCTGTTTCTGGAAGTCTTACCTTTCCTTTCTGAGAACAACTAATAAACTTACCATCTCTTGTTTTTTCTTGTTGAAAATGATAAGCCCCACAAAACTGACAAACAACATTCAACAAACCACAATTGTGAGGCTTTACTGATATACATGTAAATAATTAAATTTCCTGCAAACATATATCATCATTACTATCTTTACCATATTCTTCACATGCATCATTATATATATTTTTTATTATTCATAGCTCTCTTCTGACGCTGCGATTTAATGTTATTACACATTTGTCTTTTCTTTGATATTCTCTCACAATCTTTTTCTTGTAACTTTTTCAGTCTCGGTGACTGTCGATCTTTCCATCTTTGTTTGCGTTCCCTTGTCAGACGTTTTTGGCATTCTACGCTGTCTTCTTTGTTCTCAGACATTCTAATCTGTAAATTTAAAGTGAAATTTGTAATGTCAACATATGGGTTATGAATTTAAAAAATTGTTAATCTTACTAATATCTTTCTTTAGCTTACCTGAAGTTGTAATCGAATAAAGAATTAAAATTACTTTATTTTTCAGACTCCACTCTTCTTCTTTTGCCAACTATGATAGTATGTCAATTCTGTCCAACTTTTGTTTCAAGTCTGTAATAAAAATGTAAGTGTGATAATATCAAATTTGTAATCCAATCTAATCATAATCATTATGTGTAAAAAGCAGTACCCTACATTAATGTACTCTTTTTTTGTATATTTAAATTAATAGTTAATTTGTCCAATCACAAACTATTAAATTAGTAATATCTGCAGCATATTTCCTATAATTATTCTTTTGTTTATTAATATACTTTTAGGAAACCACAATCCACAACATAATTTCATGTTATTCAAATGAATAATCTATGTACTCATTAATTAACTCACTATTACTATCTCAAATATTTATAATTTAAAATGTTTAAATCAATTATATAATTAATTGAAGGACGAATTATACTGTACCTATTAGATGCAAGTAGCTGAATTGAAAATCATGCGGACCTGACAGTCTGCCTTCATAAACACCCACTGCTGCAAAGATTCTGACACTGTCTTCAGCAAGTGTCTGTTGAAATTGACAGAGAGCTGCAAATTGTAAATTCAAATGAAAATAATTATTATGAATTTTTTGAATAATAGACTACTTTTTTTTATTTATCTATGAATTAATATTTTTTTAGCTTGAACTCTATTGTTACAGTGCCTTGCAAAAGTATTCACCCCCTTGACTTTTTACCTATTTTGTTACAATACAGCCTTGAGTTCAATGTTTTGTTAATCTGAATTTTATGTGATGGATCAGAGCACATAGTCTAAGTTGGTGAATAAAACTATTTTTCAAAATAGAAAAAAGAAAATTGGCATGTGCGTACGTATTCACCCCCTTTGTTATGAAGCCCATCTGGTGCAACCAATTACCTTCAGAACTCACATAATTAGTGAAATGATGTGTGCAATCTATGGGTCACATGATCTGTCATTACATATACACACCTTTTTTTAAAGGCCCCAGAGGCTGCAACACCTAAGCAAGAGGCACCACTAACCAAACACTGCCATGAAAACCAAGAATCTCTGCAAACAAGTAAGGGACAATGTTGTTGAGAAGTACAAGTCATGGTGATATTATAAAAAAATATCCAAATCTTTGATGATCCCCAGGAGCACCATCAAATCTATCATAACCAAATGGAAAGAACATGGCACAACAGCAAACCTGCCAAGAGACGGCTGCCCACCAAAACTCACGGACCGGCCACGGAGGGCATTAATTAGAGAGGCAGCACAGAGACCTAAGGTAACCCTGGAGGAGCTGTAGAGTTCCACAGCAGAGACTGGAGTATCTGTTAATAGGACTACAATAAGCCGTACGCTCCATATAGTTGAAATTTATGGCAGAGTGGCCAGAAGAAAGGAATCACTTTCAACAAAAAACAAAATAGCACGTCTTGAGTTTTCGAAAAGGCATGTGGGAGACTCCCAAAATGTATGGAGGAAGGAGCTCTGGTCTGATTAGACTAAAATTGAACTTTTCGGCCATCAAAAAATCGCTATGTCTGGCGCACACCCAACACAGCACATTACCCAAAGAACACCATTCCCACAGTGAAACATGGAAGTAACAGCATCATGCTGTGGGGATGTTTTTCAGCAGCCGGGACTGGGAAACTTGTCAAAGTTGAGGGAAAGATGGTTGGTGCTAAATACAGGGATATTATTGAGCAAAACATGTACCACTCTGTGTGTGATTTGAGGCTAAGACGGAGGTTCATCTTCCAGCAGGACAATGACCCCAAACACACTGCTAAAGCAACACTTGAGTGGTTTAAGGGGAAACATGTAAATGTGTTGGAATGGCCTAGTCAAAGCCCAGACCTCAATCCAATAGAAAATCTGTGGTTAGACTTAAAGATTGCTGTTCACAAGTGCAAACCATCCAACTTGAAGGAGCAGAAGCAGTTTTGCAAGGAGGAATGGGCAAAAATCCCAGGGGCAAGATATGGCAAGCTCATAGAGACTTATCCAAAGTGACTTGGAGCTGTGATTGCCGCAAAAGGTGGCTCTACAAAGTATTGACTTTAGGGGGGTGAATAGTTATGCACGTTGACTTTTTCTGTTATTTTGTCCTATTTGTTGTTTGCTTCACAATAAAAAAAATCATCTTCAAAGTTGTGGGCATGTTCTGTAGATTAAATGATGCAAATCCTCAAACAATCCATGTTAATTCCAGGTTGTGAGGCAACAAAACACGAAAAATGCCAAGGGGGGTGAATACTTTTGCAAGGCACTGTTTTTTTTATTTTTTTTAAAAGAAACAATTTTCTGTCTTCTAAATATTGATATACATGAATAATGTTGTTAACACAAATATTTTTTTAAGTTTTAATTAAATTGTAATAATTTCATAACCTAATCGTATTTTTGTAATTAATAAATAAATCCATTCATTCATTAATTATGAAGTAATTATACTTTACCTATTTACCAGTTGTATCTCCACTAACTCACTTCTGGACACCTTCCAATTGGGATTTCGGCCCCAACATTCCACTGAGACAGCCCTCACAAAAGTCACCAATGACCTGCTCACTGCCAAGTCAAAAGGTCACTTTTCCATTCTGCTTCTTCTGGATCTCTCTGTCACCTTTGACACCATTGACCATCCGCTTCTACTCCATATTATCTCTTCCCTCGGCATTCGAGACACTGCTCTCTCGTGGTTCTTATCATACCTATAAGAACGATCATTTATCGTCTCCTTCTCTGGTACCTCTTCTTCTCCTCACACCTTGTCTGTTGGCGTACCCCAAGGATCAGTCCTAGCCCCCCTCCTCTTCTCCATCTATACATCCTCACTTGGTACACCCGGTATATGCTAATGACACGTCACGCATGTGACGTCACTTGCGCGCCGGCGCCGGGTCAAGGAGCGGAGGCCGGAGCCCAAGCAGGTAAGTGAGGGGAGAGGGGGGAGGTATTTAGGGGGGTTTAGGTTGAGGGGGGGAGGGAAAGAGACATGGGGGGTAGATAGACACACGGGGGGGTTAGAGACACACGGGGGGGTTAGAGACACAAGGGGGGTTAGAGACACACGGGGGGGTTAGAGACACACGGGGGGTTAGAGAGACACGCAGGGTTTAGAGACACACGGGGGGGTTAGAGAGACACGGGGGGGAGAGTGACTCGAGTATAAGCCGAGGGGGCCCTTTTTTGCCTTAAAAAAAGGGCTAAAAAACTCGGCTTATACTCGAGTATATATGGCAACATTTATTTGTAATTTGAAAAACAACAGCGAGTAAAATATACTATATACACAGCAAACAATTCTCGTGTGATGCGTTGCTATACGTTAATTATGCAGATATAGGGTATGCCCCATATTTATGTTGTTAAGACCAAGTCTATAGATGTGCCAGCTATATTAATAGACATTCTGGCTAATAATCATACACCCTCTAAAAAAATAGTGATCAATAAGTAGTCAATATTGGTACTATCTAATATATATAATGGCTATTATATGAAATTTGTTTAGTTCAAGATCATACATGTAGTTCACGTGTTATATAACAGATCATAGGCACCATATGAGGGAAAGAAAAAATTTAATAACAGGCAGATTAAACTGTGGCCCTAGTTTAACTAGTTTGTAGTGAAAAATACCTGGACCAACTATCTATCCTCTAAGAGGTGTGCTTCTGAATTAACGTGAAAAAATATAACCTTAATAGTCTAATACTACACCCCTCAGTACCTTCTGGACATAACCATATAGTAGTTTTCAATTGTTCTTTATTTTGTTTCACGTTGTTAGCGTGTTGATCCTAGGATCACATCTGGGTTTCCAATACCACTTCACTGGACTGCTGCTGACATCATCACTGTGAGACTGGAGGGTCTGACACGCACGGGTTTCGCTTCTCATGCTTCCTCCTGAGACCTGGTCTCCAGGTCAAGGCGCTGACAACTTGAAAATACAACACAGTCAACACATGGGTGGGTGGAACACAAATTTATAATCTTTCTCTGTCAATCATTTGCGGCTAGACTGCTTTCTATTGGCTGAGAGGCCTGTGTCGCACTATGTTTTACTGCAATTGGATAGTAACAGTCGATTGCGGCTCGGCCAGCCCAGTAACAGCTTGTGTGCGAGGCAAGGGTTTACGGCTTATAGGTCGTGGCATGGTTGAATGTAATAGCTCTGTAAGCAGCAGAATTTCAAACCTGCAGGCTTTGCGGGTGTGCCATTGCCACTACGGGCTTGGAATTTAATGGGGCTGATAGTATATCTCACTCACTGTTGTTGTCACAAATGTTGAAAAAGATCATATAATCTATGTATAGTATATGTTTACATACAATATGTATTTGCATATACCTAGAACTATAACAGAATGTGAAAGTTAAGATATCACTTCATGAAACTATAGGAAACCTCTGCTTCTGCGGATCCTGGCTTGCACATCTAGTAGTTCTCGGTCCATAGATTGTTGGAGCCAAGCGAAAGTCCTAGGAAGCCTTACTGATAACAAGGCTGCAGGAGTTAATGGAATTCCAGCTGAACTATTAAATATCCTACAAGATGAAGCAAGTGTTGGAGCAACGTTGGAAAATATTGGTCTGTAAAAGGTCAGCCTGCATCCCAATCCCAAAAAGTGCTCCAATTATTGAAAACGAGCACTCATTTCACATGCCAGCAAGGTAATACTTAAGAACAATCGAGGGACTGAGAACTACCAGATGTGCAGGCCGTGATCCACCGCAGCAGAGATCAAATTGCCAATGTCCGCTGGATAATGGAAAAAGCAAGAGAGTTCCAGAAAAACATTTACCTCTGCTTCATAGACTATTGTAAAGTCTCTGACTGTGTGAACAAAATGTGGCAAGTTCTTAAAGCGATGGGGGTACCAGACCATCTCATCCACCTCCTGAGGAATCTGTATGTGGACCAAGAAGCCTCAGTCATAACTTAACATGGAAGTACCATATGATTTAAGATCAGGAAAGGAGTACAACCATGTTGTATATTGTCACCTTATTTATTCAACTTATACGCGTATCAAGTGTAAGGCTGGGCTCAATGACTCCAATGCTGGAATCAATATTGCTGTAAGAAATTGCTTAGAGATTTTGGCCATATCATGACAAGATAGGATTCCTTAGAGAAGACTCTAATGCTGGGAAAGACACACAAAGAAGGAGGTGGCAGAGATGAAGAAGAATAGAGCTCAGAGGTGCAGTTGTTGAAACACTCTTTTCTCTCTCCCCATTCTCTGTCTCCCTCCCCCCCTTCTCACTCCCTTCTCTCTCCCCTTCTCTCTCTCCCTCTTCCCTTTTCTCTCTCCCTCCCTCTTCTCACTCTCCCTCTCTTTATCCCTCTCTCTTTACATCTCCCTTCTCCCTCTCCCCCTTCTCTCTCTTTACCTCTCCCTTCTCCCTCTCCCCCTTCCCTCTCGCTCTCTCCCCCTTCTCTCTCTCTCTCCCTTCTCCCTCTCCTTTCTCTCTCTCCCTCTTCTCTCTCCCTCTCTCTCCGCCATTTCTCTCTCCGTCACCTTTCTCAGTCTTTCTTCTCCCTCTTTTCCACTCCCTTTGCTTTCTCTCCCGCTCCTTATCCCTCTCTCATTGTCTCTCTCTCTCTCTCCCCCCTTCTCTCCAGTGGTGGAGTTAGTGCATGGAAGGCCAGGTGCAAAAAAGAAAGTGGTACGTATATACACAGGCTGGGCACATTAGCTGGTACAGACACAGGCTGAACACATTGGGCTCTTACATACACAGGCTGGGCACATTAGATGGTAAAGACACAGGCTGGGCACATTAGGGTCTTACATACACAGGTTGGGCATATTAGCTGGCACATACACAGTCTAGGCACATTAGCTGGTACAGACACAGACTGGGCACATTAGCTGGTAAAGAGACACAGGCTGGGAACATTTCTCCCTCTCTCTCTCTCTCTCCACGCTTGTCGGCTCTCCCTGTCTCTCACCTCTGCGCGCGGCTTCTCCCCCTAGTGGCTCTTCCTCTCTTGGGTCAAAGGACTCAGAGGAGAGAGCAGGAGGCCTGGGGAATGAGAGAGCTGTGGGAAGGGTGCAGGAGGGCAACTGGTGGTGGACTGCAGTTGGGGGCATTTTTGCCACCCCCAAGAGCTGCCACCCGAGGCGATCCGCTCCCCTAGCCTCCCTTGCTATGCCACTGATTCCATGGCATGGCATTGGCCACTTCCTACAGCCTGCTCTCCCCTGATAAGGTGCTGCCCTAGTCCTCGACCTCATGGGTCTAGACTGAAACACACCCATGAGAATTGATCTAATATGTAGGACAGTACATTGTTGTTGACAGCTTTGTAAGCAAATGTCAGTATGTTTAACTTGATTCTCGTGGGTATGGGAAGTCAGTGATGGGATTGGCAGCATGGGACAGCAGATGAGAAATCACCTGTGAGGTATATGAACTTAGCAGAGGCCCGTAAGAAGAATTGGTGTATGGAGAGTCTAGTAAGTGGAAGACCAGTTATGGTTGCGTTGCAGCAGTCAGTGTGGTATATAATAAGTGAATTATTAAGATTTGGGATATTATTTGTGTGAGAAAATTTGGGATGTCAATTTATTGTGGGTTATTTGCTTCTCATATTTTTCTAGTTTTGTGTTCTGGTCACAGGAATGTGTTTGTGAATGCAAGCCAGGAAAATAGTTTGAAATTGTAATTACTTTTTCTTTAATAAATGAAAAATATTAAGTACCACTGTTGTTATTTTTTTGAATATGGTCTTTTAATAAAATAATTGATAACATGTATAATGTTGTTAGAAAGTAAAATAAATAATCACAGCCTTTACATTTTTCCCTCTTTTATATAATTACAGCTTAATTACAACTCACTTATACATAATCAAAATCAGAATTCTCATTATCAGCCCATATTATCTTGAAAATATAAATAGCTAAACAGGCAGACTTAACCTCATCTCATTCTAGAGTTCTAACCCACAATATACTTTATTATCTTCCCATTTCACTGAGCTTTTGGAAAAACAGATATAGCTGTTTTTGTAAATTCCTGTGTCATGACAGCATCTTTATTCAAATATTCATTAGACAAATTTACCAAATAACTGTTACTTCTTTAATTTCGTAATATTCCACCCGAAACCCAGTTGGTCCAGTAGTCCTATTCCCTTTAAATGTTTTGACAACTAAGACTTACTCCTCTATTAAAACTAGTGCATATCATTGCTTATTCTGATCCTTGTTTATTTTTTGTCAAAACATTTCTTTCCTTACCAAATCTATTTTCTCCAGAATATAAATGTTTATAGAAAGAAACACATTTTCCCATTATTTCATCCCTTAGAAATATTTTGTTTTTCAGATGCAATTTCCTTAATATGTGTCAGAATTGTACCATTTATTTTCTAATCTAAAAACATCTGTTTGCACTATCCCTAGCTTTTTTAGCTTTAGCATTCATAACATTTTCAAGATTAATTTTTGCATCCAAATATCTATGCTTTGTACTTGCATTGTATTAGAATGTGTGAAATGCAATATATGCCCTTGTTAACTCTTAATTTAATTATTTTTACCTTGCATTATTCAGTTTCTTCCATTTATTCATAAATGTAATGATATCAGCCTTAGGTGTTTCCCAGAACAAAGCAGGAATTACTATGCTGTCCATTAGTACTAACATACCATACATATTTCATTTCTCCTGGATATAATGTATAAAGTCTTGATCATTTATCATATAAACAGCAAATTTCCACTCTCTTTTTTCCCCCCTTCTAACTCTACTAATTGCATGGTCCAAAATGGAAACACTTTCTGTCAATGCTATTTTTATTTTACCAATAAATATAGTAGAGACCAAAAACAAATCAATTAGTGGCATTTTACTGTGTCTCAGAAAAAAATCACATATATAGTTGTGAGCGTACGAGTTGTTGCTAACGCTGCGGGCTCGCGCAGCGAGTCGCGGGCCTCGCGTAGCGAGGGCACTGTGCCAGGTTCTCAGTTGCTGGCATGGAGCGCCGAAGGCGCTCCTTGCCAGCAACTGAGGACCCTCGCGAAGCGAGGGCCTCAGTTGTTGGCATGGAGCGCCGCAGGCGCTCCTTGTCAGCAACTGAGGACCCTCGCGAAGCGAGGGCCTCAGTTGCTGGCTTGGAGCGCCGCAGGCGCTCCATGCCAGCACCTGAGGACCTCGCAAAGCGAGGTCTTCAGTTGCAGCAACTGCGACCCTTGCAAAAAAAAGTTTACGTCGCAACACATTACGACACTCGCAAACAACATACGACACACGTTCACACACATTACGACACTCGCAAACAACATACGACACACGTTCACACACATTACGGCCTCGCAACACTCGGACGCAACTCGCGAACATTACAAAATTACAAACACAATACATACACACAGCACATACATAAAAACCTTACCTACACAAACAGAAAGCACCCAGGACCTCAAAAATGCAACTTACAACTTAATTGCACTCAAAATAAAAGAGTTTAGACACTAAATAGTTTGTTAAGCGACACAAAAAATGGCCGACGAATAAAACGAAAACGAGGCTACACACGCAAACACCATACGAGACACGTTACCACACATTACGACTTCGCAAACATCGGACGCAACACGCCGACATACAAACATTTAAAACTTAACAAAGACACACAACAAACACATAAAAAGCTTACCTACAGCAAGAGGAACCAGCCAGCACCTCAAAAAAACAAGTTACACCTACATTTAAATCAAAATAAACACTTTAGACACTAATACCATCGCTAAGCGAGAGAAAAAATGGCCGACGAACAAAACGAAAACGAGGCTTCAGACGTAACTACACTACACTTACTCGCAATAATGAAACACATACTATGCGGAACGTATCACAATCATATTAAACACCATTTTGAACAGTAATACGCCTAAAATGGCGGATGGAACGCAAATTGTAAGCTGGAACGCAAATAGCGCATGCGTATTGCGTTCTAACGGTCTCACTTTCCAGAACTTTCTACAAGTTTATAAATACTGCCTATTTCACACAAAAAAATACATTTCTCCTCAGGTGATCAACGGAGTGACTTCAGAGATAACTGCTGCTTTTACTTGAGAAGACAATTCTTTACTAATTTACTACTTTGCATTGTGCAAATTACAACTGAGAGGTAAGCTATAATATATTACATTTTATTATCAGGACAGGTCAAACAAATACAAACAAAAAAATAGGATTTATGTAGTCATCATGTATGGCACATTTATGTGTATAGGCTCACAAAAAAAATACGCTTCATTTAACAAAACAACAAAAAAACATAATTTAATATTAAACAGAGCTTTATGTATAGTGACGACACGCACATATATGTCTATAATGTATAGTCACATGTGACACGCACATATATGTCTATAATGTATAGTGATATGTGACACGCACATTTCTGTGTATTGCCCCTTCATAGTGACATCTGACACGCACATTTCTGTGTATTGCCCCTTCATAGTGACATCTGACACCGACATATATGTCTATAATGTATAGTGACATGTGACACGGACATATATGTGTATAATGTATAGTGACATGTGACACACACATTTATGTGTATTGCCAATGCAACAAAATTAGCTTACAACAAAATCAGTAAACAACTACATTTAAATGACATTATATCTCATGTATACTGATATGTCACACGCACATATATGTGTATCATCTATAGTTACATCTCACACACACACATTTATGTGTGTGGTGGAAAAAAAAAATATAAGGTTAATTTAACCATTTAAATTTGACTCATGTATACTGATATGTCACACGTACACAAAATAATTACATTAAACTATGTAATGTGCTTCATGTATGTGACATATGTGTGTAGCCACCAACAAAAAATAAGGTTAATTGAATTAATTTACTGCAATTCAATAGATCATATAAAGCTGAATCTTTCTATTTCTTTTAATATTCAAACAGACTCTGCATCAACAGCGTCTCTCAACAATTTGCACCGTGCACTGTGAAGCACAATCCCTTTTAAAGAACACCAACAAATTTGAAGAGGTAAGATACAACAACACATTACATGCTCAAAAGGCCATGCTTTGCTAGATGACAAATTATAAATATACAAATAACTATTTCACTTTCTTTTTCAAACAGACACTACAAGAAGACCGGCGGATTAAGATTGGCAGGAGGGGACCGTCTGTCATTCAAAACTTCTATCAAGGTAAAGTATTAAGTATAAACAAGAAATAACCATGAGCCTTATTCAATTGCAACTTTCTCAATTGAATAGGGCTCTATATAAGCACATAACATTTTTTTTATACAGAACTTTTTAGTTACTGAATTTCTAACCACAATCAAGGTTTTCAATAACTAAAAACTTTGCTCAATAAATTTGTTATGTGATTATATAGAGCCCTCTTCAATTGGCAAAATTGCAATTCAATGAGGACCTATATGTCTTTAATGGCCAAGGGCCTCACTCAAATGTGATTTGCCCATTTCAATAGCGCTCTATGGCCCTCATTCAATTGCAATTCTGCCAATTGAATAGCGCTCTAAATAAGCATTTAACATATTTTTTTTAAAGAAGTTTTTAGTTAGTAAACATCTTTTCAAAACCAAGGTTTTCACTAACTAAAAACCTATTTAAAAAAAATATGTTAAATGCTTATTTGGAGCGCTATTCAATTGGCAGAATTGCAATTGAATGAGGGCCTATATAAGCACAGACCATATTTTATAAAGGAAAATTTTCTTTTGTGAACACGTTCCTTTTGGATACAAGTTCACTAAATACAAAATTCCGTAAAAAAATATGCTCTGTGCTGATATTGAGCTCTATTCCATTGGCCAAAACACAATTGAATGAGGAGCTCACAATATAACAAATGCAGTAACCAAAGGCCCTCATTTAATTGCTATTTTGGACAATTAAATATGGCTATAAATAAGAACTTTTAGGCCCTTACTCTATTTTAACAAATATATGTGATGTGCTTATTTACAACCCTATTCAAATTTCTACATTGCAATTCAATTACGGCCTTAGAGTACTATTACATATAGAAAAAAAATGCAATTGAATGAGGGCCAAACTATGCAACATATGATACACACAAAGGCCCTCATTCAATTGCAATTTGCCCAATTGAATACGGCTCTAAATAAGAACATAACAATTTCTTAAAACTAAGGTTTTAGTTAATAAAAAAATATCAAAAAAACAGTTTTTCAATGACTACAAAATTATTTTAAATAATATGCTATGGGCCTCATTCAATTGCAATTTTGCCAATTGAATAGTGCTCTAAATAAGCACAAAGCATTATTTTTTTAAAGAAGTTTTTAGTTAGTCAAAACCTTGCTTTTGGATAGATGTTTACTAACTAAAAACTTCTTTAAAAAAAATATGTTATGTGCTTATTTAGAGCCCAATTCAATTGGCCAAACTGCAATTGAATGAGGGCCTATGTGCTTATTTAGGCCACGATTCAATTAGCCAAATCGCAATTCAATGACACACAAACTGCTACACACAAAACAGAATTTCTTATTAAATGTTTAACAACCTATAAGCCTTTCAAAGAAGCAAAAATAAGAATAACAAAAGTGTTGTGCACCTAATAGCATTGTATAAAAAAGCACACAAACTCATAGCAAACTATATTAACATTCTTCTTTAATGTTTAACAACCTATAACCAGTACAATCAAGAAGAAATAAGTTTTGCACAAGTGATGCGCACCAAACAGGATTGTCAAAAACTAACACAAACACATAGCAAACTACCTTAATTATATTATTTCATGTTTCAATAACTATAACCATCCCAATAAAGGTTAAATAACTATACCACAAGTCGTGTGCACAACACAGGATTGTACAAAAAATAACATAAACACATCTTATTTAATATATCACAACCCACAAGCCTTACTAAGAACCTTCAATAAGAATAACAAAAGTTGTCGGATTGTACAGAAAGTAAAAAAAAACAAAGATAGAAAAAAATAACCATAACTCATACAATACAGTCAAATTAATACATTTTTAATTTATTTAACAGACATTTCACTCAAACAACATTTTCTATTTTACATTACAACAGATACTGCGTGAAGACAATCGGACGAGGACTTTTTCCACAGGACCGGACCATCGGACGAGGACTCGGACCAGACCAGCAGACGAGGAATTTCAACACAGGACCAGACCAGCAGACGAGGAATTTCAACACAGGACCAGACCATCGGACGAGGACTTTCACCAACGGACCACAACATCGGACGAGGGATATCGCCACAGGACCACAATATCGCACGGGGGCTATCGCCACAGGACAACACCATCGGACGAGGACTTCCAACAGAGGACCACACCATTGGACAACGATTTTGAAACGAGGACCAACAAACATTCGGATTTAAATCACACTTCAACCAAGGTAAACTATAATAAGTACTAAAGTATAAAACTAAAGAAACTGCTTTCAGTTGCATCCGTGTCAACAGAAAAATAAAATAATTAATTTACTATCTCCCTTATTTTATTTAAATTGCTACTATGCAATACATAGCTCAATAACCACATCACTTTTTTTTTCAGCAAAGAAGTTTTGCAGTGGTAAATATCTATCCACAAACAAAGTTTTTAATAAATAAAACCATTATTTTAAATAAATATGTTACATGCTTATTTACAGCAGTATTCCATTGGCCAAATTCTGAGCCACTGAAGACAGGAATTATAAATTTAACTAAATATCAATGATACATTCATGATTTGTCTTTTATTTCACCAATTGTGCACAATAATCTTTAACAGGAATTACAAATTTAAATATACACAATTACATTTATTTGTTTCCGTTTACAGATTAATATGGCTGATAACGAGACCAAAGAAGAGAAGAAAAGACGTCAAACTAGAGAAAGACAAGAGAGATGGGCCGCCCAGCAGACACCGGAGGAGAAAGAAATTCGAAGAGAAAAAGAACGCAAAAGACTTGCAAATAAAAGAATATCAGCTGCAAAAATGAAAGATACAACCAAAAAAAATAAAAAAATAATAAAGCATTTACAAACTGTTCCTAAAACATCAGATGACATTTTACAACATACCAGTCAAGACAGACCAAAAAAAACAACTACAAAAAAAAAGCATTTACAAACTCTTACTAAAAACTTACAGGAAATTTCAACCGAACAAGTCCAACATATTCCAAGAAAATCTACGAAAAAAACTAAACATTTAGAACCTGTTGTTGAAACATTTCATGACTTTTCATCTGATGAATATCAAAGTCAACATCCAATATGCGTTGCAAATTGTCCTTTACTGAAGTCTTTAGCAGTAGAGGTTCATAGTTGTGGGGACATGACTACTCAATGTCAATTTTGTGAGGCTTATTATTTTAAACAGGAGAGACCCCGAGATGGACAATTTATTAGTTGTTGTCAAAAAGGAAAGTTCAAACTTCCACAAAGGAAACAATTTCCAACCTATTTACTAAATATTATGACTGAACCTACTTTTCCAAATTACAACAATTTTAAGACAAACATAAGATCCTACAATAGTGCCATATCATTTGCATCTATGGGGGCAACATTGGCTGCTAATGTACCAGGACATGGTCCTTACTGTTTTAAAGTCCAAGGACAAATTTATCATCGGACTTCACATTTACATCCAGAGGAAGGAGAGCAAAGAAAATTCGCTCAACTATATGTCCTAGATACAATGGAAGCTGTTGACCAACGTATGCAGATGGAAGAAAATAAAAAATGCTTACCCAGTGTTTTTATAGAGCTAAATAACATTATGGACAACAATCCCTACAGTAAAGCTTACAAAAAATTGGCAGAAGTAGAAAATGAACAACTACTTCATGCACAAAGACATCAATTACCCATGCCAAAGGTTAATATGGTGCTTAAAAGAGACAGACATACTGATAAACGTCGTTATAACTTGCCAACATCAAATGAGGTTGCAATGGTCTTTCACAATGATGAAGGAGAACCACCATTTCAAAGAGACATTAGAGTATATCCCAGAAATGAGGACCAACCATTTATTAATATTAATATCTTAAGTCCAAATTTAGATCCAATGACATATCCCATCTTTTTCCCACACGGAGAAGCAGGTTGGCAACCAAAATTAACCCTTCCCAGTTACCCAAATGCTAAAGCCAGAATCCGAAATAATATTTCTATGCTTGAATTTAAAGTTGCTCAAATTGCCATTAGAGATGAATTTAATCCAATTTTATGTGGTGGCAAACTAACACAACAATGGATTATTGATTCATATTTGCAAGTTGAGGCAAATAATTTAAACTTTATAAAATATCAACAAGATAAACTACGTGTAGAACAATATTGTGGACTCATGGACTATGTTGCTGACGTGGCTACAAGCAGAGACATGACAGCTGGCAAAGCCATCATTTTACCATCTTCCTTTCAAGGATCTCCTCGAAATATGAGAGAAAGATACAATGATGCTATGGCTATTGTGACAAAATTTGGAAAACCAGATTTATTTGTGACATTTACATGTAATCCACAATGGCCAGAAATTAATCAAAATCTACTACTTGGACAAAGTGCTTCAGATCGACCAGATTTAGTAGCCAGAGTTTTTAAGATAAAATTAAATGAATTAATACGTGACTTTACTATAAATCAGTTATTTGGCAAATGTCTTGCTTATGTATATACCATTGAATTTCAAAAAAGAGGCCTTCCACATGCACATCTTCTCATAATACTTCAAGAGAAAGATAAATTAGATACTTCGGACAAAGTGGATGCAGTCATACTTGCTGAACTACCGGATCCAGAACTATATGGTAGACTATATGAGATTGTTACTCATCGCATGATTCATGGACCCTGTGGAGACCTTAATCCACAATCACCATGTATGGAAAATAATCAATGTTCAAAAGATTTTCCAAAAGATTATAGAGACAAAACATATGCAAATTGTGATGGATATCCACTTTATAAAAGAAGAGTAGGAGATAGTGCCATTATTCGTGGAAAAAAAGTGGACAATAGATATGTAGTACCCTACAATCCACATTTACTCATGAAGTACAACGCCCACATCAACGTAGAAGCCTGCACTTCCATCAAATCCATTAAATATGTCTACAAATATATTTACAAAGGTTACGATGCAGCTACTGTAGTCGTCAAAAGTGCAGACAACCCTGAAAGTAGTGAGTTAGTACATGATGAACTTGCATCTCATGTAGATGCTCGCTATGTCAGTGCGCCAGAAGCTATGTGGCGGCTTTTAAAATTTGAAATGCATGATAGATCACATGCAGTATATAGGTTAGCAGTACATTTGCCACAACGACATTTAGTCTATTTCCATTCTGGAAATGAAATGAATGCATTGGCCCAAAGTTAAGATCGTCACACTACACTAACTGCATGGTTTGCATTAAATTCCACTGATGCTCAAGCAACACAATACTTATATATTGAAATTCCATATCACTATGTTTTTGTGAATGGATTATGGAGAGCAAGAAAAACCAGAGGCAATAAAATAATTCCACGAATTTACACAGTCAGTCCAAGAGATGTTGAACGATTTTGCTTACGGATATTACTTTTAAATGTTCCAGGAGCACAAAGTTTTGAACAATTAAGAACTGTTAATGACATTGTATATGAATCCTTCCATTTAGCTGCAAGAAATAGAAACTTACTCGCTGATGATACAGAGTGGGAAAGATGTTTAGAAGAAGCAGCACAATGTCAAATGCCACGACAGATGAGAGAACAATTTGCTTTTATTTGTATCTTCTCAAATGCTCCAAATGCATTAGCTTTGTGGGAGACTTTTAAAAGTAATATGGCTGAAGACTTTATGCGACGATACAATGAACCCATTGCACACTTAAAAGCCTTAATGGAAATTCAAGAAGTCTTTTTAACTCATGGATTAAGTTGTGCAAGTTTTAATTTGCCTGATCCAGGTCTAATAGATGACATTAACTTTGAAGACTATGACATTCAACTACAAGCAGAAAGAACACAAGAAAGACTTGCAACTTTAAATACACTACAATTGCAAGCATTTCATGCCATTAAAAATGCTATAGATGATGACATGGTGACAGAGCGTTATTTCTATCTTGATGGACCTGGCGGATCAGGGAAAACATATTTGTACAATTTATTAATGAGTTCAGTACGAGCACAAGGACAAATAGCCATGGCGTTTGCCACTACTGGAATTGCTGCACTTTTATTAGAAGGTGGAAGAACTGTTCATAGTGGATTCAAACTGCCAGTGCCTATTTTGGAAAATTCAGTGTCAGATATTCGCATGACATCCTTACAAGCAAAGAAATTGAAGAAATGTAAATTAATTATAATAGATGAGGCCACAATGATGTCATGCTATGCCCTCCAATGTATTGACCGTTTGCTTCGTGAAGTCATGGATAATATTTTTCCATTTGGTGGAAAGGTAATTTTGTTGGGTGGCGATTTTAGACAAACATTACCTGTCGTTGTACATGGAAATCGAACAGACATTATTGAAACATGTATAAAGTCAAGTACAGTATGGAAACATTTTACCCATCTTCAACTGCAACAAAATATGAGATCAGAAGGCCAAACTGATTTCAATGATTGGCTTATTAAAATTGGAGAAGGAAGAACAGAAAAAATACTACATTTACCTGACGACACTGTAGAGATACCACCTCATATGATTTGTCAACAAGATATTATATCGGCTATATTTGAAGGGAGCATAAATAACGAAGAATATTCTGAGCTTGCCAACCAAGTCATACTGACGTGTAAAAATAAAGATGCATTAATACTCAATAATGAAATTTAAAAAAAAATTTATGCACCACAAAGAAATTATCACAGTGCTGATTCTGTACTTGCTGATGACAATGAAAGTCAGGCAAACTTTTCAACTGAATTCATTAACTCTTTAACTCCTTCTGGAATGCCACCACATATTTTGCAGCTAAAGAAAGGTGCAATTATCATGTTACTGCGAAATATGAACCCAAAAAAAGGCCTATGCAATGGCACAAGATTAATTGTTCAACAATTAAAGGACCATTTTATAGATGCTGAAATTTTAACTGGGACCCATAAAGGAGAGAGAGTTTTCATACCAAGAATAGATTTAGCACCAAGTGAAAGTAGTCTCCCTTTTATACTTCAAAGAAGACAATTTCCCATTATTATGGCATTTGCCATGACCATTAATAAATCACAAGGTCAAACTTTCAAATCTGTGGGTATTTACTTGGAAGAACCAGTTTTTGCACATGGTCAATTGTATGTTGCGTTGTCACGGTGCAAAAATCCACAGGCTATTAAAGTTTACATTGAAAACAATGAAAGTCAAGGTGATTTATTAGAAGATGGACGTATTTTTACTAAAAACATTGTCTACTATGAAGTACTATAACTTTGCAGGATACAAATTAAAGATGCCAACATTTTTTAAAAGCATTCCAAAATACATAACAATTGGTTGTTTAATTCAGTCATAATTAATGAAAGTACTGTTTATGAATGATTCGCCTCACAAAATACTTGCCTTGCATTTTTAGTAAAAATTATGTTAAAATGTTAAGTCACTATGTTAATGTTTCTAATGTTACAAGTTTAAAATATATATTTTAAAGTTATTTCATTCAACAGATTACAAAGTGGATGTTAAGAGGTCAAGCACCTTTTAAGTCACAATGTAAATATTGTCTGTTATCTTAAGATTACTAACTACATTAATGTTTATCGCCAGGTTATGTGCTCAGTAATGAATTACTTTAATTACGTACGTTTTAAGCAGAGTTTTACTGTATGCCTTCCTATACATTCAATGTATATTCAAGTTAACAATTATTGTGATAGAAATTGCATGTTAATACTGAATAATTTAAAGGTCAATTGTTTTTACATTCAAATGTTAATACTTTTAATAAAAAATTAGGTTACAAAATGTATTCACTATGTTCCTCTTTATAATGTTCAAAATTATACAAATGTTTTGTCAACTTCTAAACTTACATACAAAATAAAGTTAAAGTTTCTAAATATATACTTTGAAGGTTATTGCTTACATATATTTTAAACTTCATGTTAAAATTTCACAACGTTTCAAGAAGGCTTTTTACTTTTTGCTTTCCTATTCATTCAATGTATATTAAAGTTAACAATTCTTCAGATACAAATTACATTTTAAAAAACCATTACATCAACATTTTACAAAAATACACGTTCATATTAAAATACTTACAAGTGTCAAAAATATATGTTAATAACTAAACAACTTCACAAACATATACATCACATTGCCGTCATTTTTTGACGGGCAAGTCGCTAGTATGAAATATCTATCAAATTGATTATTAATATGCCACATATTAAATAAAGATCCCATTCAATCAAGCTGAATCCTTCTTGTCTTTTCTTAAGTATCTGAACATATTTAACATTATATAGCCCAAAAAACATTACTATGAATAGTAACAAGAACATTTAAAAAAGAAAACGTCCAGATATTATGAGAATTACAAAAATACTCCCAAGTTCTCAACTTTCATGTAATATTCTACAGGCTCCCTTTACCATCAATTCCCATCTTAAAATATGTACACAAGTTATTAAAGGATTCAAAAATGTGCACACTGTATTCAGTATGTAATCTCAATTTGTCTTGATGTACCTTCCTTATAAAATTGATAACAGTAGGAAGAAAATGTTGAGAGCTCCACAGAACAATGTTAAAATAATATTGTTCTTGATCCCTCATAAGTGATACTGTGTAGCCTCTTATAGGCCTGCATTAGCTTAATTTTATTCTGGAGATGTATATATCGAACCAACAGAGGTCTATTATAACATTTCCTGTTACCTTTATATATTTCTTGTTCTCTGCAATGGGCATCACCATGTAAACTAATTATTAAAATTCGGTGGTACAAAATTCAAAGTTTCTAGAATTGTTTAATCAGCAATTAATGTTTCCTTCCCAGTGATTCAAATCAGTCTTTCAAATCAGAGATCTGTTGTTCTTCCTCTCATATTCTAGCATTTATAATTCTCTAATTATAATAATCTTCTTTTTTGGATTTAACTACTCTCTGTAAAGCATCAATACTTCGCTTGACAATATCAGCCATTTGCTGTACTACTGATTGGATAGGTCTTTGAGCTTTACATTGCTGTTTCATTGACAATGAATTGTACATATTCAGCACATTATGATTGCACATAAGACTTCGAAACACGAATTGATTGTAGTTTAAAATCCATGTTTTACAGACGTCATAATGACGGTCTCATTTACTATTGGCTCTGTCTAAATTGTAACTTACTTGCTTAATTGATTATGATCATGCCCTGAAATTCTACTTATGAGTTCATGGTTTGCATGTTGGGGCTGTGAGCCTATAATTATAGTCTTGAGTCAATGAAATACAGTACATCTATATATGTAACAAATTTCAAACCAACAGACAAACGGTCATTATGAAGGTAATTACTGGCTTGCAATTAAATGTGGGCCATTGTATGTGTGAGCTGCTCGGGCAAAACTTTTGCAGGGGCTGCTTGAAATATTTGAGTAAGTGAAAATGGAGCTGTTTATGCCTGCATAAACTAAGGTACAATCTGTTTGAACTTCCTAGGGCAGTCCCTTTTCCTTTTCAGTTTCCACTTAATTAAGGGAGTCTATACAATTTCCCCTATTCTGGATCGCTAACTTTTCGTGGTGAAGGGGCTTGTGTACTTTGATGAAGCTATGAGCTATACCATGTAGGGTCAGCCAACATGTAAAGGTCATGGCAGAGATGTCAGACAAATTGCGGTCCACTGGAGAAGGAACTATCTTTGCTAAGAAAACTTTATGGACAGGCACAACCAGAGATATAATGACATGGCACCGGAAGATGAGACCCTCAGGTCAGAAGGTACATACCACATTACTGAGGAAGAGCAGAGGGCAAGTACAAGTAACACAAGATCTAGTGAAGTGGTTGGGCCGAAAGGACACCCAGCTGTGGATGTGTCTAGAGGGGAAAGGAAAGTCTGATGCTGCAAAGATCAATTCAGAATAGGTACCTGGAATGATAGAACTATGAACCAATGCAAACTACATGTGGTCAAGAATGAAATGACAAGGTTAAACATCGATATCCTGGGAATTGGTGAACTTAAATGGACTGGAATTGGACATTTCACATCAGACAACCTCCAGATCTTCTACTGTGGTCAGGAATCCTGCAGAAGAAATGGAGTAGCAATTCTAGTCAATCAAAAAGTGGCCAAAGCAGGGCTCGGTTACAACCCAATAAATTACAGAATTATTTGAATCTGAATTCATGGCAAGTCATTTAATATCACAGTGATCCAAGTCTATGCTGCAACCATGGATGCTGAAGAGGCTGAAGTTGTCCAGTTCTATGAAGACATTCAACAAATCATAGATATAACACCAAGAAAAGATGTTACTATAAACATAGGAAATTGTTATGCTAAAGTAGGGAATTAAAGGACACCGGGAATAACTGGCAAGTATGGCTTTGGAGTACAAAATGAAGCAGGTTAGAGATTAGTAGAATTGTGTCAAGATAATTGTCTGGTTGTAGCAAACACCCTCTTCTAACAGCCTCCGAGACGACTCTACACATGGACATCACCAGATGGACAACATAAAAATCAGATTGACTATATACTTTGCAGCCAAAGATGGAGGAGCTCTAGACAGTCAGCAAAAGGAAGACCTGGAGCTGACTGCAGCTCAGACCATGAGCTTCTTATTGCAAAGTTGAAAAAGGGAAAACCAACAGACCAAGTAGATACAAAAAAAAAATAATATCCCTTGTGAATATGCAGTGGAAGTAAAGAATAGATTTAAGGATACTAGACATAGAAGATAGAATGCAAGAAGAACTTTGGACCGAAGTTTGTTACATAATCCAGGAAACAGCAACAAAGAATATCCCAAAAAGAAAGAAAGGTAAGAAGTCACACTGGCTGTCTGATGAAGCTTTGAAAATAGCCCAGGAAAGTGAAAGAAGGGGGATATAAGAAAAGATTTGTCAACTGAATGCAGAATTCAAGAGCATAGCAAGAAGAGACAAGGAGACATTCTACAATAAGTGATGTAAAGAGATTGAAGAAGATAACCAAATGGGCAAATCAAGAGATCTCTTCAAGAAAATTGGGAACCTAAAAGGCACCTTTCATGCAAAAGTGGGAGTGATAAAATACAAAAATGGTAGGGACTTAATAGAAGAAGATCAGATTAAGAAGAGGTGGCAGTAATACACTGAAGATCTATACAGTGAGGATCTTAACAGCAGTGATGACCTCAATAATTTTTCCAATGAGTTGGAGCCAGACATCTTGCAGAGCGAAGTGAGATGAACCCTAGGATGTCTTGCTTATAATAAGGCTGCAGGAGGTGATGGAATCCCAATTGAACTATTGAAAATTCTACAGGATGATGCTGTGAAAGTGTTACTTGCCTTATGCCAACACATTTGGAAAACTCAACAATGGCCAATAGACTGGAAAAGATCAGTCTACATCCCAATCCCCAAAAAAGGCAGTGCCAAAGAGTGCTCCACTTATCGAACAATTGCACTCATTTCACAAGGTAAGGATTACTACAAGCTTGAATCCAACAATATATGGAACAAGAACTAACAGATGAACTACCAGATGTGCAAGCCAGGTTCCGCAGAGGAAGTGGCACAAGATATTACATTGCCAATGTCTGCTGGATAATAGATAAAGCAAGAGCGTTCCAAAAAAACATTTACTTCCGCTTCATAGACTATTCTAAAGCCTTTGACTGTGTGGATCACAACAAAATGTGGCATGTCCTTAAAGAGATGAGAGTACCAGATCATCTCATCCTCCACCTAACGAATTTGTATGTCGTCCAAGAAGCCACGGTCAGAATCAAACAGACAACAGAATGGTTCAAGATTGGAATAGATGATGGATAGATGAGGTCACTGAAGAAATGAACATGAACTTGATGGAGCTCAGAGGGGGAGTGACTGAGAGATGCACCTGTCATGCTGTGGTCCATAGAGACAACAACAAGAATAGAATAACCCAAAATCAACAACCTATTTCCAATAAATAACTGTAAAGGGCTTTTCCAAAATATAGGTCCTTTTAATGAGCACCTCTCCAGATAAAAGAAACTCTCAGAATTTCTGTTGTTTTTTATTCCCACATTCTTTTAATGCAAGATTAATTTATTATGGAAAAGGTCTCTCAAGCAGACATGATAACTCCATACCAGGATGGACAGCCTTAATCATACACTTTTCCGGGCAGGTATATTTTTTAAGAACTCCTCTTCCTCTTATTCCCACTTTCCAGTATAGGGAAGATAGTTTAACCAGATGATGCTTGTATCAAGCTGAGCCTCCTCCAGAAACAAGGATTCTCTCCAATGCTCTTTCTCCTCTCAGTTCTGATGCGTCAATAAAAGCACAACTGCCTGGGCTCTTGTCTCTCAAACTTTCCTCAACAAAAACCAGCGATTTTACAGATTGTCTCCTCTCTTTTCTCTCATCTTCTTAATGCTTCAAAGTCCTCTACCACCACAACTTGTGCATAAATAATCTTGTGCGAGCAAACAGACTCCTGCAATATTACCAAGTTACTTCACTCAACCTTCGGCAGGAAAAAACAAAAAAGAAACAAAGCCCCAAGCTCCAGTCCAAGCTCCACGTGAACCTCTACTGGCTACCACAGCTTGACACCTTTCCATACCAGGAGAGGAAAAAGACTGAAGGGTCGCAGAGTGCATGGAGCTCTACCCTCATATTCAAACCGGAAACAGGAGGTCCAGTCACATTTTCACCTTTTTATATGTAACTAGCAAATTGCCCGTCAAAAAATTACGGTCAATAAAATTGTAAGGCTGGTGATGCTGTTTGACTCACAATGTAAGGTTTTTGGTCGTCTGGGCAACTTTGGCGCTGATTGCAAGCCCCGCGCTAAGCGCCTTTGCCGATCATCGCGAGGCTCGCAATGAGCACCTTCGGCGCACATTGCAAACCTCTCCCCTGGTGTACTTTTGCTCCTCTGAGCACCCTCGGCTCTCTTTGAGAGCCACGCACTGAGAGCCTTCGGGACTCACCGCGTGGCTCGCAATGAGCGCCTTCGGCTTCTCCGCTCCTGTAGTTTTGGTGGTGTGAGCACCTTTAGCGCTCATTGCAAGGGCCTTGCTGATCGCCGTTGGTGCTCATTGCAAGCCTCTCCCCTCGTGTACTTTTGCTCCTCTGAGCACTCTCAGTGCTCATTGCATGGCTCGACACCTTTGTCAGTGATTGCAAGGGGCGGACTGATTGGCTTTGGCCCTCATTGCGAGCCTCTCCCCTCGTGTATTTTTGCTCCTTGTGAGTCCCACGCTGAACTCCTTTGTGGCTCATTGCGTTCCTCTCCCCTGGTCCTTTTATTTTAATATATATATATATTTTTTTATGCTAATTAATTAATTAATGAAACAATAAATAATATACTTTACCTATTTGTAATTAATATATCCAGCAATCAATATCCTGAAGAACTAACAATCTGTTTTTATTTTCCTGACATGAGGTGTAAGTGTCAGCAATGTGTGAAGTGTGCAGTGTAAATAGGCTGCATGCGCGAGGGCAAAGCGTTTGTTTAGCTGTGTAGTTGGGCATTTTGTAATTGTAACTTTATTAGTTGTAAGTTAGTGTTGTAAAATGGTGGCGATTATGTATGTGTTACGCGGGTGTGGAGCATTTTCCGTTGAGCATTTTCCGTTCTTTTTATTCAGCCGCCATTTTTTTTCTTGCTTAGACGATTTTTGTGTGTTGAAACTCGGCAGATTGTGGTTAAATTGTCGTGCAACCTGATTCCCAGACGTCATACCTGTCCCCCGTGCTGTGAGTGGTGTTTGTTTTGTATTTTTGTTAATTTTGGTGGTGTTGTTGTTTTAGTATGTGCGTGGTTCGGCCGTTTACAAAAAAACAATACAATGTCAAAAAAAATACGAAGTTAAGTGCCGCTTTCCTTTTTGCAAGTGTTACGGTCCATAATTTTTGCACAATTTTTTTTCAAACTGCTACGGGTCTCGCATTGTGAATGGTGTAATTAAGATTTAGTTTGTCGTAGGGATGAGCGCCTATGGCGATCATATCCACCAGCGCAGCAAGCGCCTTTGGCGCTCACTGCCTAAGTCGTGCGAGGTCGTAGGGATGAACGCCTATGACGATCATATCCACCAGAATAGTGAGCGCCTTCGGGGCTCCCTGCCTAAGTCGTACGGCGCTCATCTCCACCAGACCGCCACTGTTTTAGTGCATACAGATCAGATCATGTGTATGCTTAAATGTCTCTCCAATCATTTCTACCCATTATTTACCCTGATCTCACAACTGTATTGAAGAGCCATCCTACTCAGGCACCATACTCTGTGTTTTTTGGGGTACCTGGGCATTCTATGCAATAAACACACTTTTATTTAAGTCACTTCCTGATACTCTTGATGTTACAATACAATACTATTAATAGATACATTTATAAACAGTCTATTTTTAATGTTTTAGAAGAAAACATATCCACAAACCTACATTCTACTCCAAAACCCATTCATGATACCAAAACACAGAGGCCTCTGATTTACTTCAATTTATTTGGACACGTGTGAATCAGCAACAGAATAGCATTCACAATTAGTGATGTCGCGAACATCAAATTTTCGGTTCGCGAACATCGGACGCAAACTTCAATCAAATGTTCGCGAATGGGCGAACCCGGCGAAAAGCCATAGACTTCAATGGGCAGGCAAATTTCAAAACCCACAGGGACTCTTTCTGGCCACAATAGTGATGGGAAAGTTGTTTCAAGGGGACTAACACCTGGACTGTGGCATGCCAAAGGGGGATCCATGGCAAAACTCCCACGGAAAATTACATAGTTGATGCAGAGTCTGGTTTTAAGCCATAAAGGGCATAAATCACCTAACATTCCTAAATTGTTTGGAATAACATGCTTTAAAACATCAGGTATGATGTTGTATCGATCAGGTAGTCTAAGGGTTACACCCGCTTCAAAGTAACAGACCAATCTCCCCGTTTAATGCACCACAAACAACCGCAAACAGTCCCTTTGCACAACCGCAAACTCGCCATTTGCACAAGGTTGGATACCAAGCTAGCCATGTCCCGTTCCTTGTCCTCACTGATGTCATTGAAGGTCTCTTCCTCCACCCAGCCACCAAGGGTCCCCGAAAGGTGACAACAAGCCCCCTGGGACGCCTGCTGTGTTTGGTCTTCCACCTCCTCAAAGCCACCTTCCTCCTCTGACTCCTCTTCTTCAGACTCCTGTCTCTGCGTTGCCTCTGTCTGTGTTATTATAAGGTGTGTACTGTTAAGTAGTACTATTCCTATCGGTTTAATCCCTGTTACGTCCACTATTAGGGGACGTGTATATGGCATTGATTTTTGGAACAGGGAGATGGAAATAGATGCTTGGTCGGACCTCCTACTTCAAATTTGGGGCACTGCGCGTGCAATCTAAGGTGCCACCAGATATGAGTGTCACTGTGCACTTTCAAAAGTTGGCAGAGTAGATGCAATAGGCTTCACACACATGCCTGTAGGCAGGCAATTGCTATTCAATCTATTACAGTCAAAAGAGTGTTGTTTTATGTCACTGTACATTACGGTTGCACCAGATATGACGTATCACTGTGCACTGGCAAAAGTTGGCAGAGTAGATGCAATAGGCTTCACACACACGCCTGTAGGCAGGCAATTGCTATTCAATCTATTACAGTCAAAAAAAGTGTTGTTTTATTTCACTGAGCACAATATAAGCTGTGAGCCTGACATAGGCAGGCAACTGAAATTAGATTAATTGTAGTGGAAGCTAAATACACAGCCTGGCTATCTATTTCCCTATTAAATCTCCATCAGCTACACTATCTGTCCTCTCACAACGAATGCAGCTTCAGAATGATTCTAAAATGTATCCTGTTCTTCAGATGGAAGGCCCTGGAAGGGAGTGTATGCTGCTGATTGGCTGGAATGTGTCTGCTGACTGTGAGGTGCAGGGTCAACGTTTCCTCAATGATAAAGAATAGGAGGCTAACCCAAAATCGCATGTGTTCGCCGTCCGATGCGAACGGGAACATGCCAAAATCGCACCGAATAGTCCGCAGGCGAACTGTTCACGACATCTCTATTCACAATGTCTGCTGCTGACTACAAATATATACAAATCATAAACTTTTATGGTAGTTCCACATACAGAAAATAGTTTGTTCCATCACACCTTCTTTTAGGCCAATAAAAGATTATTTTTATTAGTAAGCCAATTAAAAGGTGAACACATACAAGAGCATGCATCAAAAGCATGCATGCTGTATGCTTACTGTATGCTTACATCATTGCGCACCTTCATGCACAGTAAATATCCTATCTCAACATTCACTTAGAGAACATTTTGTTTTGACTTCAATTGTCTTACAGTAAACTGCTGATTTAGGAAAATGCATACTTAACTGTTTACAAGCTTACATCAAGCAATACAAAAAGTGCTACAAAGGTATTAACAAGGTAAAATATGTATATATATGCATGCTTAGAGGGTATGGATATTTATATTTTACCCCAACATGGTTATATATGAAGATCATACATAACATATATTCTGCAAAAACTATTGCAGTAAAATCGTATGATACAACGAGCAATCTTATCAGAGTTTCATCACAAACAACATTTAGCTAAAGCACTCATGATTTTCTCAGTTCAAATTTATGCAAATTTGAAAATGAACAGCACACACTTCAGAGTCCATTAGAAAATTCTTACGTACCCAAGAGAACTGCAAAATATAACAGGGCAATAATTTTTTGACACTTGCGGTCTAATTAACAAAACTAAGTGCATTTGCCATATGTTTTGTTTGTTTTTATTATGATGCCATTAGATTAGGTCTGCTATTAGTTAATGGAATTTTGTTACATGGATATTAAAGCTAAACAGTATGAATATTGGCTTTATATTTGAAAAAAACATTAACAAATCATAAAAACAAAGAGAAAGCCACGCATTTCAGAGGCAGAGTAAAGAGAAAGAAATGGATAGGAACTCTATGAAAAAGGAAGAAGAATGTAAACAACTTGAGAAGGAAATTACGCAGAACCATAAAGACAGAACAAAAAACAACATAAATACAACCTTAAAGTGATACAGTAGAGGTTACAAATATGGAATCCTATAAAACTATAGGTAATAACTGGATGTTATTTAAAAAAAAAAAAGAATTTTCCTGCAGTAAATTAACATTTAAATTTTCCATTTTAGGCTATCAGTCAGTATTTCTGATCCACCCCAAAATGATTCATATCTTTTGTTAATGAGAGGTCAATACCAATAATTTTTGATAAGCTCTTAGGACCCCTGCACAAATAGACATTAGGCATTCTCAATTTGCAAATGATCCAAGGGGCATGCAAATATTTTTCAAAATAAAATTCAATTCATGTGTAATATCTCCAGCAGGAGACTCAACTAAGAAATCCATCATTTGCATGTGCCGCCATCCCAGGGCTCCCTTTTTTGCTTCTAGAAAGCCAGCACACTGACGAAATCATATTGGCATATAAATAAGACAGATATAAATGAAGCAGTAGCGTAGGACTGTGATGGTGGCACATGTGAATTGTGCATGATTTGGGTTCATCCCACTGGAGTAATCCAATGTAAATGAAATGTCACTGTAATATATGCATGTATACCCCTGGAGTCTCTGTGGAGACAAATAAGTGACAAAAGTACATAACAGATATTGGGCATTATTTTTTGGAACTCCGTTTCAGTGATTCTTCAATGTTGTTAAAAGATCTCCCTTGCAGCTTTGCTTGTGAAAGTAAGTAGTGATTTCATCCTTTCAAAATCTCTTCACATTTGCTTTAATGCTTTAAAAATCTCTTCACAGCTTCTTTGCTTTGTTTAATGTAGATGAATGAACACATAACATACCTGGGCCTCCATACAATTGCAAGCCCTTAACTACCTTCATACAGGCCGCATGTCTGCGCTTTAGAAATGTGTTACAATTCCGGCTGTATCCAACTGACTCAAGCCCGCAATTACAGAGCTAAAGTCTTAAACTCTTCATGCTGCCTCAAGCTAATAGGCTGAAACACATAGGGTCTGCAGTTACATTCCAATCCCGTAATTACAGTGTGTGCCACAGACCTATGAGCCAATAGAAAGCGGACTAACAGATTATGATTGACAGGGAGAGATAATAAAGCTGCATTCCACCTGCCCCAGCATTGATTGTGTTGTATGTTCTCACAAAGTAGCATGCAGGTCCTGGAGTTGGTGGTTGGAGCATTGAGAGAGAGAGTAGGCGTTGATTAAGAGCAGGCTCTAAAGGTTTTATTGGTTTATATTTCTTAAATGCCTATTTTATGCTTAATCCTTAAAAACACATATTAACTGATAACACATAATATAAATACACACAGAGTAAATATCACACACAGATATACATATAGGGCCTCATTTAATTGCAAGCCTGTAACTCGATTGCAGATGGCCGCATGTCTGCGAGTGAGTTGCAGGCTCCTGTTGGTCTCCGTTTGCAAAGCTATTCAATTGCTCCAGGTCGCGAGTTCAATCCTGAAGCAAGCTCCGTAAACCATGCACTGGTTTGGAGCAGTTGTGGGCGAGAACTGTATCAATTCACAGAGCCAGTAACTACCCCTTTTGAATTGGCCAATAGAAAATGAGACTGTCATAATTACAGCAGTAAAACATGGAGGTTACGGGTGAATCAATCAGGTTCGGGGGTCCGAGTTACGATCAGACTCGTACAACTTTTAAAATGAAGAATTTTGAAAATGAATGCCAATACTGTCTTAGTCCAAATGGGCGGCCTGATATGTATTAACTCAGTGATACCCAAGATCATTTAACCCCAAAATGACACATACAAATAAAACGTATTTCCTGCAGTTGTGTAGGCTTGAGACTGTTGTGCAATTTTAATTCTAACGTCTTTCATCGCTCTCCCCATAGTTTACAGTGCAGTATTACAGTTTTATTTGCATTTACAGTGCTACGAATTGGTGTTTAACATAGGATTTTCTCCTTCATTTAAGGTTTATGAGTGTGGATACGTTTGCGAGCTTGTGGGATTTGGAGCAATTGAATAGCGATTTCCAATTTAAGCCCTGCGAAAGTGACACATCAAAGGCTTCTGGATGGTGTAAGTTACGAGTTGTACAGCCAACATTTTTTCAAGCTCATAACTTGTAAACCGATCCGAGCCCGCAAACAGATGCCAATGGAATAGCAAACTTGATTGCGACCTCCACTTGCGGGCTTGGATCTGAAAATCGTAGCAATTGAATGAGGCTTAATGACAGTCACTACATACACACACCACCACCCAATACCCCAACAATTTAAATTACACATAAAACATAAAAAAATGTTCCCTCATATATATATATATATATATATATATATACATATACTTTTCTTGATCTATACTTCTATTATGTAGGGTGGAGATAGGAGGGAGGAGGAGGGGAGCAGTGGGGAGGAGATGAGGACGAGTTGCAGCAACAAGTGGTAGCCCCCAAGTGATTGTGAGGTACAATAAGTGGGAGAAGATGCTCAAGGAGTTGCTCGGCCATTTGCCTGCCGCTGGAGCTCCAAGCCTGGTGGCCCAACAGGATCCAGCCTCCATCTCAGATGAATATCAGATACACCAACATGCCCCCACATGTACATCACACACACATAGAAAACACACAGTACATGTAACTGTTGACCAACAATGACACTGACATGTAAGGTCCCTGGATTTAACAATGGATAGATGGATCAGTCATGCATCATTAAATCTATGAAGCTTACAAATCACTGTCATTAGTGGGCACAACACGAGTAATCATCCAATCAGGAGTCCATCTATGGGTGTGCCCACTGCAGTGTATGCAGATTTAGGCCACACCCGGAATCAAGATAAAGTCATAAGCCAATAACAATCAAGCTCCTAATCCAAAGAATAGATTACATCTAGCAAATGATAGCTACTCATAGAAAAAAATGAGTGAAACATCCAGGTTCAATACAAGAGGTCAGATAGGAATGAACAGAAGGATAGAATGAATTAGGCTAATTAGGAAGGAATAGAAACCAATGTATCATTCAACATAGTTAACACATATTCCATTTTTTTCTCTTTTTCAGCTGGCAGGAGGACTAGGTCCTGTGGTTAGTCAAAGGCAGGGGCGTCAGCTCATACACAGCCAGATGTTGGGGACCGGGACCCCTGTACAACAGGAGCTGGCGCAAGAGGAGGAGGCAACAAGAGGAGCCGACGGCCCAGGATCTGAGGAGGAGGACTTAATCATTTGGCAGTGGGGTCACCTGCTGGACCGTCAGCCACACCCATGGCATTTGACCCCACTGCCATCCTCCTCCAACAAATTGGTTCACCACCCGCCCCTCCTATTGGACTGATGATTTTGGAATAACACTTCCTCCTCCTCCTCCTAGCAGTGCCACAACCTGGCTCCCGCCACCACCACCATGAAAGAGCCATGCTCCAGCCGGGCCACAGTACCTCCCCACTGGGCCACCACTCCCTTCCCCTCCCCTCCTCACCTCCGACCTCCATCCCAGGGTCCACCACCTGAGGCTGCCCAGTGGGAGAGGCTGGCCCTCTTGCGGGAGCTGGTGGAGATCAATAGGTGGATCCAGGCCAGTATCAACCACGCAGAGCTAGTGGGTATCCTGCAGAGGCAGCATAGGGAGGTGAGGAGAAACAACTCATGATGAAGTCCTACCAGGCCGGGCTGCTCCAGAACTCGGTGAACTATAGTGCCCTATTGCAGGTGAACATTGATGATCAATGTCGCTCTCTGGTTCCAAACACCGCCTCCTCCACCGCAGGGGCATCCCCCGCCCACCCGCAGCCTGGCCATTCCTCATCTCACACAAGATCGCTGCAGCCTCCACTGCAGCTGCCTCCGGGGCCACTGCCTCTAGGGCGGAATGCCTCCCCCCGCAACCCACACTCTACTAGGGAGAAGGAGGGAGCCCATGGGGGGTTTGGGCCCTGTGCCAAGGCGGAGGAGGATGTAGGGGCTGCACATATATTGGACCTTCTCAACAGCATTCCTCAGTGACAATCTATTGGTCCAAATGTTAACCTAATCTAGCCTGGCTCCAGAGTATTGGATCATGGCCTGTGTAATGGGGAAATATTGTAGGCAGAAGGCTACTTATTATCCTCTCAACTGTGGCTACCTCCTTGCAAAACGGCTCCAGCTCCTTCAAGTTGGATGGTTTGCGCTTGTGAACAGCAATCATTAAGTCTGACCACAGATTTTCTATTGGATTGAAGTCTGGGCTTTGACTAGGCCATTCCAACACATTTACATGTTCCCCTTAAACCACTCAAGTGTTGCTTTAGCAGTGTGTTTGGGGTCATTGTCCTGCTGGAAGGTGAACCTGCATCCTAGCCTCAAATCACGCACAGAGTGGTACATATTTTGCTCAAGAATATCCCTGTATTTAGCACCATCCATCTTTCACTCAACTCTGACCAGTTTCCCAGTCCCGGCTGCTAAAAAACATCCCCAGCATGATGGGGATGGTGTTCTTTGGGATATGTGATGTGCTGGGTTTGCGCCAGACATAGCGTTTTCTTTAATGGCCGAAAAGTTCAATTTTAGTCTCATCAGACCAGAGCACCTCAAAATGTGCCATTTTGTTTTTTGCTGAACGTAATGGCTTTCTTCTGGTCACTCTACCATAAAGCCAAACTCTATGGAGCGTACGGCTTATTGTTGTCCTGATGTACAGATACTCCGGTCTCTGCTGTGGAACTCGGCAGCTCCTCCAGGGTTACCTTAGGTCTCTGTGCTGCCTCTCTGATTAATGCCCTCCTTGGCCGGTCCGTGAGTTTTGGTGGGCGGCCATCTCTTGGCAGGTTTGCGGTTGTGCCATGTTCTTTCCATTTGGTTATGATAGATTTGATGGTGCTAATGGGGATCAGTAAAAATTTGGATATTTTTTTATAACCTAACCCTGACTTGTACTTCTCAACAACATTGTGCCTTACTTGTTTGGAGAGTTCCTTGGTCTTCATGGCAGTGTTTGGTTAGTGGTGCCTCTTGCTTAGGTGTTGCAGCCTCTGGGGCCTTTCAACAAATGGTGTGTATATGTAATGACACTTTTTCAACATATTAGCAGCTGTTACAAATCCACTAAGTGCTGCACCGATAGCTCTTTTTTTTAAATCATATTTTTGGTCGTGGAGGATCTTTTTATCCATTTGCGATCAACCTGGGGTGACCTGGACTAGAAAGATTATCATTGAGAAGGCTGTACATACTGTTATTGCTTCACGATATGCATTTTTCTGTAATGTAACAAAATAGCTAAAAAGTCAAGGGGGGGAATACTTTTGCAAGGCACTGTATATTTAGACAAATACAGGTATGGCGGTGGACCTCCAGAGTCTCACAATGGCATGTTAAAGAAATCCAGTATTAATTCATGCACTAGTAAAGCATGTCATCCTCTCTGAAATATAATTCTGAAAACAGATACTTGTGTCTAATGTCAGTAACAGTGATTATGGCTGCTGACCTTTGTGTCCTCTCTGTATTACCGTAATTGATATTTTTCCTGAACATATAATATCATGGGTATCCTTTCAAATTTGCTCACACCTGTTTTGCTGATGAATGTGATATCCATGTTGCTAAACAATATCAAATGGATTAGGTGATAATGCCCTTGGACCAATGACTGTGGTTACAGTTAAGCATTTATTGTGAGATGACACATCATTATAAATGGTCATGCCTAGTGATATATCATGACAACTACCAAATGGTCAGCAATGCTTGAAGATGGAGATCAGGTAAGTTGGGATATTGTTACAGTTATAGTAGACTAGCTACTTGCCCATCAAAAATGACGGGGCAATAACATTTTAATGCTGTTAAAGCTGTTTGTCACACAATGTGAGTCTCTGATACTCTTTACAGAACCTCATAGTACACAATGTTTTTGGTAAAAAATTTGTGCATCCTCTGATACATCACCCTGACTTGGGTTTTCTTCAATATGAACTTTAATTTCCTCTGGATTGTTGCATCTTGAAAATGCAACATAGAGTTGGCCATGTGCAAATACAGGTTCCAGTAAAAAAATATCGATAGACGTAAAAGTTTGTCCTTGGGATTTATTAATGGTCATGGCAAATGCTGTGATAATAGGAAATTGTCTCCTTTGAAAGACAAAAGGCAAACCACTCTCACTTGGAGCCAAATCAATTCTTGGTATAAGAACTGGTTCACCTTTATGGGTACCATTCATATTTTCTGCATGCATAAAATTATCGTTTAAATCCTTCACAATTAATCTGATCCCATTACAAAGTCCTTTTTTGGGATTCATATTTTTCAGTAGCATGACAATTGCCCATTTTTTAAGTTGCAAAATATGTGGTGGCATTTCAGAGGGAGTTAAATGTATATTCACTGTCTTTGTCATCTGCCAAAACCAAATCTGTACTGTAATAATACGTTTCAACGATATCAGTCCTATTGCCATGTGGCACCACAGGTAATGTTTGCCTAAAATCTCCTCCTAAAAACATCACCTTTCCACCAAATGGCAAATCATTACCCATTACTTCTTTTAATAATCGATCAATACATTGCAGGGTATGACATCACATCCTTGTTGTCTTATCTATTATAATTCATTTACTTTTGTGAAATGTTTTAGCTTGTAATGAATTCCTTTGAATATCCGACACTGATATTTCTAGAATGTGAATTGGCAGTTTAAATCCACTATGCAGAGTTCTTCCATCTTCTAACAAAAGAGCGGCAATTCCAGTTGTTGCAAATGGCAGTGCTATTTGACCCTGTGCTCGAATGCAACTCATCAACAAATTATATAGTTACATTTTTCCTGCTCCACCAGGGCCATCTAGTTAGAATTAACGCTCGTTGAGCATGTTATTGTCTATTGCATTTGTAATGGCATTAAATGCTTCCAATTGTAAGGCATTTAAAGTTGCAATTTGTTTTTGTCTTTTTTAGTATTCAATATCAGTGTCCTAATTATCAAAGTTTTATTTAATCTATAATGCCTCGATCAGGCAGATTAAAATTAGCACAATTTGATCCATGACAAAGAAAGATTTCCTTAATTTCCATTAATGATTTTAATAACACAATGGTCTCATTTTAACTTTTCAAGAAGTCTTCACACATATGTAATTTAAATGTTTCCCACAAAGCTAATGCATCAGGTACATTGCAAAAGATGCAAATGAAAGCAAATGGTTCTCTCATTTGGCATTTGACATAGTGCTGCTTCTTCTAGACATCTTTTCCATTCTGTATCATCTGCCAGGAAGTTTTGATGTCTTGCAGCTAATTGGAAAGCATCAGAAACTATGTCATTCACTGTGTTAAATGTTCATAACTTTGTGCACCGGGAACATGTAAAAGAAGTAATCTTAAACTGAAATGTTCAATATCTCTTGGACTAACGGTATAAATTTGTGGGATAATTTTATGATTATCTTTTTTTTATTGTCGCCATTGGCCATTTACGAATACATAGTGCTGTGGAATCTCAATGTATAAAAATTGTCTGGCCTCAGTGTCCTGACAATTTAATTGAAACCAAGCAGTAAGTGTTGTTACTCTGTTATCCCTTTGTTGTAAAGCATTTCTTTCATTCCCTGCAGTTTAGCAAACAAATTGACTTTGTGGCAAATGTACAGCTAATCGGTACACAGCATGTGACCAATTACACATCACAAATTTGAGAAAACGCCACATTGCTTCTGGAGCACTTACATAGCGAGCATCTAAATAAGATGAAAGTTCGTCATGTAAAACTGGATTGTCTTGTTCATTTTGTGCACCTTGCACAACAACAGTTGCTGCATCATATCATTTGTATAAATATTTATACACATATTTGATGGATTTGATAGAAGTGTAAGCTTTTTACATTTATGTGTGCATTGTACTTCATCAGCAAATGTGGATTGTATGGAGCCACATATCTATTATCAACCGTTTGGCCACGGATAATAGCTGTTTGTCCTTCTCTTCTTTTATACAAAGGGTATCTATCACAATTAGCATAAGTCTGTATCTGAAATGGTTTTGGGAACTCTTTTGTGCATTTTTTATTTTTCATACATGGTGAATTTGGATTGATATCTCCACATGGACCATGAATGATTCTATGAGTTACAATCTCATAAAGTTTTGGATGTTTTTCTGGATATGGCAGTTCAGCAGTAATTACTGAATCCACTCTGTCTGCCGTATTCAATTTATCTTTTTCTTGCAAGATTAAAAGTATATGTGCATGTGGCAAGCGTCTTTTTTGAAATTCAATGGTATAAACAAAAGCCACAGCTTTCCCAAATAAGTGTGCTTTAGTTATATCATGAATTAATGAATTTAGTTTTATTTTGAATACTCTAGCCACCAAATCTGGTCGGTCAGAAGTATTTTGTCCAAGTTTGAAATTTTCTTTGATCTCTGGCCATTGTGGATTACATGTGAATGTAATGAATAAATCTGGTTTTCCAAATTTAGTGACAATAGCCATGGCATCATTGTATCTTTATCGCATATTGTGAGGAGATACTTGGAAAGAGCATGGCAAAATCATTGCTCTTCCAGCAGGAAAGTCTCTGTTTGCAGCCAATTCAGCAACATAATCCATATATAAACAATATTTTTCTACTCAAGGCTTGTTTTGTTGAAATTTGACAAAATTTTGATTATTTGCTTCGACTTGTAGATAGGAATCAAAAAACATTGTTGTGTGAGTTTCCCCCGACATAAAATAGGATTAAAATGATCCTGAATAGCAGTTTGTGCCACTTTATATTCAAGCAGATAAATATTGTTTCTAACACAAACTTTACTATTGGGATAACTTTGCAATTGTAATTTGGTTGCCATCCAGGCTCACTATTTGGGATGAAAATTGGATATGTCATTGGATCCAAATTACTTCTTGAAATATTTATGTTTATAAAAGGTGGCTCTTCATTGAGTGGATATATTCTAATATCCCGCTCAAATGGCAGTTTACCATCATCATTTTTAAAGACCATGGCAACCTCATTTGCTGTTGGTAAATTATACTGTCTTTGATCAGTATGGCGATCTCTTTTGAGAACCATATTTACTCTTGGCATTGGCTATTAATTTACTTACGCATGTGCCAGTTGTTCTGTTTCAACCTCTGCCAATTTTTTGCATGCTTGACTATATGAGTTGTTGGCCATAATGTTATTGAGCTGTTCAAAGACTATTGTTTATTTTCAGGAAGCATCATTCGTTGTTCAACAGCTTCCATTGTATCAAGGACATAGAACTGTGCAAATTTCCTTTGTTCTCCTGCTTCTGGGTATAAATGTGAAAAATATAACTGCACTGTAAAAAGTAAATTAATTAATAAACATTAATAATTGAGCAGCAGCACAGAAATATAACTGCAGTAATAATTGAGCAGCAACATAGAAATATAAGTGCACTGTAAAATGTACATATTTTTTGAGGCAGTTTAAATTTTAATTTTTTTTTAATATTACTAATTAATGACTAATTAATTAATTAATGAACATTAATAATTGAGAAATATAAGTGCCCTAATAATTGAGCAGCAACACATAAATATAAGTGCAGTGTAAAATGTACACATTTTTTGAGGCAGTTTAAACATTTTATTTATTATTACTAATTAATGACTAATTAAGTAATTAATCAACATTAATAATTGAGAAATATAAGTCCACTAATAATTGAGCAGCAACAAAGAAATCTAAGTGCAGTGTAAAATGTACATTTTTTTTGGCCAGTTTAAAAAAAAATATTATTATTATTACTATTATGACTAATTAATTACTAATTAAGTAATTAATGAACATTAATAATGAATTAATCAATGAATAAATATATTAGAAAGAGTTAAGCATTAATTTATTCATAAAGTAAAAGCATTCACAAATATACCATTTTTTTTCATAATGATAACTAATTAATAATTAGTACATTTTTGTCCATTAAAAATTAATTAATCAATTAATAAATATATTTGAAAGCGTTAACCATTAATGTATTCATAAAGTAATGTCATTGTAAAATAAAAGATTGTGTATATTTTTTTTAATAATATCTATTTTTTTATTAATAAGTAATTAATCAACAAATTAATATACTTTACCTATTTATAATTAATAGCCAGTAATCAATATCCTGAAGAGCTAACAATCTCTTTGGATTCTCCAGCAACAGAAAATGTCCAGTCAGACTGCCATCACCTGAGGAGAAAGTGTCAGCACCGTGGCAAGTGTGCTCGATATATAGGCTGCACACACGAGACAGAACCAATGGTTTGGGCAGGAAAGCTGCCATTTCAGAATCATAATGTATAGATTTCCAACTTAGTGTTGTAAAATGGCGGCCATATTCTATGTGTTACGTGGCTCGCAAGCATTTCCTGTGCTTCCTAACTGTGTATTTTATTTTTAAGTTCTTAAACTCCTTAAATTCAACTTTAATTTGCATGCAACCTCACTGGTAGATGTCGTTACTGTCCCCCCATGCTGTGTGTGATGTTTTTTTTTATTTTTTTTATTATTTCCAAGTGTTTTTGGTGTTTTTGGATGTACGCGTTTCGCCCGTTAACTTCGTATTTTTGCGACCACTTAATTATTTTTTTCTAAAGTCCCGTGTGTTGTAATTCTTTTTTTTCTAAGTCCTGCGGCATGGTATTTTTTTTTCTACTTCCCGGCGTGGTTTATTTTTTCAAAGTCCCCGTTTTCTGGATTGTTTTTTTACCGCAAATGAGGCGCTGTAGAGCCTCTATTTCCACAAATGCGGACACTCGCAATTATGGCCTTGTGGAATTGTTGCATTTGGATGACGATTTGTGATTTTAGCGATTGTAACTTTTGCAGCCTTGAAAGATCAAAGGCAGAGATGGGGCGAAGTTGCGATTTGGACAACCTGCACGATTTGCGGGGTAGCTAGAAGAGGCCAATTAAATATCAAAAAATGTTACAGACGCCAGCATAAACAATTTGCTCAATTGAATGGGGGTCCTATTTTTTTTTTGGGGGGGGGGGGTTGGTGAATCAATGTGTTACGACCCCAGGAGTGAGGGGGACATGTTCACCCCTTAACCCTTTTGCTTACTAGTATAGGGGCACCCCTGGATGGTCTGGGTTTTTACAGTCTCAGCATTTCGGACTTGTTCAGGCCAGGACATCAGTTCAGGACCTCAGGAACACAGGAGGCAAAAAGCAGGATGGCAAAATAAAAAATACTTTTATCTCTATCTTTCTTCAAAATGACAGATATACCTTTTTTATGTATCAACCATCAGATCAAACTTTAATAACTGACTCACAGCATGACAGTTACAGATGATCTCATAACATTCCAAATGCAGTTAACTCCTTTTGAACTGGCTACAACTAAAATGTAATATAGAGTTTAAACACATAACATCACACATTGTCTTTGTAATAAAACTAGGTGGCTGGTTTTTGCCACACAATGGCTGTAGCAGGACTAGCACATATATAGCATTCACTGAGCCCCCAGTTCACTAAGCACCATTCTGAAGATCCCCATATGGCAAATGACATTTAACTTGAATTTTAGCAAATGCTCTCCTGATACTAAAATGATTGACTACTGTGACAGAAATTATGTTCTATTCATGAGTAACATGACAGGTACTGCATGATGGGTAGGCCATGTAATGTGAGTAAATGTATAGAAAACTATTATAGCTTTTAATCAACTATATAATGGCTTAAACACTTTCACATTTTTAAGGGGTGATAATAGTTAATTTTCATGTCCCTTGAGCAGATCTGTCCCAGGCCCAATTTTATGCATTGTATGGTTAAATGGGAAAATATTGCTAGATCACAAGTGAAAAAATCAGGGCTTAAAAATGAAGCATCTGCCATTTAAAGCAATTACAGTAAATGCTATTCAGATGCTTTACCAATAAATATTAAATGCTTTAACATTGTCTGGTAAACAGATGCATATTGAAAATGAATAGTGATGCCAGATACCAGAACATACCTCATTGGTATCATTAGAATCAGTCTAGCTTCCACTAGAGTCACTTTTATAACAGTAAGGCTAATTGATAAATCTGATTCACAGCTCCATTGCATCTGGGTAAGTAAAATTATAAGCAATTTGGGTTTCTGGCATCCTATTATAAAAGGAGTGGCGTATCGGCCTTCTCCCCACCCACAGATGCATTGAGCTGAGTTGGGACAGCACAGAGTCATTTAGGGTACACTCAATGTGGTGAAAAACTGGTGTCAGAGAATGGTTTCACTTTCTGTGTGACTGCTCTTCTGCTTTTGCAGAGGTTCATAGTTCTATTTAAGTTTATTTAGATGCCCAATTTATACAAAGTTTGTCATTTGATCCTGTCCAAAGCCCTGAGCAGCTGGAAATCAAATGCTGTTATTGCTGGCAAAAATAATACTATTTCCATCCAAACCTCATTTGATGTCCACATGTGAGCGGTTTTCTGTGGTTGGCTATGATGGTACTGAGCTGAGCCATGTTCAGTAGTCAAGGGAATTATGGATACAAATACACATGTGAAATTCAGTGTCAATGCAATAACTGCATTTTTTTTAAATCAGCAGTAGTCTACTTTTGTTACTTCTGAAAATATCAGATAAATTAAATCTGTGCAATAAACAACTACTGTTTTTGATAGGCTGCATATTATTCACTCCATAGATAAGAACAAAGAGGTAATTGCTCCATGTTTATGTAATTCATTGTACAAAAGTCTAGATGTCAGAGAACAGAGGAAGCACTTGGACCTGGATTCCCTGGACTGTTTTGTTTTTTGGTCAATAATTCCTCTATTTTGTTAGATATTCGTGTTGTTTCCATGATGACAAACAAAAAGCTTTACACAAATTTCACTATAAAGTATTAAAATGGTTAACAATAATGTAAGAAATTAAGAATTTGGGAGCTTTGTATTTTCAGACAGTTCTGACACTACAGCAGTTGACTCAACAACATCATAGTGCCGTACAAACTAATTACTATGTCAAAACTGTGCAAAGTCAAATGGCAGTAGTCATTTGGCATTGTCAGAAAACATTTTCTTAAGATTCTACTTGTAATATGATTTTTTTTTGCATTATTAATGTTAACAGTCTACAACACATAAAAAATAACATTTTAAAGGCACATCAAAATAATGTCAGGAAGTAACAAAACTGAAATGAAATGGTATTATTTTCCCAAGTGATGTGTTCTCTCTGAATAAAGTGGATATGGATGATAACATTACTAAAACTGGCTAACAATCACTTGGTGGATTTACGCTAAAGGCTATAAAACTGCACATAAGCTCCCTTATAAATTAGATTAAATTAAATGTAGAAATAACTGGTCCATAATAAAGTTGGTGAATAAGTTCTGATATATACTTCATATTTTATAAGAAATATGAGACTTCCTTAAAAAGGTGTTAAGTGATACATTGGGACAGTTAAACAGCAAACATGCCAAAAAGGAAGCAGAACACAACTAAAACATCTGGTGTAGATCAGAATTTTGGCATCTCTTCTGTTTGCCTTTTGTTTATTATAATTGAAAGATGAAAGCTTAGATTTATGGCTTTGGAATAGAGTATATTTAAAAAAAATATAAAACCTCATCCTTTTTTTTTAAGGTCACACTGTTTCCACTTTTTTCATAAGCCATCTGTAAGTTTTATGGCTATTGACCATGCAAAGCCGCAATTAAGGCTACAAAAATAGATAGGGGTCTGTATACCCTATGCTTGGATCCACAGTAGAAATGGAATATGAATAACTGGAAGCCAGCCAGTCTACCCTGAATCTGCAGCAGCTTATTAAAGACATGTTTATCTGAATGTTGGAAATAGGTGAACAGTATCCAGAGAATCAAAAACAGCAGTATATTCATGACAACAGTAATGCCGAGCACCAAAAGGAAGATAGAAACATTTCTAAGTGTAGTATCCATTTAATTTAGACTTATAAGAACAAGTACATTTGCAACTGAAGCAATTGCATGTTATAACACAATTGTTTTGTAGGTTAAACAGTAAACCTTGTATTGAAATTGCCATATTATGCTCATGATTTAGGCTCATTGATCCTCTCCCCTCTGTATACTATCTAACATCAGTGATAACTCTGTTGCTCATTCTCAAAGTAATTTAAGCAAATAGAATGCCCTATTGCCATATGCATTAGTCACCTGGTGTATGCACTAGCTTTACAACAGGCAACACATATTATTACCAGATGTAGTCTGTGTACTTCCATGGAATTCCACAAACACAGGATATGCAAATCAAAAATAGTTTGCTGATTAATGAAACACATTTGCTATTCCTGTACAGCACCTCCTTATCTTGGTTATCTTTTTTTTTTTTTAGCAGTACTATGTCTTTATTGCGATAAGAAAGGATACATTGTACAAAAAGTTGGATATTTTTAGGGTGCCCATCCTAACTTTATATAGTTTCTCTACCATGATACATCTAGAATACATACATGTCTGTTGGGAAGATCACAAGCATTTATTAATCAATTATGGGGCTAGTGTATGTGTCTATCAAAACACCATTTCCACCACAAACCAAGATATAACCAATAGCTGACTAGTCCATTGATGACATACTGATGATACTATGTTTCTTTTTTTTTTTTTTCATAATAACTTTTTAATCTTGTTTGAGTCTTTTTTTTTCTTTCTTTTAGATATTACCGTTTTGAATTACACATACAGTATATTGCATATTTACAAATGTGTAAGAGCATAGCATCCTTAATCAAAGGAAAAAAGAGAATATTAAGTAAAGAAAACCAGAGACTAGAGAAAATGAAGAAAAAGAGAAGAAAAGAAAAAGAAAAAATGGGGTAGGAGGGGTGGAATATATAGTCATGGTTGCCTTGAAAGATTACCCATCATTTATTATTTTAATCTTGAATCTCTATCATCCAACCCAAAGGTTCCAGGTATCCAAGCATGAAGCACATTTTCTATGTGTAGAGTCTAGGTCGGCTGAGATAATGCTCATGAAATAGATACATTTGAGTTTCGCCAAAACTGCACTACATGTAGGGATCGTCGACTTCCAGGATTTGGCTAGTATAATTCGCACTGCCAAAAACACTTGATTTAATAACAGTTGAGCTTCTTTGCAAAGACCCTCTATAGGAGGTAATAGACTAATAAAGCTTCCTCTGGCCTTTGGGAATTTTGCAATCCCACAAGCTCTTCAAAATGTGGTTAATAATAAGTCTCCAACCAAATTTGGGCAATCTTTGGGCAGTCCCAGAGGACATGTTTAAGGGTGTCTAAGTCGTTACAACCTCTGAAGTAGTTGCCATCTAAAGATGGTTGGAAAGTTTAATTCTGGCAGGTGTTAAGCACCACCTCAAGATTGTGTTGTGCGCATTTTCCCTCAGAATAGTGTTTAGTGAGGAGCCAGCAACTTGCTTATGAATTTTGTTCCATTGAGCATCGGTCAAGGTAATGGCAAGCTCTGATTCCCAAGAGTGCTGATGGTGGAGTTTAGATGGTATGGACTGGTCTAATAGGATATAGTGAATACATTACCATTACCATTAGGATTATCCATACAGTATTCTTCGAAGGATGTGGACTTAGCTAAAGTATTACGTTTGAGTACTTTAGTAATAGTGATATGTACCTAGGAAAGATTGAGCCATTCCTTTAAAGGTAGGTGATGTTGGTCTCTGAATATCACGGGGGACCATTCCTGATTTTCCTTTAGGAGATTATCTTATCTTGGGGAGATATAACTTATCTTGGTTATCTTAATGATCTCTTTATCTTAACCCGCATGTAAGTGCATATTGAACCCTTGGCTTTAGGTTTTCAAATTCAGGCAACAGGATTAGGCCTGACCTTCATCCAGAGTGAGATGGCATAACGGAAACTGATGAACCTCTGGGCATTCATTTTCATACAGGTAAGATTTGTCCCAGGACCTAAGAAAACATTGTCTGTGGCAACCCAACTTATCATCCCTTTAGATGATTGCAAGCTGTCAGAGGTCATAACATATATGGAATTTAACTTTACCCACCCAGGTGCAGCTTGTTCAGTGCTACTAGACTTCAGTACTCAATATCTAATAAAGATGTACCAGACTGATAGGTGTTACAGGACGACTGCAGTTCACAAAAACAATATTAGCAGTTGTGTAATCCATGGGCACAAAGCACCTTATTTGGGAAAATCTGAATTTTTGAAGACTCTGTTTATAAGTACAGGAATCCATTTTTTGCTGGCTACATCACTTCCTCAGAGATGAATCATGAGACATTTGTTTTTGATATCAGTGAAGAGAGAGGTGGGGAATGAGGGAACAGGGCATACTTATAAAGATAATTGGATAAGATTGACATAGACACATTCCCATTGCCTCTCACTGGCCCGGAATCCAACTCCTTGCATCAAAAAATAGAACTATAGCTCTTTAGAAATGTAAACGCCCCTCTAACATGCAAAACTTCCACCAGTGTATCATGGATTCCTACAGGGTCCTGAAGAGGCATCAACATATTTTCCCAATTAAAAACTAGATGTATGACCTTTTCACTGCTTAATTATACTCAGAATAAAAGATTTCAAGCAAATATTTTCTTTCTTTGTGTCGTGGTCTTTTAACTAACTTTTTTGGTTCTGATTTGTCATGCATACTAATCTCTCTTTCGCTCTATCACTTTTTATCTCGGTCACACCCCATACTCTCACTTCTTGAATTCTAGCTTCTCTCATGTCTTTAACATCACTGTCTCTAATTCTCCTTCTGTGAAGATATATATGCAGTACAACTACAGACCTGTATCCATGTTGTCAGTGACTCGTTGGTGCTTTGTGTTAGTGATATAGGGCCCTATAAAATTCCTATTAAATTTGCAGGAGTTACAGAGTGATTAAATTGAACCTGGCCATAACCGCAGGCCCGAAGCCTGTAATCCATTCCCGTTACCACAAGCTGGCAATGGGCTGGAATAGATGCGTTCCGCAGCTACAATCCTACAGGGTGTGACACAGGCCTCAGAGCCAATGAAAACCCGGGTTTGTGGAAAATGATTGACAGGGAGACATAATAAAGCTGCATTCCACACGCCCATGCGTTGACTGTGTTGTAGTTTCTTCCGAAGTAGCACGCAGGCCCGGAGTTGGAAGTTAATTTAGAGAGAGTAGATGATATTGGAGAGCAGGTTCTTACAGTTCTTTTCTTTTATATTATTCCAATAACTATTTGACACTTACATTTTGATTACACATATATACTGATTACACATAATACAGATACATATAGAGTAAATAACACACATAGATACACATAAAGCCAGGTCACTACATACACCCCCCCCCCCCCCCACACTCTATACCCCCCACCCCATAACCCCAACAGTTAGTAATTACACATAAAACTTACTTTTTTTTTTACATCACAAATATATACACGAATACTTGTTTTGATTTATCCTTATTTTATTTTCGGGATTAATATGGAGGGAGGAGAGAGGAGGGAAGAGGATTGGAGAGGATGGGAGGAGAAGAGGAGGAGAGATGAGGAGGAGAGAGAGGAGAGAGAGGTGGCCATGTGGAGTGTTGGAGAGGAGGAGATGGTGGGTGGAGGAGAGGAGGAGATGGTGGGTGGAGGAAAGGAGGAGGTGAGTGGTGTAGGAGAGGAGTAGGTGGTGAGTGTGGGAGAGGATGAGGTGGCGAATGTAGGAGAGGAGATGGGAAGTAGTGGAGAGGAGGAGGTGAGAAGTAGTGGAGAGGAGGAGGTGAATGGTTAGGTGCCCATATTGATAGGCACATCTACATCAGGGTCAGATAGAGGGTGGGTGGTAGAATGGATGAAGGACAGGCCTCAGGGAGAGATGAGGGAGAACAGGATCCCCCTAAAACAGTTGGGAGGGCAAGAGGTTGTGTGCACAGTGCCCCAGGAGATGGTGGTACTCCTGCGTGCCATCCGTGAACAGCCCGCTATGCTTTCAGGGGGTAGGGAGGTTAGACCCGGGCCCATGGCCCGGGCCTGGAAGGAGGTAATGGCTGTAGTAACGGCAGTGGGCACAGAAGAAATGGATGTGAGGTCTGTGAAGCACAGATTTGATGATGTCAGGGTCATTGTGAGGAGGAAGATGGCAAAGGAGGTGGAAGCAGCTTCAGCACCAAGTGGTGGGTCACTTGTAGCACAACTAGTGATGGAACAACTGCTGGTGCAGCAGGTGCAAAGTACCAGAACCCACAACAGGTTATGGGCATCTGCTACTGGCAGCGGTGTGGAGTGAAGGGAATATCTTAATTTATTAAGGGAGGGTGCATTAATCATCATCTAACCATCAACATATATTCATGTTTTTTTTTTTGTATTGAAGTTACTTTAATAACTTTTTGAATCTTCTAAAAGCATACTAATTTCTCTGTGACTGATGATTAGATAATTTTTCACACACTCAGCTTTTTCTGTTTTAGATTGGTGTTTTAACTGAACACCTCTGACAGACTCTTTTTACCCATGATACAAGCTGGGAAATTATATTTTACAAAGTATTCTGTAGCATGATTTTGGCAACATAAGTCTAATGATTACTTGAATACTCAAGCTTCAGATCTACAATGCTCATAAAACTGACATTAACCAGGAAGCAGTTTCAAGATTGTTATTTTCCTATTTGAAGTGACATATAAAGTTACATTTGAATTCTAGTCTGGGAGTGTTCATCAGATCCCCCGCTATCAGGTGTTCAGTGTGTGCAGGAGGGTAAGATCAAGGGCTGTCTTAAAGGAGTTACTTCCTAGCAGTGGCAACATGACAGTTTTATGTCCATAGGCAGATCTGAAACCAATAATTTGGTATGGAGAAAAGCAGCTCTGCTCAAGGCTGTTACATTATAGTTCAAATGTAAGCTTTAAAAGCTACATTGACACTTTATTCTTCATATTTTTATGCTAATCAGCTAGTAAACAAATCAATCTCTATCATAGGACAACTACAAGATCATTTTAAAGGTATATATAAGTTTCCTGGGTTTCAAATGTTAGGTAAGAAATAGGCAGTGGTCATCAGAAAAATGTGTTTTATTTAGTTAAGTTCAGTGTACTTACAATGGCAGGAAGGTAAAATCCAGCTTTGCACACCCACAGTAAGCTTACATAACCAAGTATGCATAGGATGGCAGCAAGTATGGAGTTTGACATTTCTGGTAGAGACCACAGGAAGTGCTTCTGTAGCATGGTTGGATGGAGTCTGAGCTCACAGATGAATCAGAGCACAAGAGGAGGGGGAGAGGGAGAGAGACAGGGAGGGACAGAGAGAAAAAGAGAAGAAATAAAGATACAAACACACCAGGAACAGTAGCAGTTGAAGCAGGAAACTTACAAACTGAAGGGATGATAGTCAAGTGTGAATGTACTGCACAGAGAGAGAGAAAAAAACACACACCAGCAGCAGTAGTAGTTGAGGCAGGGAATTGACAACCTGCAGGGACGGTAGTCAAGTGTGAATGGGCTGCACAGAGAGACTCTATGAAAAAACATACCGTTTTTGCACTTTTTTTTACTATTTCTGAGCTTGGAAATGAGGGGTGCGGCTTATATTCCGATTTGCGGGCTTGAGACTGTTGCACAATTAATTCTAATGTCAGCCATCACTTTCCCCGTATTTTACAGTGCAGTATTGATTTTTAATTTGCATTTACGGTGCTACATGTAACCCACTTGTAGGCCCTATTTGGAACCCATAGGATTTTCGTTTACATTTGCCATTTACAAGTGTGAGTGCCTGCGGAATTGTAGAAATTGAATACCGATTTGCGATTTTAGTTATTGTAACGTTTCGCGAGCTACTATTTTTGTCCTGTAACCCGCAAAAGAAGTTACCATAGGTAAGTTGCGGCTTATATTCAGATATTATCTTTTTTTTCCCCCTTGCATTTCACCGGTGCAGCTTATATGCGGGTGTAGCTTATATTCGGGCCAATACGGTAGCGCCTTCTAACATGATGCTGCACTACATATCCCAGGCTGCTTTGCAGCACAACATGAACCTCAGAGCGTGATACAAATGTATCAGTTGCCTGAGCTTCCTCCTGACTGTCCAAAACTAATTATGAATTTTTTGCTAATTTAGCCTGGGTTTCAAGGGTGTGTCTACTATAACTTTCAACGGTTAGAAATTACAAGACATTGTGCTAACTTCTTAAGTGTTTAAATGTTTAATTTGGTATTTTTCCAAGGAAAAAAATGTTTGCATATACTACATATTCTCCTTCATCAGATGCATTTGTAATACAGGACCCTTAGATATGCCTTTAAAGAGGCATCTGGCTGTCACAGTCCGTCCTTTTTGTTGCTTACAAAACGTAAGATATCTAAATTATTTTAAACTTGTTGCCATTTAATGACACATTAAATCAGTTTTATGAAAGCAGCCACCATTAGTATGCATGTTTTGACTCAATAATCTTTTTAACAATTCCAGCATAAACCTAGCTTTTCATATGCTGCACTTCTGAGGGTAGTGTCTCACTACCGATCTGGGGTAGAAAGAAGAGTATGTGTCATTTTATAGATAGATAAATAGGGTATTACACCCATTCTCAGATTCAGGATCAGATATAACATAAATATTTTAGATAGGTACACCTACTTTTAGTAGATTATCATTTTATTCAAAACCTCAACTCCTTCAAATTCCCCTCATTTCTTTGTTCCGGTGTTTAGCATTTTCACAGTCTTGTTTTGGATTTACTACTAAAACAATTTATCACTTTGCACCATGTAAGCCTTTAATACAAGTGAAAAAATAGTGTTGTAGAGAAAATGCTAGTCAGCTTGGACAATATGCTATAGTTTTGGCTACTAGATTTGTGGTGTTAGAGTCCAGCTCCTCATCTTTGGACTTATTGGGAGTCACAAAAAGAGCTAACCTTGTCGGTCTAGAGATGAATTTCCACATATATTCCATCCATCCTACCTGGAAACTTCATTTTCAAGAATTATTTTTGAGATCATGTAATCAAGCCCTATGCTTTCTCTTTCTTAAATAAAATGTGTTATTGATTGTTGACATTTTGCAATATTTAAGTAGAAATACATTTTCAAGATCATTATTTCCTGATTAATTATTTGATATATAATGTCACTAATACTCAGTGGATTCAAAAAATTCCCCTCACTGTGGATAAGATAAATGGGAGGATTTTGAATAGTCATTTGTGTAAAATAGCAACATTCAAGTTCAGTTATCTGATATTAATGTAAATTGTTATAATAGGTAACGTTTTAATTTGTACCATAGGATGCACATGTGCCCTGTCAATTTAAAAGATTGTTGTAGCTTGGGAAGTATGTAATAAACCACCAATTACTGCAAAATATAATACACTAGAAAAAATGTGAACGCTGTATTTCTAAAACATGTTAATCAAGTCAAGACACGTCAGTGATCATTTTTAGTAAAAAAGAAATTAATGATGAGCTGGAAATGCATTAGAAATATCCATTAACTATAAGTATTATTATAGTGTTCATGGTAAGTACACTCTGGTCACTCTTTGTATGAAAATTAAAAGTCTTTATTGCATGCAAAATAATTTGTTCTTGGTATAAATAATTGCATATGCTATCACAAGCTCACAATCTGAGTAACGTCATAAAAATTTGATATTTGGTTTATTTATACAGATAATAATGTATTTTATCAATCTCTTTTATTTTACAAAATATACAGTATATCGTTCATAAATTATAGGTATTTACAGTATTGTGGGGTGTAGGCATTTCATGTCTCTGATGATATTCTTAATACATTTTGTCTTTAGAATGAAAGACATAAGTATATTCCTAATATTAATTATTAGAATACATAAGAATCTGCAATCTACTGTAACATGCTTTTCAAAGAGGCTTTTATGCTTAATGGATATTCAAATAATTAAAATCCTTACAAGAAGAAAACTTGGAAATTGTCTTCATATTTACAGACAGGCTTCCTGAAAGATGTAAAGGCCAAATACTAATAGTATATAGCAAATGCCATCTAGAGAATTATTGGTATATATAAATATTTTGGAGGTGTCCCTACTTAATATATTGTTGTCAATTCTAGGTACGTAATTCATTTTCTTTACACTCTTCCATTAAAAACAAGCTGTCCTCCATTGCTCATATCGACAGTTTCCTGTAAATAAAAAACAGAAAAGAATACAATAAATACTTATAAAATAAATTACAGTATTTTTAATAAACTAAGCAGACGTAGAAGGCATGGGAATAGACTGCTACCTTCACATTGAGTTGAGACAAATAAAATGTATGATCAAATGTTCATTGTATATATATATATATATATATATATATATATATATATATTATTTTTTTTTATTATTATTATTTTTTATTTATTTATATAAAACTCTTGTCTTGTAAGCCTTATTGTGACAATTTGGCTGTCTACTGTATTTTGCCCACAAGAGGGGGCACACACATCTATGTTATAGTAACAAATAAAAAGCAAGCACAAACCTGCATCATCCTTCAGTAAATAAATAATTTGGTCTGTTTATAAAGGTGATCAACTGGAATCAACATATTTTCTGGAACTGTGCAAAGCTATGTTATTGTTTAAATGTACTGATATGCTATATATGGCACATTAGTAACTGTTTGGAGGACACAGATGAAATGTCTTATAAAACATCAAGGAAAAGTGTCTTCTATATTGGAAATTTTGTCAGCAAATAAACATAATGATTCCTTAAGGCAAAAGTGTGTTGATATTCGCTCACTCTGTTCCCATATATTTTGTCTACATAAATTTTATAATTTTACATACAATGTAAATTACAATTTACCACCCTGTCTAATAATCAGGTATTCTATTTATTTCTAAATGTTTTTTTTAAACATTTCTAAAGTTGAATTCATGGTTTAATTTCACACAAAGACTATCATCTACCTGTCACACAATTAATTTGAGATGACAGCTATTTACAACAATTGATAACCGTGATTGCAAGGAGACCCAAATATTCTAATAATGTGTCCATCTTGAATGTAATCCCAGTTATGATGAAAATGATCTAACCTTACTGAAATTGTATATGATATGGCATGTTTATCAGTGGTATATTAAATTGAGCTCACTTCCGCAATCTTTCCAACACAGCAGAGATCATGTAAGCCCCATATCATATATGATTGACAGAACAAGTACCATCATCAGATAATTCGGGATCCAGAACATATATAACATTCTGAGCCCCTAAACACACATACTTTGGAACCCTACGTAAAACATAGCCACCATACAAGGCCACAATTTCACTCATCATACTATAATACAAACAATGATGCACTTGTAATGATACATAGTGTATAAAATCAGCTACAAGCAGCATCCCCTCATATATATACACACAAATTAGACATAACATATAGTAATTTATAAGTGTGATTTGCATTATAGAATTTAAAACAAGCATATTGTTTGCAGAATATCAACAATGTATAATGGTGATTGATGAAATATTCAGGAATTGTTTTATGACATAAAAATTATCATAGGGGCACAGTTACCACCAGGCTGTCGCCTCATAATCCCCTTTCTGGCCCCCGGCGACCTGGCCTGCTCCCTGTGGCTCCCTTGGCCCTCTTAATGCCCTCTTTGGCCCTGTCCATCCCCGGTGTCCTTCTCTAGCTGCTACAGCTCCTCTTCATCCTCTATCAACTAAAACCTCCCACTATGGCTTCATTTCCCATCTTCTTTTCCCTGCCCTTTCCTCTCTCCCTTTCACTCTTCTGTTATGGCCCAGATTTGAGGGGCTATGTACCACCCAACACCACCTGCCTTTACCTTACAGGAATTCCTCTAGGTCATGGATTTTGGAGTTCTCTCCCATAGTCAGCCCAGAAATGACCAGTCCTCATGATGCAGGAACAAATGGAAGCAATACTACCCCAGTGGTTAGGAGCAGGGTTGTAATCAGAGTCCACCAGAATCATTTCAATTGTTAAAATTATTATATTCCCTCAGAATGAAACACACACCTCAAATTATGTATGTTTATCTGACCATTTATTGATCTCACAGTATTTATCCACACTTAGTCCCAACATGTCCCATCCCCACACATCCCCCTAGGGGGTTCCTTCCTGCTCTAATGTACCTGGCAGGGGGTCTTTTGCTGTCTGTTTGTCCAGGAAAAGTAACCATTCACCTCATTAGTGTTAGGAGTTGTCAGGAAGCCTTCACCACAGTGTCTATAACCCCCCCGCCTCCCACACACACTACTCGACTGGCTAATTGCTGGCTCTGAAAACAGATAACCCCCATAACTTTTCTCCCTTCACCCCAGAGCCCCCGGTGATACACTTTATCACACTCCCTGGGGAAAATTTTGCATGTAGATATTAAACATGCCTGGGGACCTCCTTTACATCAATAGATCTATTCATTAATAAATCCTGCTGATAAGGCCACACACACACTGCTCTGTATAATACACACACACTGCCCTGTGCAAATAACATCATCTAGTTACCCCAACATTAATTATTGTGGCCTACATTACAAAACATATACTGTATGTATATGTATATATATGTATAGATGCATATGTGAATGTATATACGTGTATATGGTATATACAGTGGTTATAAAAAGTCTACACACCCCTGTTAAAATGTCAGGTATCTGTGCTGTAAAATAATGAGACAAAGATAAATAATTTCAGAACTTTTTCCACCTTTAATGTGACCTATAAACTGTACAACTCAATTGAAAAACAAACTAAAATCTTTTAGGTAGAGGGAAGAAAAAATATAAAAATAAAACAATATGGTTGCATAAGTATGCACATCCTAAAACTAATACTTTGTTGAAGCACCTTTTGATTTTATTACAGCACTCAGTCTTTTTGGGTATGAGTCTATCAGCATGGCACATTTTGACTTGGCAAGATTTGCCCACTTTTCTTTGCAAAAACAGATTGTGAGGACATTCCCTGTGCAAAGCCCGCTTCAGATCACCCCACAGATTTTAAATTGGAGTCAGGTCTGGGCTCTGGCTGGGCCATTCCAAAACTTTAATCTTCTTCTGGTGAAGCCATTCCTTTGTTGATTTGGATGTATGCTTTGGGTCGTTGTCATGCTGAAAGATGAAGTTCCTCTTCATGTTCAGCTTTCTAGCAGAAGCCTGAATGTTTTGTGCCAATATTGACTGATATTTGGAACTGTTCATAATTCCCTCTATCTTAACTAAGGCCCCAGTTCCAGCTGAAGAAAAACAGCCCCAAAGCATGATGCTGCTACCACCATACTTCACTGTGGGCATGGTGTTCTTTTGGTGATGTGCAGTGTTGTTTTTGCACCAAACATATCTTTTGGAATTATGGCAAAAAAGTTCCACCTTGGTTTCATCAGACCATAACACCTTTTCCCACATGCTTTTGAGAGACTTCAGATGTGTTTTTGCAAAATGTAGCCTGGCTTGGATGTTTTTCTTCGTAAGAAAAGACTTTCGTCTTGCCACTCTACCCCATAGCCCAGACATATGAAGAATACAGGAGATTGTTGTCACATGTACCACACAGCCAGTACTTGCAAGATATTCCTGCAGCTCCTTTAATGTTGCTGTAGGCCTCTTGGTAGCCTCCCAGACCAGTTTTCTTCTCGTCTTTTCATCAATTTTGGAGGGAGCTCCAGTTCTTGGTAATGTCACTGTTGTGCCATATCTTCTCCACTTGATGATGTCTTCACTTTGTTCTTATGCCTTGGAAATTCTTTTGTACCCTTCTCCTGACTGATACCTTTTAACAATGAGATCCCTCTGATGCTTTGGAAGCTCTCTGTGGACCATGGCTTTTGCTGTGGGATGCGACTAAGAACATTTCAGGAAAGACCAACTAGAGCAGCTGAACTTTATTTGGGGTTAGTGAGAGGCACTTTAAATGACGGCAGGTGTATGCTGACTCCTATTTAACACGATTTGGAATGTGATTGCTTAATTCTGAACACAGCTACATCCCCAGTTATAAGAGGGTGTGCAGACTTATGCAACCACAATATTCTTCTTATTTTTTTTTCTTCCCTCCACCTAAAAGATTTCAGTTTGATTTCAATTGAGTTGTACAGTTTATAGGTCACATTAAAAGTGGAAAAAGTTCTGAAATGTTATATCTTTGTCTCATTTTTTTTATAGCACAGAAACCTGACATTTTAACAGGGGTGTGTAGACTTTTTATATCCACTGTATATATATATATATATATATATATATATATATATATATATATATATAAACTATATATATATATATCTGTGTGTGTAGATGTATATGTAAATGTATGCTTTTATATATGTATATAAATATATATATATATATATATATATATATACACAAGACACACACACACAATTTGCATAATTTAATATACAGAACATGCCCACAACTTTGAAGATGTATTTTTTTTTATTGTGAAGCAAACAACAAATAGGACAAAACAATAGAAAAAGTCAATGTGCATAACTATTCGCCCCCCTAAAGTCAATACTTTGTAGAGCCACCTTTTGCGGCAATCAAAGCTCCAAGTCGCTTTGGATAAGTCTCTATGAGCTTGCCACATCTTACCACTGGGATTTTTGCCCATTCCTCCTTGCAAAACTCCTCCAGCTCCTTCAAGTTGGATGGTTTGTGCTTGTGAACAGCAATCTTTAAGTCTGACCATAGATTTTCTATTAGATTGAGGTCTAGGCTTTGACTAGGCCATTCCAACACATTTACATGTTTCCCCTTAACCTTCCTAGCAGTAATCCCAAGTGTGACTTAGGGTTAATCTTCTCTTCCTAAATGAGGGAAGATGTGGAGGGGGCCAAGTGCTGCCGAGTTTGCCTGGGCCCTCTCAGCACACCATTGCTCCTCCCCACCTTCCTCCTGCTCCTCCCCATCTTTCTCCTCCTCCTCCCCATCTTCCTCCTCCTCCCCCCTTATCCATCCTTCCTTCTATCTTCAATCTTCTTCCTTCTTCCCCCCTCTCACCTCTCAAGTCTTCTTAGCCTTCGATCAGCTCCTGCTGCTGATCGGAGGCTCCCAACGCGTCTTATGCCTGGAACAGGCATATGCTAATGACGTCACAAGCGCGTCACGTCATTAGCATATGCCGGTACAAGAAACAGGCATAAGACGCGCTGCGAGCCTCCGATCAGCAGCAGAAGCTGATCGGAGGCTAAGAAGAAGAGAGAAGAGAGGGGGGAAGGAGGAAGGTGGGAGGGAAGAGGAGGAGGATGAGGGGGGATGAGAAGGTGAGGGGAAAGAGGAGTGTGAGGAGGGAAGAGGAGGGTGAGGGGGAAAGAGGAGGGTTAGTGGGGAAGGGGGGAAGAGGAGGATAAGGGGGGAAGAGGAGGATGAGTGGGGGAGAGGAGTATGAGGGGGAAGAGGGGGATGACGGGGGAAAGGAAGAGGATGAGGGGGAAGAGGAGGATGAGGGCGAAGAGCAGGATGAGGGGAGAAAGGAGAAGGATGAGGGGGAAGAGGAGGATGAGGGGGTAAAGGAGGAGGATGAGGGGGTAAAGGAGGAGGATGAGGGGGGAAGATAAGGAGGATGAGGGGGAGGATCCGTATAATAAGGGGGAGGATCAGGAGATTAAGGGGGAATGAGGAGGATTTTCCCTTGGGGGAAAGGGGGGTGGATAAGGGGGGAAATAGAGGTGGGGCGAATAAGGGGGAGAGGGGGGAAATGGAGGAGGAGAAGGGGAAAGGGAGGAGGAAAGGGGGAAGGGGTAATGGTAACTAAGGGCGGTATGATTATGTCAGTATTTTAGAATGTACCGCTTTAAAATTCTAAATACTGAAATAATCACCAGGAAGGTTAAACCACTCAAGTGTTGCTTTAGCAGTGTGTTTGGGGTCATTGTCCTGCTGGAATGTGAACCTTCGTCCTAGCCTCAAATCACGCACAGAGTGGTACAGGTTTTGCTCAAGAATATCCTTGTATTTAGCACCATCCATCTTTCACTCAACTCTGACCAGTTTCCCAGTCCCATCTGCTGAAAAACATCCCCACAGCATGATGCTGCCACCACCATGTTTCACTATGGGATGGTGTTCTTTGGGTGATGTGTTGAGTCTACGCCAGACATAGTTTGATGGCTGAAACGTTAAATTTTAGACTCATCAGACCAGACCACCTTCCTCCATACATTTTGGGAGCCTCCCACATGCGTTTTCGCAAACTCACAACGTGCCATTTTGTTTTTTTGCTGAAAGAAATGGCTTTCTTCTGGCCATCACTATGAGTATGTCCTATGTACAGATACTCCAGTCTCTGCTGTGGAACTCTGCAGCTCCTCTAGGGTTACCTTAGGTCTCTGTGCTGCCTCTCTGATTAATGCCCTCCTTGCCTGGTCCGTGAGTTTTGGTGGGTGGCCGTCTCTTGGCAGATTTGCTGTTGTGCCATGTTCTTTCCATTTAATTATGCTAGATTTGATGTGCTCCTGAGGATCATCAAAGTTTGGATTTTTTTTTATAACCTAACCCTAACTTGTTCTTCTCTACAACATTGTCCCTTACTTGTTTGGAGATTTCCTTGGTCTTCATGGCAGTGTTTGGTTAGTGGTGCCTTTAGTGGTTTGGTTAGTGGGGCCTTTCAAAAACGGTGTGTATATGTAATGACAGATCATGTGACACATATTGCACACAGGTGGACATCATTTCCCCAATTATGTGACTTCTGAAGGTAATTGGTGGCACCAGAGCTTTTTATGGGCTTTATAACAAAGGGGGTGAATACACACGCACATGGCGATTTTCTGTTTTCTATTTCTAAAAAATAGTTTTATGTATATATTTCTCTCATTTCACTTCACCAACTTAGACTATTGTGTTTTGATCCATCACATAAAATTCAGATTAACAAAACATTGAACTTAAGACTGTAATGTAACAAAATACGTAAAAAGTCAAGGGTGAATACTTTTGCAAGGCACTGTATGTGTATATATATATATGTATATATATATATATATATATATATATACGCATTTACATATAAATATGTTATATGTACACACACATATATATATATATATATATATATATATATATATATATATATATATATATATAGTAAATAAATAGTACATCTGTGTTCACATTTGAATGTCTAAAACAAGTTTAAAAACCTGCTTCCAGCTCAGAGTTCCAAGAAACAGTAATTACACTGCATTCTGGGAAGTTGAACTGGGACATGCAAATGTGCCCACAAATGCCTCGCTCTACAATTCTTAGCCATTATCAAGCATGGCTTCCTTTAAGCATATGCCTGCTGTATTACACAGCTTTAATGCAAAGCCAAGGTTGGATTAAACACAGGCTGAGTATCCTATCCATGTACAGCTGTTTCAAGCTTACTTGCTATCATTAGCATGGAGCGGGATCTCAGCCTGTGTTGTGGACTTTATGAGAAGGTAGTTCACCACAGCAATAATTTATAATATGGTGGGCAAAAGAGCGATAGAAGCCCTCCACCGTACAGTAGTACAGTAAATAAAGAGTACACCTGTGTTCACATATGAATGTCTAAAACAAGTTTAAAAACCTGCTTCCAGAATTCCAAGAAACAGTTATTACACTGCATATGGATATATATATATATATATATATATATATATATATATATATATATATATATATATGTATATACCCATATACAAAAACCCACATATATATATATATATATATATTGTGATCGTTTGCTCCTCGGAAGTGATGACAAACAAGTGGAGTGTGAGTTCTTGTCAGAAGTGAAGGAGTTAACACTTCTGAAGAACTCCTAATTGGAGCAACTCCCCTTTAAAAGACTGGAAAGCAGGCATGGAAAAGGAGGGGGAGGGGCTGACTAGGCCCTAGGCAGGTGTGCTGCCAAGAGAAGCAAGCCCAGAGTGGAAGGTGATCTGCTGTGGAAGTACAGTGAAGTTTGTAAACTACCCTGTAAAGGATTGCCTCGTGACGGTTACTGGGAGAACGGGGACTACAGCGAGTTGTATGAGCTGGAAGAGTGACTTCAGACCCAGGAGGTGAAGTTACAAGGAAGCCAAGTAAGTGAAGGGAATAAGTGAGGATTCCCAGGCAGAGTTTTGCCTTAAAGGCCTAAGCACGGTCTAGCTGAAGTATTATGCCCCAGGGAAGAAGTGAAGTAAAAGAGAAGTTTATACAAGTGAATTTGTGTGTGCATGGTCCCTGGGGTGAAGCATACGGGAGAGACGGGCGGGCCCTATGCCTCACCCGCAACCGTGTCCCAGAGAAGAGAGCTGTGTCCCAGAAAGGAGCGCTGTGTCCCAGAGAGGAGCGCTGTGTCCCAGAGAGGAGCGCTGTGTCCCAGAGAGGAGCGCTGTGTCCCAGAGAGGAGCGCTGTGTCCCAGAGAGGAGCGCTGTGTCCGAGAGAGGAGCGCTGTGTCCGAGAGAGGAGCGCTGTGTCCGAGAGAGGAGCGCTGTGTCCGAGAGAGGAACGCTGTGTCCGAGAGAGGAACGCTGTGTCCGAGAGAGGAGCGCTGTGTCCGAGAGAGAAGCGCTGTGTCCGAGAGAGGAGCGCTGTGTCCCACAGAGCGAGGAGCTAGAGAGGAGAGCTGTGTCCCACAGAGCGAGGAGCTAGAGAGGAGAGCTGTGTCCCACAGAGCGGAGCTGTGACCCAGAGTGGAGCGGGGTCCCAGAGGTTGCTGAAGAGGGCGACCTAATCTCGCTGGGACCCTCACCTGTAAAGAGACTGTTTATTTCCCGGCCACAAGGTGGCACTATCCAAGTTAAAGGACTGTTTTCAAGCTGACCACCAGGTGGCTGACTACCCAAGATAAAGGACTGTCTACAACCTGGCCACAAGGTGGCATTCTCCCACCTCGCGGAGAAGTTATTGTTTTTTTAAGCAGAGCTACGGCTACCGCTGTTATTTCTTTCCTGTAAATAAACCAATTTGCTGCACTTCCAAGCCGTATCAGCCCTCATTTCCAGAAACCACCGCGATACGCGGCCATCCTGATCACAATATATATATATATATATGTATATACCCATATACAAAAACCCATACATATATATATATATATAGTATATATATATATATATATATATATATATATATATATATATTCTTTTATATATTTTATATAAACTATTTGAGTTGATGTTGGAGTGGGTTCGGGAAGTGCAAAAAGAATTGTGCTTGTCCCCCCCCCCCATGGGGGGAGGGGGGGCCACATTTTATTTTTGCACCAGGGACCGCAATGCACTAGCTCCGCCACTTCAGTCAACGCATGGGCGGGTGGAATGCAAATTTATAATCTCCCTCATCAATCATCTTTCTATTGGCTGAGAGGCTGTGTAGCACTACATTATGCCGATATTGGATAATAACTTCCGGTCACATCTCGGCCAGCCCCTTAACAGTTTGCAGCCGCGGAGGGATTTACTGGCTTGAGGCTTTGGCCCATAACTTGCGCCCTTGCTCAATTAAATAGCATCACAATAGAGAGTTGAAAAGGAGCCCACAAAATACCCGCAGACATACGGCCTACAGCGATCGAGTTGAGGGCTTGCAATTGAATGGAGGCCATTGTGCATAGATTGCCTGACTTTTGTGAACCCAACTTGGCAGATATACTTTAATTTTGGTACTCTTCTGATGAGGTTACCTAGTGTTTTACCAGATATGTTAAAATCTGAACTAATGAGCTAGACGGCCACATAGACTGTGTCTATATTTAGTTTCGTGTCAGACTGTTATCATAATTCTAGCATCTCTGCAGGAAAGGCTAAATCAATAAAAGTCAGTATAATGAAATCAGAGTTAGCTTTATATATGCTTTCTGCTGTTTGTTAGTTAAGTATCATGGTTTTGATCCTAAAAGACCTTTCACAGTAACCGCATAGAAAAGTGAGTACAGCCTATGGTGGAAATTGCATGTTATATACTAAATAAAATCAATAAATGTAATCAATATTATTATTATTTCCTTTATTTGTAACATGCCAACGTATTCCATAGTGCTAAAAGGATACGCAAATAAATGGAGGGCCCTGCCTCTGAGCTTAAAATGAAATGTACACAGTGCTCTCCCTAAAGCAAGACTGAAAACTTGCAATCTTACAATGTAAAGGATGAGTCAGTGGTCTGTTCCTTAATGGCTTTTTCCTGCATGCTTTGGTGTGAGCTGTTGTTAGTGAAGGCTATGCATTTACAGAGACTTTTATTTCATGACCAAAGAATTATGAAAGTATCATTCCTACGATATACTAGACACTGACGGGCTCGTGAGCAGGGCCACACTTTACTGTTTCCATTTATTTTAGACCATTGATTAGTATAAGAATAATTATTTAGCAAATTAATCTTGGACGATTATTTAGTTTACTACTTTTTGGTGGTTGGATATTCCTGTAATGACATATTTGAATTTTTGCTGACTACTACTCACCTATTTTACTGGACTGGCAATAAGTGCTACTTACATTGAAGCAGATTTTTATGTACATATTTATTGGAATATATATTGGATATAATATAGGCCTACGATGATGCTATATATGTATTATTTTATCATCCTTAAAAAAAGAATTAGAAATACACCTGGAAGTGCATAAGATGAGTTTGTGACGGGTGTGAATATGGGCACATCTGAAGAATGTTGGGCGTGACACTTTAATTGCAAAACCCCTCTGATAGTAGGAGTCCCTACAAATAAGAACATGTCAAAAATAAATAACTACAAAGTCACAAGTGAAAAATGTGCAAATAATCTGTTTGTCCATCTTTATGTTTTGAAAGGAGGAAAACTGAGTTTATTTTAATTTAACTTTCCAAATGCATCTAAAAATGAATTAGTAAAAATGTATACAATTGCTGGTGATTGTTTGCATAATGTACGGAGAAGCTTGAAATTCTGGTATGAGATATTTTGTAGAACCTGACAACTATTTAATGCAGAGATGTATAATAGTTTAACACATTTGAACCATCCCCTTGATGAATGTGTGTTGAATTACTGTTGCGAGAGACATTAGTCTTATTTATTTTATGTTTTTATGAATATAAACTAATATACAAACGCTTACCTTTTCTGTCATTTCATGGGAATGGTGCAGTGAATGCTCTCTTTCTATAAACATCCTTCTTTGTTCATAGCTGGCTAATCGGCAAGTGAGCCATGAGGAGATGGTGCAGCCGCTGATTCCTATGCATGCAAGTGTCATGGATGCAAGCTGTAAGGAATAAAGTGATGATGACCTCTTGGATAGTGCACGTAGGAACTGAATGTTTAATATTCCTCCAATTAGTCCACAGATACAGCAGGCTGAAAAAAGTATCATCTACAGTGTGGAAAGAGACAGAAAAATTATGTTCCTTATTCATTTTTAAAGATAAAAAATACAATCTATTGCTAAGTATTGACACAGTAGGCACTTTCATATAACTAAGAAACTCAATTATTTTAAAAATGGAAAAACTTTATTGACACGTGCTCTCAAAAATACATTGCTATTAAAATGTATAGTTTCCAGTCTCCAATTATTTAGCTATTTGGGATTGTGTTATATTTCTTCAAGGGACAATACTCTAGCATATAACTAAATATTTTTCTCATTCAGTACCTTAACTTGTATTTGCTTTTGTGTACCATCCACTTTATACAACCGCATTAAAAGGAAATCAAGGGGAATAAATGTAAAGATGTGAAATATTTTTTTTTATCCCATATCATTTAACTCATATAAAACATACCTTGGATAAAGCCACATGTTAATGTGCGAAACTATAGTCAGGTAGAGAGAACCTTAGCTAGACCACCAGGGAATAAGAGTAGTTTGGCAATGGGAGTTTTAGTGAGGCTCCCTGATTCAGGGCTATTGGTGGTTGTACTTTATTAAGTACCCAATAGTTACAGCCTGCTATCACCTATTGCCTAGACTATCCCTTACTACTAGGGCCTCATTCATTTGCGATTTGGCCAATTGAATAGGGCTCTATATAAGCACATAGCATATTTTTTTTAAAGACATGTTTAGTCAGTGAAGACCTTGCTTTTGGATAGAAGTTCACTAACTAAAAACTTCTGTAAACAAATATGCTATGTGCTTATATAGAACCCTTTTTAATTGGCCAAATCACAATTGAATGAGGCCCTAGCTGAGAGAAATAGGGAGCTTTTAGTTAAATTTAAATATAGTGACAACTACTGAGTTAAGAAGGAGTAACTGGTTTTCCATGTTGATTGGAAACTGTGATTCAGATAACGACTTGAGAGTGGTGCTTTATTATTAAAGACTATAATAAGCCTGGAATTGGAAAGCTTAGTGCTCCGTAGAAACAAACTGATATTCTGTCTAAGGGCCTCATTCAAATACGATTTGGCCAATTAAATAGGGCTCTAAATAAGCACATGGCATATATTATTTTACATAAGTTTTTTAGTTAGTGGCCTTCTATCCAAAAGCAAGGTCTTCACTAACTAAAAACGTATGTAAAAATATATGCTATATGCTTATAAAGAGCCCTACTTAATTGGCCAAATCACATTTGAATGAGGCCCTAAGGATACTAGACTTCTTATGTGTGAAGTAACTTTTAACAGATTTCCTAAAAAGTAATAGTCAATTGACAATACCTCTTTTTTATTAACTAGCATCGTTGTTTTTTAAAGTTTTTAATTTTCATCATGAATATGTGTTAAGAATTACAGTCCCAGTTATAAAAAATTGGGTTCTAATGAAGGAAATTTAGGATGACTTCTCACTGAATTTGGTCAATACAGATGGCCATCAAATAATTGAATCTAATAACTTCTTTGTATCACTATATTGGCTTTCCATTTAATGAATGAAGTCTGCTCAAGCACTAATTTCATCAAGTTAAGTGATATGGGATATACAAATAATTTACCCCTCTGTATTGCTAAGTTCTGGGATAAGAATATATATCCAAGTATCTCATAAGTGATTATACATCTTTACATGTATCCCCCTTAATTTCCTTTTAATGGAGTGATAAAAAGTGGATGGTACACCAAAGCAAATACTTTTAGTTATATGCGTATAGTCCCATGAATAAATATAATACAAGCCCAAATATATAAATAATTGGAAACTGGAAATTATACATTACACATATAATATAAAAAATAAAAAATACACTAAATAGCATATTTTACACTGCAGTTATGAATACATTAATGCTTTGCACTTCCTAATACATTTATTCATTACTAAATTATTATTAACGTACATTAATTTAATGATTATTAATTAGTAAAGGAAAATAAAAATTGATAATTTCCACTGCACTAAAAATTGCTTACATTTTACACTGCACTTATATATCTGGATTACTGCTCATTGTCTGCCAGCGATAGCACTCTCAAAGCAGTTACATATTTAAATCACTTTATCATGCTCTGAGACCAGAAAACATTTTCTAATTTACACTGCACTAAAAAAATTGTATATTTAACACTGTACTTATATATCTGTCTTTGCGATGAGCGCAGAAGATGATCATTGCAAAGCACAAAACTTGAAGTACACGAGGGGAGAGGCTCGCAATGAGCACCGAAGGTGCTCAGAGGAGCAAAAGTACACAAGGGGAGAAGATCGCAATGAGCACCGAAGGTGCTCAGAGGAGCAAAAGTACACAAGGTGAGATGCTTGCAATGAGCGCCAAAGGTGCTCAGAGGAGCAAAACTACACAAGAAAAGAGACTCAAAATGAGCGCCGAAGGTACTCAGAAGAGTAGAAGCCTTACATTCTGTGGCAAACAACATTGCCATCATTTTTTGATGAGCAAGTCGCTAGTTACAAATAATAATAAGGTAAAATGACCTGAAACATGGACACTTTGGAGATGCAAGGGGTGATGGGTTTGTAGCAACTGCATGTTCCAGGTTATCAAATCTGACCAATTAATGTTATCTCAGTAAAAAATGTTTATTCTGATGTTCAGAAAAACAATGAAAGAGGTTGGGAGGGGTATAGCTGTGGCCACTAATGGTGATTTTTTGGCTAAAACTGTGCTTTTAAAGCTTAACTTTAAGATAAATAGCACTTACACTGGCTCATTAAATTATAAGGGTTACATTTACTATTATTATTGTAATTATTATTATTAATAATAATATTAACATTTTGGGTTTTAAATACAGTTTGCCCATGATCAAGTCTAGTTTAGTCAAACTACCATATAGAAAAAAACTGACCACAGCGGTCCTTCAAATAATGTTCTTTGACTAATAGAATTGATTTCAATCCCAATAGTGTTTCTGTGGTTTACTTGGGGAAGTGAGATGAAAAAAAGGAAGACATTCTGTGAGAAGAGTGAAGAATAACAAGGCAAACCTCAGTGAGATGAAGCAGAAGATGTAGAGACAAAATACACTAATAGCTCAAATGTAGGGGAAAATATTTTTAAAAAATATGGTTTTGCCACTGGCTACCCCTGGTAGAAGCTTCTAGATCTATGAGAAAAAGCTGGTCACACATAAGTGTAGACTCTGCCCTAAGTGAGTATGAGTTTGACTGGCCAGATGCCATTTCATGCAGAGCCTTATTGATGCCACACTTAAGCATCACATATATAGTTATGAGCATGCGAGTTGTTGCTAACGCCTGCGGGCTCGTGTAGCGAGCCAAGGCCCTCGCAAAGCAAGGACACTGGGCAAGGGCCTCAGTTTCTGGCATGGAGCGTCGAAGGCGCTCCTTGCCAGCAACTGAGGACCTCGCAAACTTCACGTCACAAATGCAAATAACACGACACACAAATTACAACACTCGCTAAATTTTACGAGCAACGCAAACAACATACGACACACGTTCACACACATTACGGCCTCGCAACACTCAGACGCAACTCGCGAACATTACAAAATTCAAAACACAATACATACACACAGCACATACATAAAAAGCTTACCTACAGCAAGAGGTAGCATCCAGGACCTCAAAAATGCAACTTTCACTCAAAATAAAAGAGTTTAGACACTAATAAAATCGCTAAGCGACAGAAAAAATGACAGACGAAAAAAACGAAAACAAGGCTACAGCACTCTCAACACGTAAAACACCACAACACACTCGCAAAGCAACACACGAAACTTGAAAAACACCACGAAGCACCGATGGATAATCCGCAAAGACTCATACCACACATAACCCGCCATTTTACGCCAATGCGGAAGTACACCACTACGCTAACGGTTTCGTCTCGCGCACGCACTGTATTACACTGCACACATTTACCACGCTTACACAGCAGCTCCACACCACTAATGCTGCAGCAACCTCAAAACACATTGACAGCTCTTCAACACAATGCTTCAAAATAGGTAAAGTATATTCATTTATTAATGTATTATATATTCATTATTACACACCAAACAGCATTACATATTCATTTATTAATGTATTACATCTTTCATTATTATACACCAAACAGCATTAGCTACCTTACAATTTCATTGCCGTCATTTTTTGACGGGCAATTCGCTAGTATTTTATATTTATCAAGTGGGAATAAAATCCCCTACTTTTAAGTATAATTAAAACAAAAAACATCACTACGTTTTTATGCAAGTTATTTATCAAGCAAAAAAATAATAAACCTATTTCTATAAGAAAAAAATAATGCATCTGTTGGACCCTGGAGGCATTCATGATACTTTAGTAGAAGTTGTATGTGATGTTTATATTTCGAAAGAGCAATATTTGTGTTAATTGAAGCAAACCGCTTACTTCTGGGCCAGCAAGGGGAAGGGATGCAGCATTCATTTCAATCAGTTCCAATTAATTAACACAGCCTTTTGCCCTCTCCTTGTTCCATCATCCCCATCTATCCCTCCCTCCACTTATAGATACAAACCACACTTTCATGGACAAGATTTCAAGAATGCAATCAAGACAAAATCCATTATTCCAAATTTCTGATTTTCTTTAAAAATGTTTTTGTTTGTTACATACTACACAATTTGTTTTTAACTACACAGTTCCATAAAGTATGGTTGATAAATAGCTGATACAGAAAAACATAGGACATGTGGATATTTATCTCCACTTTTATGCTCACATGTATCCCTGCTAATCCATTGTGCGTTCATGCTATAAATGTAAAACTGATAAGAGTAATCTAAATGCATTAAGCACTAACATTTATTTTGTTGGCTTAGACATTGTTATGAAAAGAAAGGGCCCACTGGACTGTTTGGGGTTAATCAGTTATTATATGTGTGGTTAAAAGGTACTAACAACTTGCTTAACAGTTATATCATGGATGTAATAAGTGCATATAGTACTGTCATTGATTAACATTAAAATAATGTAGGATAGTAGGCTATGCACAGTTAATGCAAGATTCAAAAGAATTTATATGGCCCTGTGATCGGCCACGTGTGAAGGCTCTGGCTTTAGTCATGAAGGGGGGAGCTATTTTTATGGGAGAGAAAATGTGTAATAAGAACAAGAACGCCAGACCCCTCTATACATCTGGAGACCATGTGGGTGAGGGTGGATAGCAAGCTATTTGCCCAGGAGGATGGGCTAGAACTGGGGGGAAGTCTTTGGTGTTTTGTGTCATCTGAAAATGTGTTTTGAAAAATAAAGTGCCAGGCTGATTTTGGACACACTAAACAAAGGTAGTGTTGGAGTCTGCTTGTACTAATCAAAGGCACATGGTGTGTGATTCTTAGATCCTAAAAAAAAGGGGTCTGATGGTGCCTGTCTCTTCAGAAATTATGCTGTCATCTGAGGTATCTGCTCGTGTCGAAATCTGAACAAACAGTTGCGACCCATAGTATTGGGGTAAGCGTAGTCCCCCAAATCTGGTGGGCGTAACACACATGTTTAGTTTTTATTGGCAACATATCGCTGGAAAAACATTTGAGATGATCGTAAGACAAAACAAAAAATGACTTGTGTATGAAACACAAATTATAGCTTATTTATAAAGTAGTAACATAAAAATTGTGTTTAAATTGTGATAAAAACAAAGATGAAAGGCCTACTATTTGTTTTCAACTTAACAATTATTTAATTAGTTTTTGGTACTAAGAGGCTATTTTATTAAATGTACACACTTATAGCAAACCTGTTACAAGATAAATAGTGCTACTTCAGCTAGCTAAAATAATAAAGCCAACGCAGTATAATTATCTTGTATTAATTCCACAATGTATCTTTTCTTTGATGTACTCTAATTTAGGCATTACTGATTGCAAGCATCATGGGACATTTTATGCAAAACTAATGCTTATATAATATGTTTACAAGTAATGATGCCTATATTAAATTACATTTATATGAAACATGTTTGTTATGTTCTCTGGGAAAAGGGATTGCCCACTCTTATAATCAAAGCATAATTCATCAGGATGGTTGATAATGGAGCAGTTTGTTATCCGTTATCTGTAATTATCCAAATCCCTTTGTACCAAGGATGCCGTTATAATAGACCACTAACATCTCATATTTATGGTTACAAAAACTACCTTTAATTTTTAGCAATTATATTCAGTTTTATTTCTGGAAGACATTTTTTCTCAACTGGTTAATCACCTGGGAGGCATCTTAGTTGAAAATAACATCTCCATATATATTACATGGCTTATTGATCTCTACCTCTCCCCTTCACCTCCTGTGCCCTTACCTGTGTGATTAGTATGATAGGGAGCACTCATGAGAGCACTCAAAATAATCTTGTGGGATCTTGTGAGACCCAGCTATCAGAATTATCCTGATAGGCAAACGCACAAGAGGGGGGCGGAGGGGGGAGGAGAAGAAGAGATTGGGAGAGGTGTTATCTCTCTCCTACTGCTGCTAGACACCAGAGATTAGGTACCCACTTCCTATACAATATAGAGGAGGTAGGCATTGTAAATATATATATATACAGTGCCTTGCAAAATTATTCACCAACCTTGGCATTGTTCCTGTTTTGTTGCCTCACAACCTGGAATTAACATGGATTGTTTGAGGATTTGCATCATTTAATTTACAGAACATGCCCACAACTTTGAAGATGTTCTTTTTTTTTATTATTGTGAAGCAAACAACAAATAGAACAAAATAACAGAAAAAGTCAATGTGCAGAACTATTCGCCCCCCTAAAGTCAATACTTTGTAGAGCCACCTTTTGCCGCAATCACAGCTCCAAGTTGCTTTGGATAAGTCTCTATGAGCTTGCCACATTTTACCACAGGGATTTTTGCCCATTCCTCCTTGCAAAACTGCTCCAGCTCCTTCAAGTTGGATGGTTTGCGCTTGTGAACAGCAATCTTTAATCCTCATTGGATTAAGGGGCTTTGACTAGGCCATTCCAACACATTTACATGTTTCCCCTTAAACCACTCAAGTGTTGCTTTAGCAGTGTGTTTGGGGTCAATGTCCTACTGGAAGGTGAACCTCCGTCCTATCCTCAATTCACACACAGAGTGGTACAGGTTTTGCTCAAGAATATCCCTGTATTTAGCACCAATCATCTTTCCCTCAACTCTGACCAGTTTCCCAGTCCCGGCTGCTGAAAAACATCCCCATAGCATGATGCTGCCACCACCATGTTTCACTGTGGGGATGGTGTTCTTTGGGTGATGTGATGTGTTGGGTTTGCGCCAGATATAGCGTTTTCTTTGATGGCCGAAAAGTTAAATTTTAGCCTCATCAGACCAGAGCACCTTCCTCCATACATTTTGGGAGTCTCCCACATGCCTTTTCGCAAACTCAAAACGTGCCATATAGTTTTTTGCTGAAAGTAATGGCTTTATTCTGGCCACTCTGCCATAAAGCCCAACTCTATGGAGCGTACGGCTTATTGTCGTCCTATGTACAGATACTCCAGTCTCTGCTGTGGAACTCTGCAGCTCCTCGAGGGTTACCTTAGGTTTCTGTGCTGCCTCTCTGATTAATGCCCTCCTTGCCCGGTCCGTGAATTTCGGTGGGCAGCCGTCTCTTGGCAGGTTTGCTGTTGTGCCATGTTCTTTTCATTTGGTTATGAGAGATTTGATGGTGCTCCTGGAGATCCTCAAAGATTTGGATATTTTTTTTTTTATAACCTAACCCTGACTTGTACTTCTCAACAACATTGTCCCTTAATTGTTTGGAGAGTTCCTTGGTCTTCATGGCAGTGTTTGGTTAGTTTGCTTGTTTAGGTGTTGCAGCCTCTGGGACCTTTCAAAAAAGGTGTGTATATGTAGTGACAGATCATGTGACACTTAGATTGCACACTTTTACTAATTATGTGACTTCTGAAGGTAATTGGTTGCACCAGAGCTTTTTATGGGCTTCATAACAAAGGGGGTTAATACATACGCACATTACAATTTTCTGTTTTTTATTTCTAAAAAATAGTTTTATGTATATATTTTTCTAATTTCATTTCACCAACTTAGACTATTGTGTTCTGATCCATCACATAAAATTCAGATTAAAAAAACATTGAACTTAAGGCTGTAATGTAACAGAATAGGTAAAAAGTCAAGGGGGGTGAATACTTTTACAAGGTACTGTACTGAGTTTCAAGAGAGATCAAACATGTCATGGGGGATTAGGGCAGCCCCAGGCAGTATTTTCCATTGTGCCAGCCGCAGTTTTGTAGAACTGGTCTAAATTATGGCCATTTGGCCATGGACTGTACATAGGAGACATGCTGTAATTGTGGTAGTGTGTCACATATCACGAAAAAATGCCCTGTTAAGAAATGTGACCTGTGTAATGACACCAACCACCTGTTTAGAGTGTGTCATAAAAGGCACAAATTATATGTAAAGGCAGCAGGTACTTCCCATGGGAATGTCAATATAAGCAAGACTCCAATTCCAAGGGATACACCAAGTTTTGTGGTGCAATCCAAGGAGGAAAGGGCCGATACTTCAGTTGTCCATGATGATGAGCTTGCTCTCTTCTAATGCAGAGCCAAAGCAAGGGATTGCAAGGCGGAGAGGAAAGAGAATGTGACAAGTGACGATGACCCAATAGACACAGTAATCGAGTCCTGCCAAATGATTCAGCTTGTGGTTGCAGAACCAGCTGCTTTGACTCCAGATGCCTCCTCTTCTGTAGAGAATGCTTTGAGATCCTCGCTGACTTCCTTGTCAGGCATCCAGATGGGGCAATCCATATGGTCGTTCGAGGCCGAGACTTCTGGACCAGACAATCCTGGAGGTGAGGCCTTGTTAGAAGAAATAATGTATACCAATGGAAGTTCAAAAAGGAGCCTGTGTACAGAGGATGGAGGGGGAGAACCAGAGGCTTAAAAATCTGCAATTGAGAACGTCCGCAGGACCAGAGTGTCATACCCTGGGGATACTGTTAATTACCCAGTGTCACTAATTTCATTAGATAATGGACTCCTTGGAATAGTTTCTGAGTCATCTGATAATGTGTCCATGATTCCTTATGTTTCTGCATTAAAAGTTAAGAGGTGTATATCATTATAATGGAGCTGAAAATTCTTACTTTGAATGCACGCTGCATAAGGACGCAGGTGCGTAGAGCTGCCTTTTTAGCGTATGTGGCCTCTTTAGGATTTCAAATTATTTTATTGCAGGAGTGTGCTTTGCGTAGTACAGATGATTTTAGTAAGTTGCAAAAAGAATGGCAGTACGGCCCCTCAGTGTGATCAGCAGGAGATGAAAATAAATCTGTAGCTGTAGGCGTTTTATTTATCTCCCATGATTTTAATATTTTAAGTTCTAATGAGATTGTTCCGGTAGAGCGCTGTCTGCAAAGGTGAGTTTTAATTCAGACATTTTTACTATTTTAAATATTTATGTATCTCCTTATACGCAAGATAGAGCTGAGTTTTTAAGAACAATTCGCCTTTTTCTACCTAAAACTGAGCCTTTTATTTTAGGGGGTGAATTTAATACAGATAGTTGAGTTGAAGGGAAGGAAAAGAACGAGAGCGGATGGTGCTTTGTGTATTACCTCCAAAATCTTGCAGGAGATTGTGTCTGATTTTGGGTTATGTGATGTATGGGGTTCTCTCCATAAGCAAGATCAGGGGTATACCTGTTCTAACTCCATTTCCCAATCTTGACTTGATTTTATTTTCTGGTCTCCTTTTTTTTTTTTTTTTTTTTTTATTATCCCTAAGCAGGCGGCGCTGGAGGAAAACATCTTCTCTGACCATAAGGCACTGTTGGTGGTTTTATCTCCCTCACATAAAATAGTTCAGGGTAAAGGAAAGTGGAAACGGAATACTTCCTTATTAAAAAACCCTGAGATTCTAGAAAGTTTTTATACATTTTATAAAGGATTACAGTTTTTAAAGAAATATTATGTTTCTCATTTTAACTGGTGGCTGATGACAAAAAAATGTAATCAAATCCTTTTTTATACGTTGGAATAAAAAGAGGGCCTAGGAGAGAAAAAATATCTATAAAAACTTATCTATACAAAATCTATACAAAACAAATTATAATTATTATATAGGTTTACGAATCAGGGTCTAATGGTGGAGGGTGAAATTGCCGTTATAAAAACGGAAATTAAGAAAAAAATTGAGGACATTGGAAAAACTATAATTTTTAATTCCCGAGTGAGAGATATAGAAGAAAATGAGACTTGCTCAAGGTATTTTTAAAAAACGAATATGCATTTTTTAGAAGAAGGTGGGTTACGAGAGACTTCTACGCAGGGTATGTTCAAACTTGCAAACCATTGTTATTCTAAATTATATACTGACACCCCCATTGATGCAAATTGTATGAATTACTTTTTATCATCAGTGTCCTCTGAATTACCAGAGACAAAAAAAGAAAGTTTAGTTGATGATGTCACTGAAACCGAAGTTAAAAAGTTATTGACTTTAGCGCTAATAATAAGACCCCAGGATCTGATATGATCCCTTTTGAATTTTACAAGACCTTCTGGGATATAATAAAATTTTATTTGATGGACATTTGTAAACATTGTTTGTCAGGGAAAGAAATCCCTCCTGATTTTAAAAAAGGTGTTATTGTTTTAATCGCTAAGGAAGGTCAGAAAGAAAATTTTAAAAACTGGAGGCCAATAACACTTTTAAATTGTGATTTTAAAATTGTTACTAAAATGTTGGGCAATCGCTTGAAAGGGGTTATTGATTGTATTATAGAGGAAGAGCAAGTGTGCGCAGTACCTGGGAGAAGCATTTTAGATGTTTTTTTTTTAAGTAGAGATAGTCTTTTACATACCATTTTAAGAACAATTGGTGGCCCTGCTTAGCTTAGACTATAAGAAAGCATTTGATTCAGTGTTTCATTCGTACCTCTTCTCGGTTTTAGAGAAAATGAATTTCCCTAAAAAAAAATCAAAGTCATAAAATTTTTTATAGAGACAGCAGGAGCCAAATTCAAATGAATGGTTTTAGCGGTATAGATATTTTTATTCAATCATGAGTGAGACAAGGGTGCCCATTGTCCCCGATTCTTTTTATCTGTGCACTTGAACCCCTTTTAAATAAGATTCGGAATGATAAACTTATCAGAGGATCCTTTATACCCGGTTCAAAAGGGCAACAGCTTAAAAGCATAACATACATGAATGACGTGCATGCCGTGTGTACATCATACGCTCAGATCCAAAGGGTTCTTTTATGGGCAAACATATTTTCTCCCGCTTATGCTTTGAAATTAAAAAAAGCAAGTGCATGATTTTTGGCAAGTGGAAGGAGCACTTGCCAACAAATATTCCAGTGGTGAAAGACAAAGTTAAAATTTTAGGTGTGTGGTTTGATCAAAAATTGACAGGTCAAGCCAATTATGAGATTTTATTAACAAAAATTTGAAAAAAAATACATTTCTGGAAATTGTGTGACATCATTAGAGGGAAAAGTTTTTAATTGTAAAATCTGTTTTATAACTGTTACAATTGTTTGAAACATTTTAAAAAGCTGCTTTTTACGTTTTTATGGAATTCAAAAATGGAGAAGCTAAGTAGAGAAAAGGTCTGTCGCAAGAAATACCTAGTAGGTCAAGGGTTTCCAGATTTGGATGTTTTTATACTTTTAAAGGTCTTCTCTTATATTGTTAAAGCCACAGAGAAAACAAGTAAAAATGCATCAATGATTCGTTATTTTACTGCGCGCTTTTCTGCAAGGTATGGATGGGTAAAATTGTCATTGCAATTTCCCTATGCATTATTTTTACCAAAATGTTACAGATTCTTACGAAAAGTTATGGAATGGTATGATTTAAGTTCAGTTTCTTTTAACATTTTAAAAAATCAGAGAAAACTAACTGCCTATATAATTGATAAAGTAGCCGTTTTGCATATAGAAAGGTTTACTGGAATGGTGCGCACTGCTATTTGGAGGAAAGTGTCTGACAAATGCCTTGCCTGGTCCGCTATACATAGTTGTGTTCCAACACATGTTTTTCAGTACAGAACGAGATTAGTAGGATCTGAGATTTGTCCGAGGTTCCTTTGTGGAGGTACAGAAACAATATCTAATTTGTTATGGAACTGTGCCTATACTAAGCGGTATGGGGAAAGTGTTCACCTCTCATATGTGAATTGGGCAATATTCCCACAATACATTTTAATATGATGTTGTTTGGGTTTTATCCTAGCAAACCTTTATACATATTTTTTTATTGGATAAGATAAAAGACTTTGTTTTAGCATGTGACTTATGGAAACCACATAGTTGGCAAAATAGGATTTCTTGGTGTTTTTATGCTTGTATTAATATTAATCTTTTTCTGTTTCAGAATCGAAACGCCACTGAGGAGGGACAGACTTGAGGCACAGAGGAGGGTGAGCTGAAGGGACATTGTAGTCAGCTGAAGAAGTTTCTAGGAAGAAACAGGTCGAGGGAGGGTCAATCAGGGAAAGAAGCTTTTGTTTTCTGCTTTTGAAAGTTTTAGATACTAATGTGCTGTTTTATTCTTGCCACCAAGTTTAAATTATCAACTATGTAATCTACTTTTAGGGTGTGCAGTACAATGTTTTTAATTCAGATGTATATTTCTGTCTTTTACTGTGAAACAAATTTTATGTTATGTATTTTATTGAAATATGTATTTATAAATTGTTTGCATGACGAATAATGGTTTTTCAAGTCTTTTATGAATATTAAAATGATTTTTATTTATGACTTGATTCTAATAAAAAGTTTTTTTTTAAAAAAACAGTTCTGTATATGAGTGATTCCAACTCAATGCTTTGCTCAAAAGCTGCTTAATACAGTGGGCATATGCTTTAAGGGAGCAATGTATATAATTGCTATTTTTGGATTAAAAGAGTGAGGTACATGGTATTCTCATTTGCATGTCCCGACTTTTATGTTGTGGAAATATATATATATATATATATATATTATATATATACATATATATTACATATATATATTTTATATATATACAGTATATATACTAGCGACTTGCCCGTCAAAAAAATGACGCAATAAAATTGTAAGTCAAGTAATGCTGTTTGCCACACAATGTAAGGCTTTTAGTCCTTTGAGTACCTTCAGCGCTCATTGCGAGCCTCTTCCCAGATTTACTTTTGGTCGTCTGAGCACCTTCGGCGCTCATTGCAAGCCCCACGCTGAGCGCCTTTGTCTCTCATTGCAAGCCTCTCCCCTCGTGTACTTTTGCTCCTCTGAGCACCCTGGCCATTCATTGTGAGCTGCGCGCTGAGTGCCTTTGGCAAAGCGAGTCTCTCCTCTGCTCTGTCTTTTTTTATATAAATATGTATTTTTATAATGATTAATTAATTAATTAAATAATACATTAACATACTTTACCTATTTGTAATGAATATATCCAGCAATCAATATGCTGAAGAGCTAACAATCAATTGTTTTTCTGCAACATACAATGTACATTTGGACTGTTGGTGACTTGAGGAGGGGCAAGGCGCTCCTTGCCTGGCCGCAACCGCGGCGCCTTGCTTTGCTTCGCGAGCCCGCAGTTTTAACGTTGCGTTGCCAAAGTTTTTTGGCAAGCGCGCACTGCTGAGAACTATATATGTAATATATATACATGGACTGTATTACTGAATTTGTCACAAGGAACCACATGTACCATAGTCTGAAGTGTTGAAGAAATCTTGGAGATATATTTATAAACATCCTCAGTCCAATTATATCCTGAGGGGGCATATGTACTAAGATTTGGCATTGCCAAGAGTTGACCAACCCGTTACCCTTTAGAACACATGGTACAAGGTGAAACATGCAGCAGGTAAAACAATTAAATACATATGTTATTCTACTCCAAGTTAAAAAGAGGTGAAATTTAATTGAGAATAGTTTGTTCAGTAGATTTATGGTGTAGATGTTACTACTTACTATGAGTCCAGATTTTTTCTTGGCACAAAATACTCCACATATTCCACAAATGAGAAACTGCAAAAAAGGGAAGATAAACCATTAGCTTGTGATATCACAACAGAGCAAATATGATATTGTGATCTATGTAGGTTCACTAAGCAATGAATAAGCCATCTTCATGAATAGGAAATCTTAGGGCATTATTTTATTGAAAACTACAGCTCAATCTTCATAGAGTTTCTAATAACATAGAAGGTAGGTCAATGAAGCAAGAGATTAAGTTTGACCCCCAAGTGCTATGGTCAAGGACAGTCCTGTGTTTAATTTACACTATTTTGAAGAACTACATTTAAAAATAATACAACCTCTATTTACAGTATATGTTTGTGAGTATAAAGCCTTACATACATGGTGCTTTTTCAAAACACCTTACAAGATTGGAAATTCACAAACTTACTATATAAAAGGGAAAAATGAAACAAAAGGAGAAGTAATTAAAAGCAAGAAACAAGAGTATATGGTTAATTAGTTAATCTGCCTTTTGGACAACTTCCATAGGTGGGAGGAGACTTGTTCAGTAAGTTTCTATTGGAACAGTGGGAATGGGGCATCTAATACCGTCAAGTGGTCTTACCAGACGTAATGGAAAGGTAACTCATTTACAAGGTGTTGTGGACGAAATTCATGAAAATGTATATTATGTCCATGCTGCATTCCTTTCCTTACAATATATCACTAATTACTTTTATTCTTTATCCTGAGAGTCCTAAGATGGCTACTAAGCTGTATCCGGAGAGTCCTAAGATGGCTACTGAGTCATATCCTGGGAGTCCTAAGATGACATTAACACAATATCCGGGAGCTGTCGGCAGCACTACTTCTTGTCTGCTAAGGGTGACGATGACTACCACACCTTGGACACAAGAAGGAGAACGCCATCTTCCCTTTGTCTTAACCTTCGGACCAATAAGAGAAAGACTCATCCCACTGTGGGATGACACCTAGAGACTCCTTAATGCACTAACCCAATGCCTTGTTGAGATTCTGTAAAAGCGGACATCTCAGAACCAATGAATTACAGAATAAACCTGATGATTTGCTTAGTTGCAACATTTATCTGATTGTTAAATGTTATATATAGCGGCTGATTCAATAAACAGTGGGCGAGAGAAAGCTTTATACCAGAACTCTGTGTTGGTGTATTATTTCTCTAAGGTGTGCACACTTTATGTATATTGGTAATTTGGCCAGGGACAAATATCTCCGAGAACTACTTTAGTTTTCTCCAAAACAAAGGTAATAACCTCCTGAGAAAGTAAGGGACAGGACACACAGAAAACAAAATAAACTTTCATAAATATATAGGTTTTGGATTTGTTTTGTTTTCTTAAATCCTTTTGACCACAATAAAAATAAAGTTACTTAATCTACCATGTGGAAAATCACCATAGTGGTCCTTTAATAACGATTCAGTGCAAGATGTACAGAATTGTCTACTACTTTTCAATGTTTTAAGTGTAGTCATTTTTTCATTGTGATGAGTTTATGCTTATACAGGTATATTTTGGCATTCATCTATAGATAAGGTTGCAGAGTAGGACAGGGCAAACTTGAGTTTGGAAAAAAGCAGAAAATTGTGAAGTTATGATTGCATGCAACCTTAAAAGCTCCTCTCTCCCCCTGCAAATGTTTTTTTTTTCATGACATGATATCTTATATGACATGAGGTGATATATTTTAAGATATCACATATGATATCAAAAAATTACACAGCTATGACATCACTCACTACATCACATATAAAAATAAAATATGACATCATCCCTGAATTGAGTGACCATCTGGTTTGCCTGTTGTATGCACTTAAACATTTGGCTTAAGCCTGAGGATAGCCTTTTGCCAGACAGCCTTAAATTACTTAAATGTGTGCAAGTTAGAACGTTCTCATATTACACTGGTCAACAAATCTCCCAAATGTTTTTGTTTCTTTGAGAATGTATTTTTTTTTTAACTTAATTAGCTCTTGTCCTGAAAATATGAGCTCATATTATATTATATGTATAATGGTTTTCAATTATGATAAATAGCATAATTATTTGGCTAAAAACATATCTTGACATACAGTACAATAGACAGTACATTTTTCTCTGCCTTGCAATTGAGTATAGCAGTACACTTTTTCCTTGATACCTGCTTTCCCTCATGAAGATATCCAGGTGGAAACCTACACCATGTGCATTGCTAACTGCCCCACAGTTTTCAGGGAAAAAGTCAAAAATGAGAATATAGGAAGTCTAGAAATGTTGCAGTCTAATTTCTGGTAAGCTAAGGGAAGTTTTTTTTATATAATATCTGCTCTGTTCTTTTCCAAAAGGTTCTTAGCTACAAGTTTGAATAATTCACAAGCTGTTTTTTTAAAGGAGGATCTGCTCAAAATTTTCATCTATGAGAAATTCATGTACCTGCTGGCCAACTCCTTCCTTTATTTTGGCTTCACACAATCTTTGGACTTTTTCTTTGAGATATATGAATTCCAAACCATCTAATTTCATTGTCTTTAAAACATGCTACTTAAATTCCAATTTTATAATTATAATAGTGTTTAAAACAAACATTTTGGGATCAACTAATGGGTTGTACTGTACACTTTTAGTTCCCAAATCAAGATACTTCTGCAGAGACCATACTTTTCATTAATAGTAAGAAGACTGTACTCTATTATCTCACTCTCATAGGCAGCAGCAAAATTTGGTATATCCCTGTTGCATTCCAGCAAGATGTCAATTACTTTTCGAACCCACCAGACCCACCACTGGTAGCCCTTGTAGTTAATGGAATTAAGATGAAGCTTCATGCTGAGGTTAAACTCTTTAATGTGAACAGCATGTCCTACAGGTATTGATGGTAGTTCATCCCATAATGCAGTAACCTTGCTTTTAAATTTAGCTTTGTAGAGTCAGTAAATACTCTCCACCCTTCTTGTTTGTGCTCAGTATTGAGTGAGTTCATTAAACCATTGATCTCATGGCAAAAGACAAGGTCATTTTCCATGGTGAAGAATGAATTTAAGCCCTTTTGGTGATTACTGTATACTGACATTTTCATATTCTCCTCAAGTAGATTACATTGTTATAGTCTGAAGGCCAAAATTTCTGCCTAATTTTTTGACAAATGTATGTCTCTGATCAGGCCACTCAATTCATTCTGTGTAATCTTGTAATGTCCTGCAGAGGGTAAATCAGGAAAAAAAAAGTCAGGATCTATTGATGTTAAGGGCTCAGGTGATTTATCTCTGTCATGATCTGATTCTTTGTCTGCAATGAAAATTCTGCTATTCCTTCCCATTGAGTTGCTGGGTGAATTGCAGATGATATATCAAGGTAGTTAACAGTCCATTTTTTGTCTGGGAAATTTCCTGCTAAACAAGTGGCACCATACAAGAAAAGCAGTCTGTCACTGATTGGTTGGTTCTCTCCATATCATCGGATCATAAACAGGCAGCGAGCTACATTTTTGATTTAACCAATTCCAGAGAAAGTTTATCTTTCTCTACAATCTTGCACCCAAAATAACAGTGATACGTTTTCTTAATAACTGGAGTAATAGAATGAGTCTTTGAGGAAAATGTTACTTCAGCACACACATAACAAAAGTTATCTACACTATTTACACACCTTTGCAGAATTGTGAAATAACAATTACTGACAACATGGGCGTAGGAGCCAAAAAAATCTGTGTGTGTTGGGTAAAGTTTAAATAGACAAAAAAACTGTCCCAGGCAGCAGAGGTGGATAAACCACTGGTGCACCCTGTGCAATAAACCGGGGCCCTGCTTTGAGTGGGTCCCAGTGCTGCAGCGCCCCTAATAAAATAAAAATTTATATATATAGATATATAACACACAAACATATATATATATATTCATCATGGGTCAGAGCTTTCATGAGAAGGAAATACTGCTCCATAGCACTGTGGCCGCCAAATCTGGTAATGCTTGATTACATTTAATTTTGTTATTTTTTGTGTCCCCTGTTCATATAATCTGGGGTGGATTTGTGCCCCCCCCCCATCTCCCCCAGTTCCTACACCCCGCACTGACAAGAAAAAACACATGTAGCATTCAAAAGCTTGTCTCTGACTGACTCATATCACAGGTTTACATATATGATATATATATATGATATAATAACTTGGTACAAAACTATTGCAGGGCTGCCACACTGAATTCATCTGATACAAAACATAACAAATAGTTTAGAAATTTCCCTTTATTAAGTGAAATTTGCTCATCATAAAAAACTACATTTAAAAATACTTTTAAACTGTCATATTCTTATTTAACACAATAAGGTTGATGAAAATTGACTGATTTAATCGGTGAAACATTTAGGCAATTGACCAGTGTTATCACCAAATGTTCCAGCTTTCAAACTTGAAATGAAGGCCACTTGTTCTTGTATACTTTTTTTGTGGAAAACATTTCCCTTGAGCTTTATCAACTCATTGATATATTCTGAAACAAGTGAGTAAAACTTCCTATAATCCAAGAAACAACCAAGATCCTAATTAATTCACTGATCACATTTACATTGACTACTAAAATTCACTCCTAACTAGACTCACCTGCTCCAATCCACCTTAAATGTTTTTGCCAGGCTCATATGTCTAGCCAGCTATTTCTCATCTGCTGTCCCACTCTGACAATCCCTTCACTGGCTTTCCACACCCGTTACAATTAAGATTAAAATGCTGACACTCACCAAGAAAGCTCTCAACAACACTGCACCCTCCTACATGTCATATCTGATCTCCTGGTGCTCTACTAACTGCCCCTCTGCTATTTCCATGATATGCATTTCTTGTCACCTATCATAACCTCCTCACACACTTAACCAGTGGAATTCTCTACCCCGCTCTGAAACACTCTCCTATACACCTTACAGTATCAAACACCCCCTTTAAATGTAACCATTAAGCATTTTAATGTATTATGTATTGCTGGTGCTATAAGTGAATCTACCTGAACACATACCCTCCACCTTTCCACAAATACGAACACATGGTTTCCACCCAACTAGTTATTAATGAGTATTGGAACATATGTGATTTTGTAGAGAGCATCAATGCATCTAAATTGTATTATACCAATAAAATGTATTACTATGGTTCAAATTAAATACAGTCCAAGTTAAATATATTGCTTCAATGTGAGTGTCAAACTATTACTGGATAAGGAGTTGTGATTTAAAATTGCACAAGAAAATTGACTCAGAGTACAAAGAACTTGACCACTCTGCACAACCAAATAAGTAAACAGTTTTTTTTTACGATGCATCAAAAAAAATCCATGCTTTTCTTGAACACATCATCGCACTGAATTATTGAGGCTTTTGCCTCACCTTGTGATCAACCAATAATTCCTTTATAGTTTAAGTTTAACACATTATTGTATCGGAGTACCATTAATGACTCTCCAACCAAGCTTTTTTTTCCTAGACAATAATTAATGTGACTACACCTATAAAAAAAAAATTAGGATTATAGCTGTGCATTCTAATCAGTGTCTGTTTGATTCTGTGTCCTCTGCTACTCTCATCTACCTTTTCATAAAAATTCCCAGAGCAACATAAGACAAACAGGTTTTTGTGCATTTTAAGTGCTATGAGTTGGACTTTACCCCCCTGCGGGTCCTCTATAGCACTCGTTGGCATCTTGGCTCCATTTGCGAGTTACGAGTTTGAACACAAGTGATTTTGATGCAATTTAATAGCTCAATTAGAATGTAGCAGTTAGGGGCTTGAAAGAACAAAGGATTTACGGCCGTGAAGTTCCACGTTCCACGTCCCACGTCCAGAAGGCTTTTTTTGGCTCTACTGCGTCTTAACCCACAAGTCCTCTGCAGGCTGCATTACAGAACTTATTTAACAGCCATAACACGTAAAATTGCAGTTACGGGCTACATTTTAAAACATAGCCCCAATTAAACAGTGCTCCTAGTTGGCTTCTTCATTGCAAATCTTATTATCTTAAGTATGTGGATATGTCCACTGCAATAACAAATTTGAATGTGCCTCTGAAGTCACCAGACGTGCATTATCTGAGAGAGGGTTGAAAGGCATGTGTAAAAGTTGCTTTCACTTTTGAAATTGCTGCTATATTGCTTGCACTATATGCATTTGTACTTATCAGTTTTAGACTGGTCACAGAAATCACAGATCTGCAGTAATGAAGCATGAGCTTAAAGGAACATTGTCACTACAGGATGTTGATCTTATCCTAAAGAGCTTCTATAGTAAATCAGTCCTGTAACTAATGTCTAGCTCAGTATGATCATTTTTGGCTCAGAGTACTTGATAGAGAGGGGGGAGGGGTTCTAACCAAATGACAACAGTTGGGTCATTGTTTTGGCCACCACAGGTACAGAAAAGCATACTGTAATTCAAATTAACATATTTAGTAAACCATTTTTATAAAAACAGCACTTTAGAAAAGAAAATGCATTGTATAGTCACTTGTTCATGCTCTTTAAGAAGCATGAAAAAGCAACTTGATTTTGAGGTGAATGGGTCTCTTTAAGAAATATATGACTTGAATTACAGAAAACTAAAAACATGATGGAGAGTCTTGCAGGACCTCATTAAAATCTAAATTCTTAATGAATATTGCAAGGATTACAGTACCATTATGCTATAAGCCCCTGGCAGTGTTCACCAAGTGCAAGCCTCCATTTTTTGTGAATTTTGCCTAGTATTTTGTAATAAACCATGACACTGTTATGACAACTTCATTTTCTATAATGGCACATCATCACTGTACTACAGTATATTGCTAACATCTAAATATTCAGAATGCAAAGATGATGTTTAGTGTTTCTGCTACAAGCTACACTCATTATCTCTGCATCATTACTACTAGTAGCTATCAGGATAGAATACTTCAGAAAAAAAGACATAATATATACTTATTTGGTTATTTTTAACAATATATTGACTAAGTTTAGAGGTGTGAAGATACTGGTAATTCTGGAATGAATATCAAAATGTAATGTATTGAAACAATAAAATGCATATTCTTTTTTATATATAACATATATTTTTGAATAGGCAATTGTGTCATATTATATCAGTTGTTAATATTGTAAAAGCTGATATATTCAGAGACTTTGTATTGTGTTATTATTTAAAGGACCACTTTAATTTAGGACAAGCTTCACATTTTTTTGATGCATGCAATAAACTATTATTAAGCAGCTATGTAAACAAAAGCATAACGCTATTTTAGAAAAAAATCTTACTTTTAATCTGTAACTGCCTATAGGCTGACATATTTGTTAACCTTTTTGTTCAGTGCAGAATGAGGGTACAGATCAGTGATAGAAGGGTTTGCAGTTTATAGTGCAAATGCCTGCATCTTAGCCTTTGTGAAGGAGTAAAAATATATTTAATGCTAAAAGATGAAGTTACCCATCAATAAGACAACCGATTTTCCTCTACCTTTTCTCACTGCTAAAAAAAAAATGATAGATCATATTTCCTCAGGCTCTAGGCTAGCAAGCAGTGCTGAAAAGACAACATGGAAGACACTAACAGGGGGCCCTGATAGTTATGCATCAAAAAGAGGCAATGGTAGATAGTTGCTGCTGTTTTAAGTAACTGATATGTTATAAATGTTTGTTGTTTATCCAAACAAGTAAAGCCTAATATGGTTTTTCACTACCTACCGTGTCTCTTTTTGATAAATAACAAACAGGTTATGGGCCCAGTAGATATGTCATTGTGTCTCTGGAATAATCGTCAATAAAGATCAGTAAATATCTGTTCCCGCTGGGTGTGGGGGTTTTCATTGGTTCACACACGTCACTGTGCATGAGTTCCATGGGTTGAGTGGTCTTTCTTTGACTGGTCTATGGAAGTGGTATACGCGTGGCTTTTGCTGTGATACAACACATGCATTTCATGAGCGTGTGGCAAGGCAAAATTGTCATACCTTCTGATAGACCTCTCTTTGCAAAATGCTTTATGGCTTCTGGGTTTTGATGCCCTAATCTTCTGTGCCACAGGTGGATACACTTATTGTGTACATTATGAGTTGTTTCTTTGGCTTGTTCACTTGCAGTGATCAGTTTGTACAGGTGTTCAACCTTCCTTTTGCTAGGATTTGTTTACTATTTTGTATTGTGCATTTGTTGCCTTGGAATTGGACTGTGAGTCCATTTTTAGCAGGGGTTTTCACTAATAGGAGGCTTCCTTCTTGGCATGGAACATACAGAACATTCTTTACAAGGATGCTTTGCTTACCCCCTGACGGTGTGATGCAATTCAGGAACCTGTTACCTTCCGCTTTGATACTTTTCCCATTTGCTAAGAAGACTTTGTCTTTTTCACTGTAATCAATTTCTATAAAAAAAACATTTCATTACTTGTCAGGTGACTTGTTGCTTCTGTGTCAAAGCACCATCCATGGGATGTGCTATTCTGAGTTACTTTAAAGGTGCCACTTCATGATGCATGTGTGGCTTCCTTTGTGGCCGTTTTAACTCTTTGTTTCTAGAGCATTTATAAGGGCACTGTAAGAGTAAGGAGTTATTGACATTCAGTATTGTCCATCAGAAGAGATGACTGCAGACGCACTCACCAAAACGTTGCCAAAGGAGCGTTAGTGTTTACTAGGATAGAAGCTGAATGTCACGTAATTATGCACATGCTGTTGAGAAGGGGTGTTGGGAAATACAACAGCATGTACTGCATAATATGTATACACTCTGCTCTTGCTTCCTTACTCAGGCCCTCATTCAATTGCAATTTGGCCAATTGAATAGGGCTCTAAATAAGCACATAACATATTTTTTTAAATAACTTTTTACTTAGTAAGCATCTATCTAAAAGCAAGGTTTTCACCAACTAAAAACGTATTTAAAAAATATGTTATGTGCTTATTTAGAGCACTATTCAATTGGCCAAATCACAATTGAATGAGGGCCTCAGTATTTACTGAGATCATAGATGCAACACTTACTTATTTGTGGTTTTCCTTTGGTGTCTGGGCCCATAACCTGTTAGTTATGCATCAAGAAGAGACACTGGTAGATAGTGGAAAACCATATTATGCTTTACTTATTTTGATAAATAGTAAACCTTTCTAACATATCAGTTAGTTGAAACAGCAGCTAGTGAGGTGAAAGGTAAAAAGTAGGAGAGACAAAAACGAAGTGAAGAAAACAAAGAACTTTCATATCACATATATAGTTGTGAGCAATACGAGGTGTTGCTAATGTTGTGGGCTCGCGCAACTGCGGCCCTCGCGAAGCGAAAGCCGCAATTGCTGGCAAGGAGCCCCAATGGCGCTCTTTGCACTTGTGGAGATGAGTGCCGTAGGTGCTCATGCCTACAACCCCGTATGGCTTACTGCGCTGGTGGAGATGAGTGCCATGACGCTCATCCCTACGTCCCGCGGGACAGGCAGTACAGGCCGCAACTGCGAGGTCAGCTGTTTGTGGCCCATAGGGCCATTTGTGGCCGACAGGGCCGCAACTGCGGCCCATAACCATGAGGCCCACTGCTCTACCTGGTTCCTGCCTCTGGCGCTCATCACGAGGCCGAGGCCTTCCGTGTGTCTCCTTCCCCTCATCCTCCTCCTCCCTTCTCATTATTGTCCCCCTCTCTAAATAACCCCTCCCCTCACTTGCCTTCATCGCGCTGTTCTCCATAGACTCTTCTGTGTCGGGACCTGGCATATGCTAATGACGTGACGTCACATAGGGATTAGAGGGGGAAAAGGATACAGGGGAGGGAGAGGGGGGAAGAGACACAGGGGAGGGAGAGTGGGGAAGCAGACACTGGAGAGGGAGAGGGGGGAGAGACACATGGGAAGGGAGAGGGGAGAGAGACACAGGAGAGGGAGAGCAGGGCAAAAAGACACAGAGGGAGTAGAGGGGGAAAAGACAAGGGAGGGAGAGGGGGGAACAGACACAGGGGAGAGAGGGGGGAAAGACACAGGGGAGGGAGGGAGGGCAGATACAGGGGAGGGAGAGGGGGAACAGACACAGGGGAGGGAGAGGGGCTGCAGACACAAGGGGGGAACAGACACAGGGGAGGAAGAGAGGGGGACAGACACAGGGGAGGGAGACAGGGGGGAAGAGGCACAGAGGAGGGAGGGGGAGACACAAGGGAGGGAGGGGGAAGAGACACGGGAGGCAGAGGGGGAAAAGAGACACAGGGGAGGGGGCAAAAAGAGACACAGGGGAGGGAGAGGAGGGGGAAAGGAGACACAAGTGAGGGAGAGGAGAGGAGAGGAGAAAGGAGACACAAGGGAAGAAGTAGACAGGGAGAGAGCGCTGAAGGTGCTCAAATTAGGTGGCAAACAGCATTGCCAGCATTACAATTTTATTGCCTTCATTTTTGACGGGCAAGTCGCTAGTACTTATATAAACAGTACTCTAAACTGCACAGCACCATCTACAGCTCAAGATCAAAGTGTATACATATTATGCAGTACATGCTGCTGTATTTGCCAACAGGCCCTGTGTAAATCAGGCAGTGTAAACTGCGGCACACTCGTAAATCGGCGGTAGGAGCTTTTTTTCTTCTTGTTACACATTGATGTTAATCTTTTGCTCCCATGCATTATGGCACTCAGCCCACATCCGTAAATCCTTCTTTTGCCACAAGGAATTTTAGTGTAGGAGGTACCCAAACCAAGCTCTAGGAGCCAATAGTAATTGAGAACATCAGGGTTATTATAATGAGCAAATCCAATTGCTGTAACTGTGGCAAGGAACTGTAATACATTTATATATAAATATATTATCTTTGAAATATATATTTTGTACAACACTAAATAATGTGAACATTTTAATAGTAGCTTCAATATATAAAAACGAGTGTATTTAGTGTTAATTAAATATATATAAAGATAATGCAATAGAGCATTTGTTCCTAGGCAACCTGGTTTCCTCACATGTATTAACCCCAGGAGTACTGGGTTGTGTGTTACCCGAGACCTTGTCTAATAAAAGGACATAATAATACATTATCATAATTTTTAATTACACATATGTCGATATTGGACTGATTATTGTAAAATAATGTGGAAATTGCATCCTCTTTAGGTATTTTTTGGTGCCATACTGTCAGTTCAACTGCTGCGGCACTCAGCAAAGGCTTTAAAAGCCTTTGCAAAAGGTCTTCGGTACCTGTAATATTTTCTTCATTTTTTGCAGTTAAGGTAATTGCCCTGGTTTGCAGTTGATCCTTAAAATCTTATAAGCATAGGGTTTTGGTGTCAAAGTCTAACAGAGTAATTTTTTTTAAGTGCAAAAATGAATGGAGATCTTTACTTTGCTTTTGGGCTTTGTCATGTAGTTCAGTCATAGCAGTGCGTTGAGCAGTTCTATCCAATGTTTACAGAAAGGGGAAACAGCATGGCTAGGTAGGATTTACTGTGCTACTATGGCACTTGTAATTGCTATTGCCAGGATTTGCATAGGACCCAGAGCTAAAAATAAGATGTTCTCAAAATGATGTTTATGCTCATGGCTTATATAGGTGTTAATGCAGTTGTTACATACTTCACAAACATGTGAGTTTTTCTTTTTTCCAGAAGTACAGTAGTCCATTAAGAGAGCACAGGTTGGCCACATACTATGGGATATTGTTTATTACCTGCTTTGCACCTTTAATATTCTGTAGTTTCCTAAACCTGTTACAGTAAATACAATCACTGCGCCAAACAGGAAGTCATTTTGACATCAAGGATGTCTGTGGATATCTGCTGAGTGCACATCAGCTAGAATCAAAGAATAGTCTGCGTATTGATCAGTCACTGGGAAATGTGCTCCATATTGATCTGTTTGGAGTGCAGGTTTACAAATGTTTCAAGTGCTTTTCATAAGAAAGAAAAATATAAAAATACAAAATAAACACTGATCATTCTGAATATTTATGCAAATGTGTACAACACAGAGACAATATCTATCACAACAGGCAATTACCTTACGTCACACTTAAATGTGTGATCCCTGCTTAGGCCCTCATTCAATTGCAATTTGGCCAATTGAATATGGCTCTAAATAAGCACATAACATATTTTTTTTTAAATAAGTTTTTAGTTAGTAAACATCTATCCAAAAGCAAGGTTTTCACTAACTAAAAACTTATATAAAAAAAATATGTTATGTGCTTATTTAGAGCTCTATTCAATTGGCAAAATCGCAATTGAATGAGGCCCTAAGTGTTTAAGCCCATATTGCATCACAGCTAGCCTTGAGAGTGAAACATTTTAACAGCTCATTATTAGGAATAATTATGTAGAAGGAAGTAGTAAGTGCATGTCTGTATAGTAGACTGACTGTTAAATTTGGTTTATAGCATGTTGCATGTTCAATACAGGAAAAAGTCACTTAATGATTTGTTACATTAGTATCCTCATACATTATGCAAATAAATTACTTTTTCATTATAAGAACACTTTTTTTTCTATTTAGTATTTTGTATAACAAGATTTCATAACGGGCACAGTTCTTAAAGTTTTCACTTTTACAAGCAATTATTCTTTACTGCAGGCCTCCATTTTCTTTGCTGACCCTATATTTCTGTATTTCTGTTTCAACAGGGCGTCTTCTTGCAAATAATGAACATTGCATTAGTCCTAATGAATTTACTGGCAGTTGTAAATATTTAGACTATTTCTACAATAATACTTAGAGAGTAACTAGCGACTTGCCCGTCAAAAATGATGGCAATAAAAAGTGAAGCCTGGCAATGCTGTTTGCTACACAATGGGAGCCTCTCCCCCTCTACTTTACTGGCCTCACGATGAGCACCTTTGGCGCTCATCAATGGCCTTGCAATAAGCGCCTTCGGCGCAAATCATGGGCCTCGCAATAAGCGCCTTTGGCTCTCATCACGGGCCTTACAAGCCGCGCATGCGCTCATTGTGAGCCTCCCCCCCACCTCTCCCACCGTCTACTTTACTGTCCTTGCGATGAGCGCCTTTGGAACTCATTGCGAGTCTCTCACCCTGTCTTGTCAACTTCCTTCCTTGTGTCTCATTTCCCCCCTCCTCTCCCTCCCGTGTGTCTCCTTTCCCCCTTCTCTCCCTCCCTTGTATCTGCCCCCTCCTGTGTCTCTTTCCCCCCTCTACCTCCCATGCGTCTCTTTCCCCCTCCCCTGTGTCTCTTTCCCCCCTCTCCTATCCCCTGTGTCTGTTCCCCCCTGCCCTGTTTCTCTTTACCCCCTCACCCTGTGTCTGTTTCCCCCTTCCTCGTGTCTCTTCTCCCCCATTTTCCTCCCCTGTGTATCTTCCCCCTAAACTCTCTCCCCTTTGTCTCTTCCCCTCCTCCTCTCGTGTCTCTTTCCACCTCCCCTGTGTCTCCTTCACCCCTCTCCCCCCTTTGTCTCTACCCCCTTCCCCACCATGTCTCTTTGCCCCTGTTTCCCTCCCCCTGTGTCTCTTTCCCCCCTTTCCCCTGTGTCTCTTTCCCCCCTCTCGTCCCATGCATCTCTTTCCCCTCCCCTGTGTCTCTTTCCCCCCTCTCCCTCTGTGTCTCTACCCCTCTCTCTCTGTGTCTCTCTCCCGTGCGTCTCTCCCCCTCCCTCTGTGTCTCTTCCCCCCTCTCCCTCTGTGTCTCTTCCCCCCTCTCCCTCTGTGCCTCCTCCCCCTCCCTCTGTGTCTCTTCCCCCTCTCCATCTGTGTCTCTTCCCCCCTACCTCTGTGTCTCTTCCCCCCTCTCCCTCTGTCTCTTCCCCCCTCTCCCTCTGTGTCTCTTCCCCCCTCTCTGCTGTGTCTCTACCCCCTCCCTCTGTGTCTCTTCCCCCTCTCCTTCCCTGTGTTTCTTCCCTGTGTCTGTTTCCCCCCTCTCCCCTGTGTCTCTTTCCCCCCCTCTCCCCATGTCTCTTCCCCCCTCTCCCCCTGTCTCCTTCCCCCCTCTCCCCTGTCTCTTTCCCCCCTCTACCCCATTTCTCTTTCCCCCTCTCCCTCCCATGCATCTCTTTCCCCCTCCCTTGTGTCTCTTTCTCCCCCTCTCTCTCTCTCTGTCTCTTTCCCCCCTCCCTCTGTGTCTCCCCCTCTCCCTCTGTGTCTCTTCCCCCCTCTCCAACTCTGTGTCTCTTCCCCCCTCTCTGCTGTGTCTCTCCCCTCCTCCATCTGTGTCTCTTCCCCCCTCTCAGCCCCTGTGTCTCTTCCCCATGTCTCTTTCCCCCCTCTCCCTGTGTCTCTTTCACCCCCGCTCCCTCTGTGTCTCCTTCCCCCCTCTCCCCCTGTGTCTCTTTCCCCCTCTCCCCGTGTCTCTTTTCCTCCCTCTTCCTCTCTCTCTTTTCCCGCCTCTCCCCTGTCTCTTTCCCCCTCTCCCACCATTTATCTTCCCATGCATCTCTTTCCCCCTCCCCTGTGTCTCTTTCTCCCCCTCTCCCTCTGTGTCTCTCCCCTCTTCCCCTCTATGTCTCTTCCCCCTTCCCTCTGTGCCTCGCCCCCCTCTCCCTCTGAGTCTCTTCCCCCCTCTCCCTCTTTGTCTCTTCCGCCCCTCTCCCTCTGTGTCTCTCCCCCTCTCCCTCTGTGTCTCTTCCCCTCTCCCTTTGTGTCTCTTCCCCCCTCTCCCTCTGTGTCTCTCCCCCTCCCTCTGTGTCTCTTCCCCCCTCTCCCTCTGTGTCTCCTCCTCTCTCCCTTTGTGACTCTTCCCCCCCTCTCCCTCTGTGCCTCTTCCCTCCTCTCCCTCTGTGTCTCTTCCCCCCTCTCCCTCTGTCTCCCCCCATCTCCCACTGTGTCTCTTCCCCCTCTCCCTCTGTGTCTCCCCACCATCTCCCACTGTGTCTCTTCCCCCTCTCTCTCTGTGTCTTTTCCCTCCTCTCTCTCTGTTTCTCTTCCCCCCTCTCCCTCTGTGCCTCTTCCCCTCTCCCTTTGTGTCTCTTCCCCCCTCTCCCTCTGTGTCTCTCCCCCTCCCTCTGTGTCTCTTCCCCCCTCTCCGCTGTGTCTCTACCCCCTCCCTCTGTGTCTCTTCCCGCCTCTCCCCTGTCTCTTTCCCCCTCTCCCACCATTTATCTTCCCATGCATCTCTTTCCCCCCTCCCCTGTGTCTCTTTCTCCCCCTCTCCCTCTGTGTCTCTCCCCTCTTCCCCTCTATGTCTCTTCCCCCTTCCCTCTGTGCCTCGCCCCCTCTCCCTCTGAGTCTCTTCCCCCTCTCCCTCTTTGTCTCTTCCGCCCCTCTCCCTCTGTGTCTCTCCCCCCTCTCCCTTTGTGTCTCTTCCCCTCTCCCTTTGTGTCTCTTCCCCCCTCTCCCTCTGTGTCTCTCCCCCTCCCTCTGTGTCTCTTCCCCCCTCTCCCTCTGTGTCTCCTCCTCTCTCCCTTTGTGACTCTTCCCCCCTCTCCCTCTGTGCCTCTTCCCTCCTCTCCCTCTGTGTCTCTTGCCCCCTCTCCCTCTGTCTCCCCCCATCTCCCACTGTGTCTCTTCCCCCTCTCCCTCTGTGTCTCCCCCCATCTCCCACTGTGTCTCTTCCCCCTCTCTCTCTGTGTCTTTTCCCTCCTCACTCTCTGTTTCTCTTCCCCCCTCTCCCTCTGTGCCTCTTCCCCCCTCTCCCTCTGTGTCTCCCTCCCTCCCTGTGTCTCTCCCCCCCCCCCTCTGTGCCTCTTTGCGTGACGACAAATCACAGTTTGACAATTATAATATGTGATAACTGAATATGCTGCTGTAAGATTAGCTAGATTATCTGTGCTAATAAACAGAACATTATGGTAAATACTGTAGCTCCCAAAAACAGTAATAAAAGTGATCGGATATTTATACACAAAAAGTCCAATTGGTTTTCTACACTTCACTAGGTGTTCAAAATGGTATTTTATATGTACAGAGAGACATTTATCTGTATATACCTATTTTTAGTACAGAAACTCAAGAAATTTGTTTCCATTGTATTCAAATTCTGGCCATTCATGTATAAATGCGTGTAATGTTACATACACATCAGCATAACCATGGCATGCATACACCACTCTTCTAAGTAACCAAACCTATAATATTAAAATCAAAAAGATTGTGGAGTTATCAACTTGACACATTGTTTTCATTATAGTAATGACTTTTATTGCTAACTGTTCTTCATTTAACATTGACCACCCTTATATTGTAACCACTCTCATTTGACTTGTCTGCCAAGTATTTTTCTGCTGACTGACTGTCCCTATCTCTTGTACCATTTCTTCTTCAGTTGTTTTAATTAATATCATATTCTCCCTCCAAAATAATATTTATTGTCACTATGTGTATCTTAAAATAGCATCATAATAAGTCATACGAGAGACCAATGTTTAAATACCTTATCTCCTGACTACTCCTATTAAATGAGAATCCCATGTTGAATTCTGAGGCAGTCATTGAGTTTCATATGGGGAAAAACATCTTGGGGTATTGCTTGTGATTGAGAAGCCAACGTGGGACTTTTGTTGATTACATATGAAGGGCATTTTAAAGGTTGTTAAAGATATCAAAGACGTGCCATGTTATCAGAAAAAGTTGATATTTTGCATCAGAGATTCCAAAACTGAGGTGTGCCTATCATTAAAGGTGTTTAAGCTCATTTAGGCGGTTCATAGGATGGCTAGCAGTGTAAAGAAAATATGAAATGAAATTAAGTCAACTTTCATTGACTTTTGTAATTTTTGTATGTCAATCACACTTTCTGGATTTATACATATTCATAGTATTTGAAGTAAATGGCAACTGCACTTCTGGGCATTGTTCTCAGCTCCAACCCCTTGTTACAATCAACCTGAACACACACAACTCCCCAGAGAGTAATTAGATAAGATAAGAAAATAGACGAACAAGACCTAAAGGGGAGGATAATAATGGATGATTAATGTAAGTTTACTGCAGCAAAATGCATTCATAATAAGATTCAGTTGATGAATTATGGTATTTATTACCACCTATAGTTTTAAAGGGACTCTTTCAGCATTTTTGTGTTTTATACAAAATGTTTTAACTAGGTGACTTAATTAGTTTTATCCTCCTCAATGTGATTGTCATATGAAATCTAAAATTCACTTGCCTTACCTTACCTTTAAACATATTCTCACCTTCTAAAACCTCCCCCTTCCTCCCTGTTCTCTTTCTTGTTTCATAGCTGTGACCTAAGACCACATGTACAGGTGAGGTGCGTCACACTACTCATGCAGACATACAGAATGTACCTGTCTGCTTGGAGCTCCACGAGAACCTGGTGTGTAGTCTTAGTTCATCGCTGTGTAACATGGTACAAGAGACAACAGGAAGAAAGGGGGAGGTTCTAGAAGTTGAAAAATGCATTACTCTGGGGGATCTTTAGAAGTAGAGGGAAGTGTACATTTTATATGACAATTACATTGAAGAGTATAACATTTAATTATAAGTAAAAACATTTCTGTAAAACAAAAAAATTGCCTAAGTGTACCTATAAATTATATCATATTTGATCTCTTTAATTTTGTGACAAATCTTTACATGCACATAAACTGCATTATTCATTTTTACTATAGACTTGCACAGGAATCTATTTAATTAATAGTGTAAATGTAATGAATAAGCTGAAATAAAGGCAGAAAATGTTACTGTTTTAGACAAATGAACCAATAAGAAAGAAATTGATTGTTAAGTCATATTCCATTTTCTAACCTGTCAAGACAAAGACCACAGACTGTTAACATAAGTATCACAACATCTGTTTTTTTACATGACCTGAAACACAATACACACATTTTCTATGGAAAAAGCATTGGAAGAGAGATAAAGATGTATTGCAAAATAGATAAAAGAAAACATGATCTGTTATAAAAGGCCTGAGAAAAAGAAGAGGCAATATAGTTGGACAGGCATTGTCTTAAATAACAAGAGCAAATCAGAATGTATAAGTGTGAATTACTACTTCATGCACAGTCATCAAAACAGATTGTAATCCAATTACAGGTAAGAGTCATTTAGTGACTGCCCTGTGGGAACTTCACTCATTAAATTATATAGCTTTGGGGTCTTTTCAAACCACAGAGCAGTGAGAGGAATATCACCATCCAGCCTTTTGAAACGGTGCCATCAATCACTATGTGTCTTGTGAAGAAGTAGGTATTCTTAGCTGTATGTGCCACAATAATATAGATACCATTTTTTATGTGCCATGTCTATGATGTGGTCTTTTGAACACCTTGGGTTAATAACAAACAAATGGAAAACAAAAATGCTTTAATTGTTAACTATTGTACTTAATGTTGCTTTTATAGGGAAGATATTTGCTGTCATTTAAAGGCATATCTAAGTTTCCTGGATTACAAATGCATCGTATAGAGAAGAATCAGTAGTGTGAAAACATTTTTGTACATGAAAAAATAAGAAAGTAAAAATTTTAAAACTGGCCATGAGTAAACACCCCCTCCAAACCAAGGCTAAATTAGCATACAATTCATAATTAATTTTGGCCAATCAGGAGGAAGCACAGGCAGCTGAAACATTTATATCAAACTCCTATTCATGCTGTAAAGCAGCCTGCGATATGTAGTATGGCACCATGTTAGAAGGTGCTATGTATCACATATATAGTTGTGGATCTTGCGATGTTGGTGACGTTTGCGATGTTGGTCATGCAGTTGCATCCCTCTCAAAGCAGCGCCGCCACACATGCGTTCATTGCAGCCAGTGGTGCCATCACACATGCAAGCCTTGCGAAGCGAGCTAAAGCAGCCGCCCAGCACTTAGGCTGCAGTAAGCGACGAAGGCGGTCATTGCAGTCAGCGGCGCCGTCACACATGCGAGCCTCACAAAGCAAGCCGAAGCAGCTGCCCAGCATTTAGGCTGCACTAAGCTCCGAAAACGCTCATTGCAGTCAGCGGCGCCATCACACATGCGAGTCTCGTGAAGCGAGGCGAAGCAGTAGTGCAGTACTTAGGCTGCAATGAGTGCCGAAGGCCAGTGGTGCAGTACTTAGGCAAGCAGCACTGTTCAAGCTCGTAACTCTAAAAATAAAAATCCACCAAAAATAAGAAATCATCTACAAAAAAATATAACATACTCACACACAGCACGGGGGGGGGGGGGATTGGGACACAGGAAGCCTGGGAGTGAGGTTGCAAGCAAATTACACCCATATTTGGGGCCTCATTCAATTGCGATTTGGCCAATTGAATAGGGGTCTAAATAAGCACATAGCATATTTTTTTTAAAGAAGTTTTTAGTTAGTGAAAACCTTGCTTTTAGATAGATGCTTACTAACTAAAAACTTCTTTGAAAAAAATATGTTATGTGCTTATTTAGAGGCCTATTCAATTGGCAAAATTGCAATTGAATGAGGGCCTTGGTGTTTTTCATCACTCGATAATTTCCTAAGCGAGGAAAAATATGGTGAAAGACGCAAAATTTCAGAAACAGCATGAAAACAAGGCTCAGAAACAGCTCAGTCACCACGCGCCGCGCAATCATTCAGCACACACACAGAGGAGAAAGACACAGGAAAGGGACAGGGGAGATGCTGGAAAGAGACACATGGCATTCCCAAGCAGTAGACTTGCAGGTTAACAAACCCTGCAATGAGCAGCCCATACAGTAGGCGAGAGCCACGCAATAAGTGATAAAGGCAAGCGGTAGAGGCTTGCAATTAGTGCAGGCGAGTGGAAAGGCTCGCAATGAGCGCTGAAGGCGCTCATTGTGGGGCTCACGATGAGCACCAGAAGCAGGAGAGGCTTGCAATGAGCACCAAAGGTGATCAGTGCAAAGCAGGAAACTTGAAGTACATGGGGGCGAGGCTCGCAATAAGCGCTGATGTTGCTCAGAGGACCAAAAGCCTCACATTGTGTGGCAAACAGCATTGCCAGCCTTACAGTTTTAATCCCTTCATTTTTGACGGGCAAGTTTCTAGTTTTCCTATAAGAGTCTCTCTGTGCAGCACATTCACACTTGATTACCAGCCTGCAGGTTGTCAATTTCCTGCATCAACTATTATTGCTGATGTTTGTTTCCTTACCCTCTCTGTTTGGCAGAGCTAAATAGCAGCTGACCCTACTTGTGTCATTTTCACCCCTGCATGCAGACACACGAAGCACATCCCAGCAGTCAAATCCCAGCAGTGATCTCCTATTGGCTGAGGAAGACAAAGCAGCTAAATAATGGGTTAAAATTGGTCCCAAAATGCTCAATGCTGATTGGAGGGCAATGTGCTTGTGTAGAAACCACTGGGGGCATCAATGTAAACATTAGAGGGATTTTAAGATATTAATAAAAATAAAATATTTTGTAAATGTGCTGCATATATCAAGGATGCTTTCTGCTTAAGGGTTGCAGAAATGTATTAATCCATCTAACTTATATATGCCTTTAACAACATTATTGAATGGAGGTGCAAACTCCAAGAAGAGTTAACCCAGCCATCATGTCTCAGTCAGCTATGAGAGCTTAAAAGATCCAATGTAGAAAACCTGAGACGTATGCAGTAAACTATCTTCTGTAAAATTATTTTATGATTATGCCTTATATTGCTGCTACTGTTGTTATTTTTTTACATACATCACAAACAAGATTTTTCCCCCAAACTACAGTGGTCATTTAATGTATAATTAGAACAGTATGCAGGTATTTGGGACACAGTACACCTGTAACAGCTAGTGCCCCATAAACACACACTTTCAGTTTCCAGTTGTAATATATACTTTATATAAAAATAAAAAATTCACTGATACACACTAAGGCCCCCATTCAATTGGCCAAATTGTAATTACTGACGCACGTAATGTAGCCCGTAAATGTTACTGGTGTTCAATTGGCTACAATTTGCTAATCGCAACCCACTTGAAAGTTACAGGCTCAAAATCAGTTTGGTTATCAAAAATGTATCTCCGTCCTATCTCCTCCTCCCGCAAATGTTACCAGTGCTAAAGATGCAAAATCCATATTCAACAAGTTCGCAATTTCCTTCAAACCCGTAAATGGTAAATGTATCAAAAATGTATACGAGTACTAGATAGGACTTGCAAGTGGGTTAAACACCTGTTCATAGCATTGTGAAAGCAAATATAAACACAATACTGTACTTTAAAATACAGGGAAAGTAATTTCATAACAGTCTCAAGCTTGCAAATCCGCAATAAAAAATGTTTTTTACATGTTATTTCCGTGTTATATTGATCCCAGGAATCAAGGAGTTAAAACATATCAGGCCAACCACATGGACTAGACCAATTGATTTATTGATTTTTATGGATTTCAATATATCTGGATTGGGAGTCTGATCGCATATCGGACTTCTAAACACTGATTGTAGTTTAAAATCCATGTTTTACTGATCCATGTTTTACTGATTTAATTTACTATTGGCTCTGTCTAAATTGTAACTTACGCGCTTGCTTAATTTATCATGATCGTGCCCTGAATTGCTACTTATGGGTTCATGGTTTACAGTTTTAGGCTTTAGCCCTGTAATTGCGGGCTTGAGTCAGTTGAATACAGACGGAATTGTAACAAATTCCTAACAAGCAGATATTCGGCCTGTATGAAGGTAGTTACAGCTTTGAATTGAATGGGGGCCTAAGTGTATTAAATATATGAAAGCCTGTAACACTTAAGTGTGTTGTGCATTATAGAATTTAAAACAAGGATGCACTATAACAAATTGTATATTATATTATTACTAGCGTATTGCCCGTCAAAAAATGACGGCAACGAGATGTGTATGTTTTAAAATGTGTTTAGTTATTAATATACATATGGAATTGTAAGGTAGCTAATGTTGTTTTCAGTGTACTACTGAAATATAGAATTCAAATTAATAAATGAATTTACATATTTTGAAGCATTGTATTGAAGAGCTGGCAATCTGTGTTGATGTTGCTGCAGCATTAGTGGTGTGGAGGTGCTGTATAAGCGTGATGAACGTGTGCAGTGTAATAGTGTGCCTGCGGCGCTCATTGCCAAAGTGCTACGGTTTAACATAACAGCTCGCCTCGCTACGCCAGGCTTGCCTGCAATGAGAGCTTGCGGCGCTCATTGCCAAAGTGCTACGATTTAACGGCTCGCCTCGCTGCGCAAGGCTCGCCGTGCGAAGAGCGCCTGCGGCGCTCATAGCTAAGTCGTACGCACTACGCAACAGAGCGTGACGACGAATCGTTGTTAGACAATTACAATATGTGATATGAACTGTCACACTGTATTCTGCAGAGTATCTCATGATTGAATGTTAATCAGCTACATCTAGTATAGTAACTTGCCCGTAAAAAAATATGGGGAAATGTTTGATTTGTCTCTTCCCCCCTCTCCCTCCCCTGTGTCTCTTCCCCCCCTCTCCCTCCCCTGTGTCTCTTTCCCCCCACTCCATCCCCTGTATCTCTTCCCCCTCACATGTGTCTCTTTCCCCCATATCTCTTCCTCCCACCCCTGTGACTCTTTCCCCCTCCCTCCCCTGTGTCTCCCCCCTCCTCTGTGTCAATTTACCCCATGTCTCTCTCCCCCTCCCCTGTGTCTCTTCCCCCCTCCTCCATCCTCTGTGTCTCTCCTCCCTCACCTGTGTCTCTCCTCCCTCCCCTGAGCCTTTTCCCTTTCCCCTGTGTCTCTTTCCCCCCTCCTCCCAACCCTGTTTCTCTTTTCCCCTCTCTTTCCCCTGTGTCTCTTCTCCCTCTCCCTTTTTATGCAGTGAAAACACATATTATTGAAAAAAAAAAAAAGTATAAACCTGCTAGTTAAACAGGGACATAAACATATTAACAAAACATTATAAATAATATATTGCGAAAAGAGGTTAAGAGATTAATCCAATTAAACTCATTAAAATATCCCTCAACCATAAAAAGTAACATGTTCTGTTTGACAACAGCTTCACATTCAAAAGTATCAAACAGGCTTGTTAGCAGCAGTTATTTAAAGTTAAGATATTAACTAAAGAAAGCTTCAATGAGTAAAATATTTAATGAGTGACAAAATGATAAGTAAAAGCATGTCCCATTTCCATGGGGGTTCTAAGCAATTACGAAAGTTCATATATATTAATGCACTAATGGGTTTTCAGAACTCTGTGCAAATAATTTTGTTTAACTATGTCTGTTAAAATCTATTGAGGCTAATGTGAAGCTGAATTCTGAGGGGTTTGCTACTAGTCCAGCACAAGATGGATAAATGTTTAAAAAGACCAACGTGAGACTCCTACGGTTTTCAAAATCGTAACTCCGACAAATCCAAGCCTTTAATCTTTCAAGCCGTACATGTTACAATCGCAAATCTCTATTCAATTGCTACAATTCCTCAAGCCTGCAATTGTTTTCACACTCGTAAATGTCAAATGTAGAAGAAAATCCTACAAGTACCAGATAGGGCTCGCAAGGGGGTTAAAAACCTGATTGTAGCACTGTAAATGCAAATAAATAATCAATACTGCACTTTAAAAGATGGGGAATGCGATGAAATACATTAGAATTAATTGCACAATCTGCAATTACATTTTTTTTTTTAAGTTTAATTTCCGTGTTATGTCAATCTAGCTAATCAAGGAGTTAATACATATCAGGCCATCCACATGGACTAGAACAGTATCGTCATTCATTTGTATTATTTTGTACATTGCCGGATTGCGAGTCTGACTTATAAACGCTAATTGATTGACTTTTAAACTCCATGTTTTACTGACATCATGATGACGGTCTCATTTACTATTGGTTGTTTCTAAATCTGTAGTTACGACCTTGCTTAATTGATTACGATCATGCTCTGAAATGCTACTTATGGGTGCATGGTTTGCGGTTTCAGCTTTCGCCATGTAGCTACGGGCTTGTACAGTTGAATCACTCTGTAATTGTTGTAAATTTGTAACAATTACAGAGCAATTGAACAAGCCCGCAGCTACATGCTACTGAATAGGGGCCTATATCTAGCAGAATGAAATGAGCAAACATAAGTTACTAGTACACAGTACCAAGCAAACAACTGTAATGAGCAATATGAACAAAAGATAGTGACAGGCAATACATTAACTCACTTTTTGTATTATTTTTAAGTGTTAAAAACAGGTTGGTTTATATTGTATACAATTTGTTCATTTAGCTCATTTTAACAGAGGCAATGCTGTTTGTCTTTGAAAAAATATAGCAAAAGAAGCAATAGGTAGCAGTAGAAATTGCTAACATTCATCATATAAGACTATTTACAGCAATATTTCTTTGACTGCCAATTTATGGGAAAATATTTTTTGTGCAAGTCAACAAACATGATGCTGCACCCTAAATCACCAGCCCACAGCCTGTAAGAGGGCCTGTGACAGATATGCCCTCAGACATTAAGTGTTATCAGTAGGTATAAGAGTCTGTTTCTAAACTTAGCTCCATTTTCTGCTTAGCATTGCGCTTTTCATGCCTGCAAACTGTGAAGATTAAAAATAGATGTACAGCAATTTCAATCCCTGAAAAAATACAATTTTAGCATATACAATTCTTCACAGATAGGAATTTAAGTAGAATATTGTATTACAATTAACACAATTTGTTGTCCTGTTCAGCTGTATTTTATCATTTAGTGAACACCTCATGGCAGCAGAGCTAGCAACAATACTTTCAGGAGATATATCAATAATGAATTAATTATATTTTCCATGCACTTTTATAATAACTTATGAGTATCAAAACCAATCACATTAATATTAAATTGAAGAAGTAGTTAGATATATGCAGTTTCATGAGTACAATTGTATCAATTGCCATATCAACTCTCAGTTATAACATTACATCCAGCACAGTAAAAAAACAGCAAACACTATAAATAATAAGAAACAGATTTTGATGACAATTAAAAACCAAAAGATCAAAGCATTCTGTCCATTCTATATATATAAAAACCTATATGTAACTGATAAAACCAACAGCCTTAAGAACATCACATACATGCTTCAGTTTCCATATTGTGTTGTTCTTACCACTTCTGCTTGAAGATAAATCAACTTAACCACTACTGTAGTAATTTTGCAGATTGCCTTTAAATAAAATATTAAGTCAGGACCTCTTGTTTTAGTATTGTTCCTTATTTAATACCTTACAATGTAATAGTAATGTTGCAGCTCTTTATATGTTCATTACTTTAAACTTACAGTCCCTGAGTACTAATAATTATTTAAAAAATCATAGATCACTATCTGAAATCAAATGCAGATGATCTTTCCACTAAACGTCTTTAGGCTATATATATATATTATATTCAACCTCATCACAATTAGGTGCCATTTTCTATTCATTCACATAAAACATGCTTTTTACCACTGGCAAGTTTTTTTTAAATATGCAAGTTACATTATGGTATGTGTGCCACATAGTATGGCACTATATGTTTGGTACATATGCATGGTACATATAGTACTGGAAGTGAAGCCCAGAGCTTTATTACCTGACATGTAATCCGAATGATTTAGTTCAGCTCTGCAGAAGTAATCATGGAAAGTCATTGCACCATACTATATTTATATTTATTGCATTACACTAAGTAATTACCCAGTATCATTTCATACATTCACTGTATAATATATGAGTCACATCACAAATGACATAACAAAATAGACACCTATCTTTAGTGTAAACATGTTTAGTGAAACCCAATGAATGTGATTGCTTGTAATAAATATGGTACCCTTGCATTAATTAGATTATGGGAGGGCACACATGTCTTACCCTCCTTTATATAAATCATGGATTGTGCAGGGGATGCATTGAAGTAATTTGGGGATTGAATACAACGTTGAATGCTTATTTTTACACGAAATGTAGCTACTCTAAATGATACATTGTTGTCATAATCAATTCAAAATAAATACATTTGCTAAGTGATACATGACTTTCTTAAGACTGGTTCAATGCAAAGAATTAAAGATAGTGAAATGACTAACGTACACACGCCCCGCTCCATACCGGAGAAGAGTCTCCCAGCTGAGGTTTCTGCTCCATCCGGACCCTCAAGAAGCTGACCACTCCAACAGCCACACTGGACAAGCCCAGTCCTATCTCCAGCACAGACAGCACCAAGAGGCTTCCAATGATCTGCCTACTGGTGCACATGCTGCCCCGGGCATCATTCCTTCCAAATCAGCCACTGAATCCAAACAGCCACTTTCTCTGATCCTTTTTTTCCTTGTTTTATCCAAACTTTTTCTTCATATGTGACTTAAATAAAGATCCATAAGAAATATTGTCTTAGAAACTCCTGAGCATAATAAACTTTAAAATAAATAGCAGTGATCCATGCATCATTCAGCATGTATTCATTGCAAGGTGAGCAGGCGCTGTCCAAGGTGCTGAACAAACCCAAATGCCTGTGTTGCTCTTCTGTCACTTAGGCAGCATTGTTCTCTCCTATTCCTGTAAATGCTTGGGTACATTTATTATATGAAACCTACATGAACTGCTCAATACAGGTAAAGCAGATCAGATGCATTTCTAATAAAGCAACAGACTTCCTCTGGTCTTCTCTTGCCACTTCTGTAAGTGTGTCTGCATCAGCATGCTCTCTTGCTTATGTCTTCTGGAAGGACGACCTTGTCTGCCTGTCTTTCTGTGACAGTCTCTAGCCTTTCCTAGTACTCTTGACTGTCTTACTTAGGGATGACCTCATTACCGTTTCACCCTGTAGTATCAGATTCCGTATCCCCAGCAGGTCCCATATCCCTCTCATGAGCTTGCATTTAGCTCCACACCCCTCCCAACCCCTCTTCCTTTTGTTTGTTTAAGGTGGATTAACACAGTTGCTGCTCAATTAAATGAACAATATATACCATATTCACAATATGCACACTTTGTGATTTGCTAAATGTTTTTAAGTTTAAACATGCATTTAATTATTACTATTATATATAATTATTACTAAACCTAGGAAGTGGCTGCTTTGATTAAAGTTCTTGTTTGAGATAATTTCCTAACACAGAAAGATCCTGTAAACTAATGAGTCCTACTGAAAGCACAGATAATATGAACTGACACATTTCATTTCTCTATGTATAAAATCTCCCCTTACCTGTAGAGACAGACCAGCAGAAACAAAATAATATATATATATATATATATATATATATATATATATATATATATATTTATATATATATATATATATATATATATATATATATATATATTTAAAAGCACTTTGCCTATCATTAAGTGTAGTCCATATATTGAACAAGCTTAAGTAAATAAAAAAAACAACTATATATTTGTGTATTAGTTTATACAAATAAGTGGATTACCACACTGCCTGGGAACATCAATGCCCAAGCACTAAAAAAGTACAAAAACTAAATCTAAATGACTATAAAGTGAAGCAAACTACAAATAAGTGTTTGATATATATATATATACTAGTGACCTGCCCATCAAAAATGACTGCTATAAAATTTCAAGCCTGGCAATGCTGTTTACCACACAATGAGAGCCTCTCCTCCCATGCGCAAGCTCATAACTTTGCCACTCATGTGTCTCTTTGCCCCCTCTACCTCCCCTGTGTCTCTTTTCCCCCTCTCCGTCCCCAGCGTCTCTTTCTCCCTCTCCCGCCCCTGTGTCTCTTCCCCCCCCTCTCCCTCCCCTTTGTCTCTTCCCCCCTCCTTCATCTCTCTGATTTGCGTGCTTGGTGGCGGTTGAACCCGTAATTTTTTGTTCAAGCCCGCGAGACTTGAAGCTTAAATCGGGATTGCTCCAAGCCTTTCGTGCTTGAAAAAAAGTTACGTCTTTAACGCCGCCATTTTTTTTCAAGCCCGTAACTCAGCAGCCGTTGGGAGGCCACCGAAAGATACCAAATTAATAGTAAATCAGCTTTCAGCCTTTGGCGCTCATTGTGAGCCTTGCGGGCTTTGCGATGAGCACCAAAGTCCTACGGCCTTCGGTGCTGATTGCAAGCCTCTCCCCCCCATCTAAGTTGAGGACCTTGCGATTGTCGCTCATTGCAGATCGTGTCAAACTCATGACTTTTGGGCCTCGCAATGAGCGCCTTCGATGCTCACTGTGCATGCACAACCCGTAACTTTTAACATTGCGTTACCAACAAAGTCACAATTATGACAAGTACTATATGTGATATATATATATATATACATTGAGTATTGCTTTTTGACTTGATAAAGAAAGGTTATCTCTTGAAAGCTTGTCGTTACATTATGAATAAGCTTATCCAATAAAAATGGTATCACTATATACTGCAATAACCTGAATATTTACTTATATATGTGTGTGTGTGTGTAGTTGTGTGTCTGTGACTGCATGCAAAAGATCACCAACCATGTCCATACATTTGCCAAGATACCTGTATCCCAATTAGAGATCACGCTTTCTGATAAAGCAGCAGCACACAGGATGCATATGAGGTATGGAAGTCGGAAGCCATAATCATGCCCAGAAAGAAGTATCAACATCAAATTATGATAGGTATTAAACCTAAATATGATGCATGCATCACCATAATATTTCCAATGCCCTTGCTGCTGTTAAAACCCTAAGCTCCTGCAATGACATGCAGCTTGACAATTTTTATACACATCAAGCTTATATATTTTATATAATATAATATTTATAACAAATATTTATTGCTATACACATACAGTGAAGGATTTAGGTCTTTGGATTTCCTAGGCACAAATTGCTCAGATGCCCCATCTGTTTCACAAAACTATCTGGTGACATCTGTGTCAGCAAGAACTTTCAGGCTTCTATATAAGTGCACAAGAAAATAAAAATCCTATTCTCTGCAATTCCTATGCTTAATTTCTTTAACCTCTCTACTCCACTCAGTTCCATAGTAGCTCAGGTAGGATAAAAAGACAAACATTTTAAATAAAATAAATAAATAGGTTTACATTTTTGGCTTTGATAGACTAGGATTAGTTTGACTAATAATAATTCTGGTCCTAGCAGAGCACAGAATGTGCAATAGATGGAAGTGGAGTGCTAAACTGCATCATATCTTGAGCCAGGCAGACACCCTTGTGAGCAAATTGCCCTTAGACTGCACCTGTGAGATGATTGTTCAAAATATAGCCATATGTAAACATTTCAATTGAAAGGGAAATCATGTGCACCAGAAAAAGTGCTGTGTGCATTAAATTACAATTGTTCTCAAATCTAAAATAAACCTTCATCTTTAACATAAAATTATATATTTATCAAGCAGGGTACAATTTGGGGTCAAACAGTGTATCCTCACTCATATCAAACCATGATACATTTTTACAAATACACTTCAAAGAAAATATAGTAGTGGAGAGACTGAACTCTGCTTTTTTTACACCACTCATCTCCAATTCACAAACATACTGTTTGTAATATAACAATAAATATGAGAAAATATGTCACTAAAATGTTCTAGTGCTTACCCAATGATTCATGGAACTAAAAGCATAGAGCCTCATTCAATTGAGCAATTGTAAGTTACAGTAGCCCGTAATGGAGGCCGTAAGTCAACTTGCTATTCAATTGGCATTTTATAGCCAGCCACAAACGGGCTACGTGTTACGGGCTTGAAATCCCATCTAAGACTTTGATTTCACGTCCGCAAGAGTTACAATGGCATATCTCTATTCATTTGATACAATACCTCAAGCCCGCAAATGTTTTTACACCCGTAAACGGCAAATACAGAAGAAAATCCTACGAGTACTAGAGAGGACCCACCAAGGGGTTAAATACATGTCTGTATGCACAGTAAAAGCAAATAAAAAATCTATACTGCACTGTAAATGACAGGGAAATTGATGAAAGATATTATAATTAATTGCACAACAGTCTCAAGCTCGCAAATCTGCACTCAAAATTTGAGTTAATGAGTTAATACATAGCAGGCCACCAACACGGACTAGAACAGTATTGGCATTCATTTTAATTATTTTGTGTGTTGCAGTATGGAAAGTCCGATCGCAAATCGGACCTCTAAACGTTAATTGATTGACATGTAACCTCCATGTTTTTCTGACCTAATTATGATGGTCTCAATTTGTATTGGCTGTTTCTAAATGGGTAGTTAAGGCCTTGCTTAATTGATCATGTTCCCGCCCTGAAATGCTACAGATGCATGGTTTATGGTTTCGGATTTAAGCCCGTAACTTGTGGGCTTGTTCAATTAAATAGCACCGGAATTGTAGCAGAGTTCAAGCCTGCAGCAGGCCCACAGACATACGGCCTATATACCGTGAGATGTGGGCTTTGAATTGAATGAGGCACTAAGTGTTAACTTGGCTGTTCTCATTGTAAGACCTGAAAGGTGCATCAAAAGTATATACAAACCTCCATAACTTTAAGGCATCACACTAAATATTTCAAACCAAACCATTTTATTTAATACACATGTTAAAGTTGAAACAACTTACAAAGATGATAGTCAAGCTAGCATGTAGTGTATGATAAATGTCTCACTCCTTCCACACCAAATCTTATGACTAAAACCCAACACAAAATAGGCTGAAATGGCAGAAAACACTGGTTACACTGGTCTGTGGTTCCATTGGTTTTGGCTCAAAGGCCTTCCAATCAAATTTTACACTCCTCTTGCAAGTTACAGAAGCTGTGTAAGGCCTTATGGTAGCTGATATTGTAACAAAAAGTTGAGTACTGAATACCACCCGTAAGGGCTCTAAAAAGCCTTGCTGAGACATATAAAAAGCTGTTAAACAGACATTACTGTAATAAAAATAATGCAAAAATATGTAAGTGCTACATAACTTAATTCTAAAAATGATCATAGGCAATATGTTGCATTTAAGATTTATTTTCAAATTATGATGTGTGAGCCTGCATATATCTGTGAACATCAACTATTGGCAATAATACACCTCTACATAACATATATCAACGGCAATGGTAGCACAGACTCCAGTACTCAAGCGGTTAATGCAATTCAGAACACCAGCATGGGCTACAATAGGTGGTTTAATGCATTGCCCTATTAAAGGGCTAGCCACACCCCAAACAATCATTATCAACAGCATGGGTCCTGAGTACGAGCATGGGGTGTGAGAACTGCCACTGATTGTGGCTAAAAGTGGGCTCGTAATCCATGCTGGTGGTGAACCTCATTCAAATTATTATGTAGCACAGGCCATGCACAGTATTGTGTTGGAGAGCATGTAAGGGATAGGGTGTTATAGTCACAGGGGAATGGGGATGTAGCTGGTGAGGAAGACCAGCAAGAGCACAAGGAGACTGTGGAGAGGCAACAGGAATATTGTGTAGACTTGTCCTGCTAAATCCCTCACCATTGCTGTTGTGCATTGGACAAAATGTATACATATAATAAATATGTTAAATTATATCTAGTGTTATTGTATTATTTATGAAAATTATATGTGATTTGTTTAAAACTCCTTCAGCAGAATGGGGATCCAGAAGAGTGATATAATGTAAACATTTAGTAGTATTTGTAAACATTTAGTAGTATATGTGCTAACAATACTGCATGAAAACACTTTGGTCACATTAATTCAGGTGACATCTCAACAACCAGGACTGTGTCATTGTAATTGCCTGTAGTGTTCATTATGATGTCACACTTAATTTAAAATCATGATGATATTAACATTGTATTTAACATGAAAAGTGTGACCACTTTGCCCTAACAACATTTCTAAATAAAATAAAATGATTGACATGGAAGCATAAGATTACAGTAATGAAATGCATGAAGACATAGAGGTGTCCAGACATATTTTACAATCAAGCATATTTGATATATAAATCTGATTACACTGTTATCCATATTTTATAAATCTCTTCATGCAGATTATTTTGGAAAATATGTTTTATACACATTCACTATACCATAGCACAGGGTGGATATACTGAAATATGATAGGGATGCACAAATCAGATAATTAACTAAATGCAATGAATGTTTATTATGAATTCCAGGGGGAAGGGCCCATGACTTGACTGATTGGATTAACATGGATTATTGATTTCCTTTCTTCCTTCTCTCACCTGACACTGTCATCCCGCCTTAATAATTAAACTGTGACAGTAACATTCTTAATGTGAGCCCTGTTGGATGGGGGAGCCACGTTTTTAATGGAGAAGGCCACAATATGGGGGTGATCAGAATTATTGCACTATTTTGTAGATTTATTAATGTAAAGGTGGTACCCAGGCATGTTTGTTTTTGAAATGCTGCATTTTCCCAGCGAGTTTAATAAAATGTATTAACAGGGTCCCTGGGGCAGATGTCACCAGTTACAAGGTGCTTGGTTGTAAGGGATCCAGTACAGTGGAGGGGGAGCTGACTGGCACCAGGGGACAGGTGTGAATGAGGAAGCATGCTGGGAATATGGAGGGTCTCGCACATCATAGACTGAGTGTCTGCACTCCTGATCTGATCAGATATGCCTAGTAAAACCAGAATCAAAGGGCTAATTAGTCTGAGTAATAAATTAGGGTCCCGGACCATGGCGGGTGAGTAGGGGGTATAACATTACTGATGTACAGGCCTCCCCAAATGGTCAGGGTGGGGGCTGGTGGAGTTTTGTTGGACTTGGTTGTGCATAAATACTGGACTACATCAATTAAGGAGTTGTCAGTTTAAACATACATATTTGAGGTGTGTGTTTCATTTTGTGGGAATAATAATCCGTATTACTTGGATTATTGCTGCAGTCCTGCATTGGACTCTGTAACATTTACTGGGTGGCTACTGATACCTGTGGTTTGCTGGGCGCTTTGGTGGCTGGAAGCTGGGTTGGTTCTGTTCCGGCTATCAGGGATATACATAAAACCAGATGGTCCCACGGGGTGGGTTTGAACTAGGTTCTTATCAAGCCCAACAGAAGCCGTAGGTCATCACATTTATGTTAGAAATCAGTAACCATTAGAAACACCTGAACACATGGATTATGGTATAATAATAATACATGTTTATAATAGTCAGCGAGCACAGTCGTAAATGTAGTAGTAGTAGTAAATGTAGTAGACTGTGTATTAATCATTGGTGTAGTGCAATTGAAACTCAAGAGGACAAGAGGCTAAACTGGGATCATATGATGACCTTAAGGTAAATTCATAATAATAATGATGCATAGTATTATATGGTCTCTGTGTGTTACTGTATACCTGACTTCATAGTGTGTTGATCCTGGGTAGTTCAATGATTTGCCATTGTGAGGAGTATGTATTGCTTATGATGTATCATTAATGTAATTGATGTGTATTATGAGCTCTCTTTGTACTGCTCATATCAGATTAATATCCCCTGCTGGGGTCTGCCCTCTGCAGCCCATGATGACACAGACTCTGCTGTCCTTGCTGTGTCTCATGCTAACCAATCTGTGGCCATCTTAGAAAGAGTTAGCAACATGCTGCTGAGACAAGGTCTCCAATAGGCTAGGACACTACACTGCACATCCATCCCTACAGAGTCTTTATCTGCATACTCAGCAGTGGCCCACCCATTCAGGGACAAATTGTTTGATGTTTTTTTCACATTCTATTCTCATTGTAAACTGGAATCACTAAGTAATTAGACACCCGGGTATATTATATACTAGTCAAATCCATTATTAGTGTTATTATAGTTCATTTATAATGCGCCAACATATTCTGTAGCGCTGTACATAAGTTAAGTTCAGACAAAAATAAATATGAATTAACATATAGCAAAGCCCTGTCTTTGAGCTAGGAATCCAATGTCCATGGTGCATTCCCAAAGTACTTAGGATAGAAACTCGCAGACTTACAATCTAAGGTATAGTGAGTGGTAAAAGAGGGAGAGAGAGGAGATAAGCGTGTTAGGGTGGAAGGTGATACACTTCTTTAAAGAGATGTGTTTTAAGTGAGGTTTTAAATGTTTTGAGGCAAGAGGATAATCTGGTGGAGTGAGGCAAGGAGTTCCAGAGACTAGGGGCAGCACAAGAAAAGTCCTGGAGGCGGGAGTGAGAGGAGGTGACAAGAGTTGTAGAAAGAAGAAGGTCATTAGCAGAACGAAGAAGGCGGGTGGGGGAGTATTTGGAGAAGAACTCCAAGACAACGAGCTTGGGAGGTGGGGGTGATGATGTCGTTGTTGACAGTGAGAGAGATGTGAGGAATTGACGATGTGGGAGAGGAAAGGAAAGATTAAGAGTTCAGTTTTAGACATGTTGAGTTTGAAATGGTGGGTGGACATCCAAGAGGATGTAGTAGAGAGGCAGTTGGAGACGTGTGTTAGAAGAGAGGGGGATAGATCTGGTGCGGAGAGGTAGATTTGGGTGTCATCTGCATAGAGATGATAATGAAGCCCAAAATAGTTTATTAGGGTACCAAGTGAGGATGTGTAGATGGAGAAGCAGAGGGGGCCTAGGACTGATCCTTGGGGTACGCCAACAGACAGGGGGTGAGGAGAAGAAGAGGTGTCGTAGAAGGAGATCCATGAACATTATATTTCCCTTTAACTGATTGGCAGCATTTACATTGGATGTGTGTTATCTATGTGTGTGGTATGCGTGTTTGTTTTTATATGTGACAGGATGATAGTATTTATGATATTCATCTGGCATGGCCCCTGCCGGCTGAGTGTCCACCAGGGTGATTCAATCCCTCAGTATCCTCTCTTAGTGAAGTGAGTGTTAAGTGGAGGGCCACCACTTGTTGCTCTGGCAGCTTTGGCATCCTCTGACATTTTCCTCCTCACCTTGCACCGACAGTAATTGTAAATGTACTTTACAGACCTCACTTCTCTCACAAACACTCCCAGGGAATTAACCTCCCTGGCTAACTTCTTCCACATCTCCTTCCACGTCACTGCCCTGTGGAGAATATGGGCACCTATGGCATGAAGAAGAATCATACATTCTTTATGGGAATAATAGGGGCCTGTTGTCACCCTGACTGCTCTTGGGGAGGCTCACCTCCCTGGTCTATCTGTGAGGCCTGCTACTCCCCAGCACTCCCGCCACCACTGTAACTGAGTGTAGTAATTTTAACAGTAAATTAAGTGCATAAATAATGCAACAAACTACTTCCTACCTCAAATATCCGACTACTCTTCTACTCTCCAACATAAAGCACAAACCAAACAATTCCTAGATCTGCATGTTACATTGGAAAAGCTAAAACACACTCAGTGTTTATGCACAAAACATTATCTTTTCCTGTCAATTAACACAATGTTCATGTTTTCTATTGGTTCCTAGGAATATGTGGAGCTCGAAATTCAGCAAACAAAGCAGCTTGGCTAACCAGGTTCTTACGCATATTACGCAAGGATTTTTTTTTTGTATCAGACAATACATAGGTTTACGTATAGCGAGGTAGCATTGCAAAACATGGCTAGTAGAGATTGTGATGGGTACGTAACCTTTGCAAAAAAAGCTCCCACAGTTACATTGGACTTTTTATGTATTAGATTGGAATGGGGCCCCTATCGCCAAGGACAGAGTCCACTTTCTCTAAGAGTGCAACCATAGACTTGCTGGATATCTAATCTGCTTGGTTCATTGTGAAGGAGAGTAGTCCATGTTTTATTATATATATATTTAAATCACTATTTCAAAAACTAAACTTGATAATTGCCAAATGTTTTTAGAAAGTAAAAACAAGTAAATACTGTATTTAAATATTTTATATGAAATTATTCTTTACTTTCAGTTTCTTTGGGTTTCATTTGCTTTTCTCAGTTGCTTAGAGATTTTCATTAGTTAGTGAATGGAGGGCCCCTGTGAAAAATATTTGCCCCCTCCCTCGCAACCGCTCTGTTTAATGTAGGTGCATGGAGGGGACAATAAAGAAGACAAAAATATATGTGGGTGGTCAAATCACCCCTAAGGTAATCAGATAACCTTTCAATAAAAAAAAAATGTAATTAATAAGACCTGCTTTACCTTAGGTAAATTAAGAGACCTGCTTTACCTTAGGTAAAAGAGGGCCTCTATATTGTCGTGGTCTCCGGTGCTTTACACCTGCTACAACAACAATCGCTTTAGTACTGTTTCCATGTTTCTACTGTAGCAAATGGAAGCTCCACTGCATTGAAAGTCTCCTTCCAACTCTAAAAACTGAAATGAAAATGGTATCTACCACTGCAGCATAATCAACTATAATAGTTGTCGTAATTGCGAGTTGTCGTCCTTCAATGTTAAAAGATACAGCCTTTGACGCTCATCGCGAGGCCCTCAAGACTTGGAAAAAGGTGGGAGGCGCTCATTGTAAGGCTCCAAAGACTTTGAAAAAATTACGGCTTTAACGGCCGCCATATTTTTCAAGCCCAGAACTCGGAAGCCATTCGGAGGCCCCCAAAACACTCTAATTGATAACAAACTTAAGTGACAACCACACACACAGCACATGGGGAGAGACAGGGAGCCTGTAAGTGAGGTTGAAAGCTAATTTGTTATTCAATTGGTGTTTTTGGAGGTCTAAAAACGGATAAGCAAGAAAAAAAATGGCGGCAATAAAGACATCATTTTATGTTAAGGCTGCAAATCGGAAGACCCTTCCAACCTTGGGGAAATTGATCAATTTCCCAAGCATGCAAATGGTTTCAGAACCATACAGCACAGAGCAGGAAGAGGGAGGAAAAAGACACAGGGGAGGGAGAGGGAGGAGAGGGTGGAATAAGACACATGGGAGGGAGTGGGGGGGGACACAGGGGTGAGAGGGGAGGGGAAGAGATACAGAGGAGGGAGATAAGGGAAAAACACTCACAAGGCAGGAAGAGCGGGCAAAGAGACAGTGGGAGGGAGAGAGGGGGAAAAGACATAGGGGAGGGAGAGGGGGGAAAGAGACGCAGGGATGAGGGAGTGGGGAGAGGCTCGCAATGAGCTCCAAAGGCTCAAAAGTTGAGGGTTGGACGACGCCTGCGGCGTTAATTGTGAGCCTCGTAAAGTAGAGGGGGGAGAGGCTTGCAATGAGCGCCGAAGGTGCTCATTGCGAAGCATGAAGGTGGCGGGTTGGCCGAGGCCTCCAATGAGTGGTGAAGCAGCTCATTGCGGGACCCACTTTGGCGCTCATCGCAAGCCCCGTAAGGTAGAGGGGGGAAAGTTTCGCAATGAACACCAAAGGCGCTCATTGCGGGGATCGCGATGAGTGTCGAAGGTGCTCATTGAGAAGCATGAACGAGGCAGGTTTGCCAAGGCCTGCAATGAGCCTTAAGTAAATTAAGCAGGGGAGAGGCTCGCAATGTGTGCCAAAGACCCACAAGTTAAAGGGGGGAGAGCCTCGCATTGTGTGGCAAACAGCTTTGCCAGGCTTAAAAAAAAATTGTCATTTTTGCCGGGCAAATCGCTAGTATTTGTAATAAATATGTTTGTTGTTAAAAAATATGCCTGCCTTTCACCTGCCTATGTGTTTACTGTTGCACTGTAAAAAAAGATTTATCTCCTTAAAAATGCTGAAGACATTTGGTCGAAAAGTGAGATTTTCCAATTGTACATTGGTCTGATGCAAATCTGTTGTAATTCTACTGAAAAAATGTATAGTTGTGGGGGTTGGGAATCACACCAATAAAGCTAGGGATATTATTATACAATATTATTAAGTAATATTATGTGAGCAAATGTGTCTTCTGAAAATGGGTAATCTTGGAGGATCTATGGAAAGTTGCAGATGCAACAATAGGGAATAGGTGTTTGTTCTATGATAAATTCACCTATCCTGATCTCCCAGGTGAAGTGGGAATAGCTTGCGACAAAGGAACAGCAATACACATAGCATAAACAAAATTAAACTGTTTGTCCCCCATGGCATGTGTTAGAGCAAGCAATATAATTGTGAATGTTTATCCAGTTCCCTAGGTGACATGGTATCCAGGCAATGGAACCATCTATTTTCCAATATACAAAGCTTGAATACTCTGTTATCACCTGTTGTGAAGGTAAAAAAAATGATATACTGTGTACATGATTTGTATATTATATTTGAATCAGTTGAATAGTTTAATGTGATTGTTTACAGAACATTTATGCAATATTACTACAGCAAACTCCATTGGTCTTTGGTCTATTTCCGTGCTGGGTGGATTTAGTAAGCATTTTCTTGCCTGCTATTATCTAGGAAAGACTGAAAAGAGATGAGAAGGGCTGTTTTCCCCCATAATAAATAGTGTTTAGCAAATCCAGAGATGACATGAGATGCATGTGAAATGTCCCCTATTATTGTGTAAATATTTTTTATACCTTGTTGAAATATGGACACTTGTCACAGCTGAATTTGCACAGTTTGGGCTGTTGGAATAGCTCCATTATATCTGTATACCTGTAATCTAAATGTTCATGCACTGAATTAAATATTTAACATACAATGGGATATATTCACTAAGCTGAAAAATAAAATCACTAAATTAAAGTACTTTTTTAAATTTTTCCATTTTATGTTATTACTAGCAACTTGCCCGTCAAAAATAACAGGCCAATAAAATTTGAAGCCATGGGAATGCTGTTTGCGACACAATGTAAAGCTTTTGCTATTCTGAGGACCTTCGGCACTCATTGCGAGCCTCTCCTCTCGTGTACTTTTGCTTCTCTGAGCACCTTTGGCGCGATATGTATAACTGCAGTGTAAAAACTATTTTTTTTTTTATTGTAGTGTAAAGTATAAATGTTTATTTTCCATTACTAATTAATACTTATTAAATTAATGTACGTTAATAATTATTTTACTAATAATTAATTAATGAATTACTTAATACATTTATATACTTTACCTATTTCTAATTAATATATCCAGCAATCAATATCCTGGAGAGCTAACAATCTCTTTTGATTTTCCAGCAGCATACAATGTACAGTTGGACTGTTGCTGCCCTGAGGAGAAAGTGTCAACAATGTGACAAGTGTGTAGTATAAACAGGCTGCGTGCGCAAGGTCAAACCGGTGGATTTGTGGGGTAAAGCACCATTTTAGATTCCTAATGTTATTAGTTGCAAGTTAGTGTTGTAAAATGGCGGCGATTGTCTATGTGTTACGCGGCTCACAAGTATTTTCCGTCCTTTCTAATAGTGTACTTTCCTGGATTAGTGTTACGTAGCTGGTGGTGTTCTGCGGCGTGTAGCCTCGTTGTCATTTTTTTCTGCCGCCATTTTTTCTCTCGCTTAGCAGATTCTCGAGTGCCAAAACTCACCAAATTCGGCTTAATTTTGCATGCAAACTAACTCCCAGACCTCCTGGCTGTCCCCCTGTGCTGTGTGTGAGTTTTCTTTTTGTATATTTTGTTGTGTTTTTCGATTTGCGCGGATCAGCCGTTAACTTTGTATTTTTCCAACCTCATATTTTTTTGTTCTAAGTTCTGCACCTCGCAATTTTGTTTTTGTTTAAGTCCTGTGTTCCTCAACTGCTTGCAGCCTAAGGCAATCCCGCCGTTTCCTAACTGTTTGGAGGCTAAGTCCAGCGTTTTTCAATGCCTCAACAGCTCGCCTCGCTTTGCGAGGCTCGCAGGACCTTTGGCGCTCATTGCGAGCCTCTCCTCTCATATACCTTTGCTCCTCTGTGCACCTTCGGCGCGATATATATAACTGCAGTGTAAAAAAGTAAACATTTTAGTGTAGTGTAAAGTATAAATGTTTATTTTCCATTACTAATTAATACTTATAAATTAATGTACGTTAATAATCAATTCTGAATGAACAAATGTATTAGGAAGTGTGAAGCATTAATGTATTCATAAAGTAACGGCAGTGTAAAATATGCTATTTAACATACTTTTTTATATATATTTTTTTTTACTAATAATTAATTAATTAATTACTTAATAAATTAATATACTTTACCTATTTCTAATTAATATATCCAGCAATCAATATCCTGAACATCTAACAATCTCTTTTGATTTTCCAGCAGCATACAATGTACAGTTGGACTGTTGCTGTCCTGATGAGAAAGTGTCAGCAATGGGCCAAGTATGCAATATAAATAAGTATTACGCGGCTGGCAGTGTTTTCCGCGGTTCTGGGTCGTGTAGCCTCTTTTTCATTTTTTTCGGGCGCCATTTTTTTTCTTGCTTAGTGGATTTTCGAGTGCCGAAACTCACCAAATCCGGCTTAATTTTGCGTGCAACCTCACTCCCAGACATCCTGGCTGTCCCCCTGTGCTGGGTGTGAATTTTCTTTTTGTATTTTTTGTTGCATTTTTTGTGTTTTTCGATTTGCGTGGTTCAGCTGTGAATTTCTTATTTTTCCAACTTCGTATTTCCTGCGTTCCTCAACTGCTTGCAGCCTAAGGCAATCCTGCGTTTCCTAACTGTTTGGAGGCTAACTCCCGCGTTTTTCAAATCCTCAATGACTCGCCTCGCTTCACGAGGCTCGCAGAAGTCCTGAGTCTAAGTCCTGAGTCTTTCAATGCTTCAACTGCTCATCTTGCTACGCGAGGCTCGCAGGCAATGATCGCCTTTGGCGCTCATTGCCTAAGTGCTGCAAGTTTTAATGCCTCAACTGCTCGCCTTGCTATGCGCGGCTCGTAGGCAATGAGCGCCTTCGGTGCTTATTGCATAAATCATGCGCAACAGCACAAAGCGTGACAATGTCTCGTAGCTTGACAATTATAATATGTGATTTTGGTCTATTCTTAATTAAGTACTAATAAAAGTTAACGTTTACTTTAAATACATTTATATAATTGGGGCAGAGTCCTGAAATGTATGTTCTCTCCTTTTTTTTCTCTATGTACAAGCCTCAATCATTATCACAATATTCCTCTTATCTACACCCATCTCATAGCAGTTATCTCAAATTGCAACATGAAACATCTTAAATTGCTTATTCTAATAATTATAACTTATTTTATAACTAGATATTTGCAGTTATGAAAAAATATATTTACTACTACTTTAAACTTGAATATTACTAATTTACAATTGGAAGGCTGACATATTACTGTTAATTGCAAATCAGCTGATACATTAACAACATGTTTCTGGATTTTTTGCATTATATACAGTTCTACAGCATCAGTGAATTGTGTTATAGCTGAGCCTGTGTGTTAACAAGTCCTATTCAATTCTAATTGTGGCACACGAGCAATTGTAGTCACTACAGGCAAAGTAAACATATGAGTGGAGAGTTAATGTAACCAATGTGGCCTTCTATTGAATACAGATATCTTAGTGAACACTGTAAAAAGAGCTACAACAGTTCTTCAAAGACGTTCTTAGTGCTGAAATAAATATACTTTTCCGATGGGTGTATTCCATTTGTTTATAGTTTTTGTTTCATTGCTCCATGTATTTGCATCCAGATAATATACATTTCTTGGCAATGTGAACACACCTAGAACAGATAAATATTTTACTTATTTTGCAACGGTTTATTTGAGCAAAACTATTGGTGATAGGAATATTGTAGTCTTGTATTTAAAATATACTCTTGAAAACAGGCAACATGTTTTTAATGTAAAAAATAAATACTGTCTCTAAATTCCACAGCAGTGGAATCTTCTATTGTTTTTCCGTTTAACTTGTTTGGGTGGGAGAAGACTTATATAGAGTAATCTGATAACTGCATTATCGGGATGTGGCAGCCAAAACTACCAGATAATAGAAAACGTAATAGTTTAGAAGTTGAATACCTCCTCAGAAATAAGGAGACAGAATCAGGACATACAATAAAATGGTACTCCACAATAAAGAATATTTGCACATACAAGTTAAAAATTGAGTTTATTTTTTATTTTTTATTTATATTTTTTGCTTTTTAAATACATTGTGCCTTAGGGGAAAAGATATTTAAAAGACCATATAGAAAAATATGACCACAGTAGTTTTTAAATACTGATAATGTAATAAGTGTGGTAATAACATTTACAGGTACTTAGACAACTTTAAGTTAACTGTGCAACAATAAGGCTAGTCCACCTTAATTCAACAAAGGAGAAAGATGCTCTGGCAGAAGTAGGGGCAGTGCTTAAAGCTCAATGCATGGTTAATAGAGAGAGAGAGGGATACGGCATATTTAGGGGTACAAAATCTGGTCTGATGATAGACCAATACACTGTAAGAAAGACAGAACCATAATACAGGAATCCCATGTCATACCAATATAAATTGTTCTGTCAAAATTGCTCATAAAGCAAAAACTTATAAAATGATTACAAAAGCTCCTATTGTTTTCCATTGGTTCCTATTGGTGCCACTTTTGGTGATATCAGGAAAAATTTTCAGATATAATAGGTAAACAGGTGTTAGATTATTTTTCTCGTATAAATTAAAACTTCTATAGTTGTTGCTCATTTATCACTGTATCCTGTATATATTTGTAAAATGTAAGCATTTACAAGGTCGGATTGGTGCAGACCCACATTAAATAAACTAGTATTTAGTACCTTTATAAATGACTTTTAATGCCATTCTACCATACCATGTATTTTATAGAAATATTTGTAGTATTAATGATTTGTATTAGGTCATGCATCTTGGCAAAAACATATTGGATAGGGAATATTATTATAAAGTACTGTAAAAAAAATAAATGACCACCTAAAACATAGATACACCCAAGACAATGTATTCTTATGTGACTTATCTGTGTTTCAGCTGCATTAGCATGTTCATGCTTTATATATTATATTATATTTCACTTTAAATGTATTTCCTTGTGCTTCTCAAAATCTAAAAGCTAGTGGTTTACATACATTTGTTTAAGTGCTAAAACTCTGCATAATGTGAATAACTGATTGCCACAGAATACAAATGTGGTTCCTGAAGACATCCGTTGACATATTGCATAATTTAACTTTCCATACATTCTTTATGAACTAAAATATGGATAAAATATAAACCAGTAAGAACACAACTAGGGGCTTAGAAAATTCAACGCCATGATATAATTAGAAGAATATAGCTGTATAATGCAAAATTAAAATGCTAATTGTAATGCTGGTACTTTGTCCCTGTCTTGGTCCTGAACCATTTCCCACAGTGTTAAATACTCAACACTGTAGTGCAGATTTTAAATTATACATTATAGAAATGGGATACCTTAAGGAATATGGCACACTGACCCTAATTCTTTAGCTTTTGACAATCTTATATTCATGTCATATTCCTATTAAAAACACTATGCAGTTTAAAATAAATAAATGTTAACAAAGACAGAACCATAATACAGTAATCCCATGTGCTTTATGTTTTCTCCTCAAGCAGAGGTACATATCTCCTCCTACCTGTTTCTATCAGGGGCATGGCCATCTCCTGCTGTTTGCTGGACTAAAAATAAAGTCTGACCAGTGTAGGTTCTGCTTCAGACTGTCCATGTCACTGTCACTGTGTGGAACCTATGGGGCAGCTGCAAGTATGTAACAATAGAGCTGTTACATTTTTATAGGCGTAGGAGCAAAGCTAATGATGTCATGAGGCAGGGCCAGTGACATCACCTCAGCCTATATCTAAGCTCCATGATGGTCCAGAACACAGTTGAACTTATTACACCACTGATAGACAGAGGTAGGATGATACAGTATATGTGTCTCTAGTTGAAAAGAAAGCAGGCAATTTAAAAGCTAAGAAAAATGTCAACTTTTATTTGTTTATTTTTACTTGTGAATGCACTGGTCCTTTAAATGAACACAGTAGCAAGTAAATGTAGGAACTGTATCCTTTTCAAGTCAGTGCATAAAATCTGCTTCTGTTGCCATGGTACAGAGACCCCCTTCACTTCAACTTAATAAATGGGGCATGGAATTCATAAATAATGCTCTACATGCTCAATAATGCTTTACTGAAAATCATAAGAAAAACATTTTAGAATTTTTTTAAATGGATGCATATTTTAGTATTATAATAGTTTTTATTTAACCAGGTTAATAAAGTTAAGGCAAGTAGCAATATACTGTGTTTGTTGAACTAAAAAAAAATACAATATACATTTTTTAGAACTCTTCTAAGATCTGGTAGATAATTTAATGCAGACTGGAAATGGACCTCTCAGCATGGATCCCAGGAGTTGGATAAGTAGGGTAAGTTGTGGGAAGATTGGCTGGAAATCGGCCAACCTCACGCTTAAACCTAAAAATGACGCCTGGGCCGAGCTAATTTTGTCAGCCCGCTCATAGCAGTTATTTGATTTCATTTTCTTTCATTTCATAATTTAAATTATATGTTACCCTTATGTTCTTTTTGTTTAACGAAAATGGAAACGTTTAAGAAATATTTTATATTTTGAACTATCATAAAAATATTTTTTTATGATAGTTCAATAATGAATAAGAGCCACATTAAACAAAATGACTAAACTTTAATAACAAATTGTTAAATTTCAAATGATTATAAAAATTACTGTTACAATGTTTGTACTTGGCAAAAAAAAATATTGAAAACAAGAAAAAATGTCCTCTAATTCCTTTGAGTTCTTTAAATAATCTAACCTCAGAGGAAAAAATGCAAAATGTATTATTGCAACATAGATAACTATGATCATTTAGAGGGAGCTTGTAATTTATGGCTCATTCAGAACCTGATGGAATGTGTCTCTGAATCATACAGGCTTAAACCAACTCCAGCTTAGACTCAGGTTAAATATCAGTTTGAGTGCTATACAAGTGGGCACAACTTCAATTGCCCTATTTACAGAGCAATGTATGAACATTGAAAAATAATGAGAATGATCACCATAAGGGGAAGTAAGTCCGAACCAGATGAGTATCTATTGCCATAAAATAATTTGCTTCACATGGAATATAGAGAGATAGCGGTCACAAATTTTGTTTGATCACATTTTTGGTCCTATTAATTATGACTTGCGAATTGCAAATTATACTAAACTAGCAAATTGCCCGTCCCCAAATTACGGCAATAAAATTGTAAGCCAGGCAATGCTGTTTGCCACACAATGTGAGTCTTTTGCTTCTCTGAGCACCTTTGGTGCTCATCGCGAGCCTTTCCTCCTGCCTACTGTATGGCTCGCTCATTGCAGGGTTCATTTTTGTGCTTGGGAATGCGATGTGTCTCTTTCCCTGTGTGTTTCTACTCTGTGTGTCTGCTGACTGTTTGTGTGGCGCACGCTGACTGACGTTTGTTTTATTTTCAAAGTCCCGCGCGCCTGGCGTTGTTTGTGTAAGTGTTACTGTCTTTGCCAATGTGTATTTTCTAAGTTCTGAATGCCTGGCGTTGTTCGTGTAAGTGTTACTGTCTTTGCCGTCGTGTATTTTCCAAGTCTTGTGTGTCTGGCTTTGCTCAGCCTCGTTTTCATCTAGTTACAAAATTATTTACGTTTTTCGTCTGCAATTTTTTTCTTGCTTAGCCGATTTTTCGAGTGACAAAACACATCAAAGAAGGCTCAAAATCGCTTGCAACCTCACTCCCATGCTTCCTGGCTCTTCCCCTGTGCTGTGTATGAGTGTGTTTTTATGTTTTTCTTATTGTTTTTCTTGTTTTTTGTGGTTTCTGATTTCCATGGTTCGGCCGTTAAATTCGTATTTTTCCAAGGTCGTATTTTGTTGGTGTTAGTGTCTTTGCCGTTGTATATTTTCTAAGTCTCGCGTGCCTGACGTTGTTCGTGTAAGTGTTACTGTCTCTGCCGTCGTGTATTTTCTAAGTCCCGCCTGCCTGGCTTTGCTCAGCCTTGTTCTCATCCAGTTTCAGAATTATTTAAGTTTTTCATCCGACATTTTTTTCTCGCTTAGTCGATTTTCTAGACAAAACACGTCAAATAAGGCTCAAAATCACTTGCAACCTCACTCCCAGGCTTCCTGGCTCTCCCCCTGTGCTGTGTGTCAGTGTGTTTTTATAAACATTTTTATTAATTATCGTGTTTTGCGATTTCCGCGGGACGGCCGTTAAATTCGTATTTTTTTAAGGTTGTATTTTCTTTCCTGAGCTTGCATGTGTGACGGTGCCGCTGGCTGCAATGAGCACCTTTGGCGCTCATTGCAGCCTAAGTGATGCATGGCTGCTTAAGTGCTCATTTCAGCCCCAATGCCTCAACTGCTCATCTCGCTTAGCAAAGCTCGCAGGGCAATGAGCGCCCTCGGTGCTCATTGCCTAAGTCCTGCAAGCTTGGAAAGCTTCAATGCCTCAACGGCTCGCCTTACTTCACAAGGCTCATAGTTGCGGCCCTCTGGACAGCAAACAGCTCACGTCACTTTGCAAGGCTTGAGAGCGTGATAACAACTTGCAGTTTGACAATTATAATTTGTGATAGGATCAAAAACTTGATCACAGAAAATGTGCTACTACAATATCTCTCTAATGCTACACTTACATTCAAAATATTATACTTAGGTTTTAGGATTTAAAGACAGGTCATATATGGATGTTTGTATTAAAGTCTATGAAAACCAAAAATAGCTGCTTTATAATTTCAGAAATATGTAAGTCATAAGTATATGTTTGTTCTCAAGAAAGGGCAAACATGTTATAGACCTGTCCTCAGAAATCAACTACCCAAAATGTAAGGGCAACATACTTGATCACAGGTTAGTTATTCAACCATCACTGCTGAGATAGGAATATACTGAAATCCTAACTTGATGGCAGTCTTTACTCTAAAGAAGAGACCATATATGTAATATAATCTAAGGCATATATACATGGTTTTAATCCCAGTAATTTTATTGAATGAGTTTCAACAGAATGCGTATGTTGGTAGTTTTAACGTTCAATCAATATAACAAATAGGTCGTCAGAGTCAAGAGGTTTCTGGTAGTCTCTTGAAGCAGCATTGCAATATGGGACCCATTTCATCTCAACATCTCAACAGGGAACATTCATTACCTGTCCAATAAGCATAATGACTAAAACTCTTTAAGACCAATCTATAATGCTCTTGGTAAAAGGGTCAAGGTTTATAATAAATGAGTACATTGAAAACTGTTTGTACAGTACCTCATCGCTATATTCCTTGCTACATCTATAGTTGAAGCAAATTATTTTCATGTCATTCTAAGTTTCTACCAGTCAACATGTCACATCGTATGTCAAGCTGGTTGACATCAATGGTAAATAAATCACTTATCTTGTCTTCAGCTTCAATACATTTAGCAATTACACCATTCTTGTCACCAATTTATTCTTTTGTATTGGAACTTGGGGTTTCCAATTGATGTTCATTTATTTAAAATACTAAAATGTACTTGTTCTTTTTCTCCTACTGTATGCTTTTACACTATAATACAATACAAACTACTTTTCCTAATAAAGTCCCCTAACACGTTTAGCATGTCCAGTAATATTTATATTCTCAAGTGAATACATTTAAAAATAAGCAAAGACAAAGCGTTCAAACACTCTTTCATATTGAAAATCCACTATTGGATAAAGGTATATTTACAAAGAATGACCTGTTAGAGAAGTGACCGATCTCAGCAAATTCATGTTATAAAGTTGATGTTGTTCATTTGTTAAAAACCTCATAAACATATGATGTTTTTCCAAAACTTTTAATGTCTTTTAATGTTTTCAATTGAGAATCAAAATGTGCTCACTAACAGCCTTATTAAATTGTGATTTGGCCAATTGAAAAGGGCTCTATTTAAGCACAGAGCATATTTTTTCCAGAAGTTTTTAGTTAGGGAAGACCTTGCTTTTGGATAAAGTTCACCAACTAAAAACTTTTGTAAAAAAATATGCAGTGTGCTTATATAGAGCCCTATTCAATTGGGCGAATCGCAATTTAATAAGGCTGTAAATCTCAAATGAATGCATTACTCCACTGACGTAGTGGCTGCATTTGGTTATATGCTGCAAGCAGTGTGAAAGGACTTGCATAATGTGCATGTTAAACTACTATTAATTGCTACTGTAGAAATATGTATGTTTATTACTGTATTTTGCTAGTCGTTTGCTACCTGAAACTTATCTTAACAGAAGCCACGGGGTGGTAAATATTCTTAACACTTCATTTAAAACAGGAATCAGGCAGCCAATTGTGAATATAATATTTTAACAAGTATGTCTCTAAAAAAATGTTTCATACCTCACAGAGAATGTATAGGTATACGATTAGTTGTTGTTAAAGGAATAGGCACTTTGCAACCTATCAGACTACATTCTATTATCGAACGTAAAACGGCCGCAAGGCTGCGATTCATTGCGGGGGTTCCGTTATCTTGCAATTCAATTATACGGCCCCGCAAAGATCTCCCCTTACGGCCGGCCGTATATCTTGCAACCGGCCGTAAGCTCAGAAATCTTTAAACGCAAAAATAAATTCAAGACGGCACTGTACAGCGATGTAAATGCTAGGGATCATATTGGGGGACATGAGGATTAATAGCAACCCCCTCTCAAGCTTGCACATCAGCCCAAATCCGAGTTTACATTAACTGTTTATTTTCCGACCGCAGCGTGGGCGGGTCTGAGGTGCTCCAAGCCCTCGGGACTTTTTACATGGATATATGACATAAATTAAAAAATAATTTATTTACAGATTTGAGTGTAGGGGAATGTTGTGCTATTTTTGCTAACACCTACAATCACTTTATAGTCTCCTCAGAGTGCAGGATGGCTTTATTTCGGCTTTATAATGTGCTTAATTGGTGCTAGCGGGACCTTTTTTCTGCAAGTAAGCTGCGGCTCGGTTTTAGCCTTGCAGAGAGGGTTCCCGGAGCAATAGAATAGCAACCAGGATTTTCTTGCGGCCGAAACTCTTGCGGCCGTTTAGGATCAAAGGCTTTCCTCCGGCACGAGCGGCCGCAAGGGATAGCAAGGCGCCGGCCGCAAGCCTGCCGGAATCCCCGGCCGGAGGGGAATAGAATAGCCGTATAGCTTGCTGCCGGTCCTTGCGGCCCTGCATCTCCTACGGCCGATAATAGAATGAGGCCCTTAGTGAATACAATGATGGTGTTCAAATCTTTAACATGCCTATAAAATGCCACATCTGCAATGGTGAAAACCTCGAAGGGCTGTGATGCACATTTATGATCTTTTGCAGCCAATCTCAGCTCAATGCAGCTCCGTTGTCTAAATGAACCTATCCCATATCCTATTTGGGAAGCACCCAACATTTTATCTATATCCCATACCCTCAGACCTTTAGTTATAATAACGTTTGAGACTCTAGTAGATAATCAAATCAATATTTCTTCTATTTAGCAATATCTTCTGTTAAGGTTCAAAACTGCTGTGACAAACAATTTAGAAATACTGCTTGCTTCTTGTTCTCTGTCAGATATTTTATTAAGAAATTGATAAAGTTGTGAAATGCAATTTCCTTAAGTGAGAAGTAAGATATCAATTCATAATTTCTGTTTAACATATATACAGTATGTAATTTATTGTACACTGTAGTTTAAATATACATGCTTGACCATGAGTGTTATGTATATGTTTAGTTTACCTAAATTCTCTATCATTGCTCCATGTTCCATACTAACAGCAGTACTGATGATCACTAAATTTGGGAAAAAACTTACATGTTTATGAAGTATGTAATAAACTAATAACATTAGCGGCTATGTTATTATTTTCTTACATATATCATACTCTGCTTGTGTCATGGCTGTTCCCATCTTTGGATGCTGGTTTACTTGTAGCCTGAGGGGGACTGTTATCCAGCTGGGGCCTGTTCTCTATACAATCTTAATGTCAAGTGGCAGATCTCAGAAAACCTTAGTGCCCGATTTTTGACTGATTTTGTTCTGGAATAGTATTTTTTTTGTGCTATTAACATAGTGACCCCAAATAATTTTCTCTTTATAACAAGGTAGCTTTAAACAGGGCTGATATGATGGAGCCCAGTGAGCATGTAGTAGAAAGCCCCTTGCTCATCTGCTCCCATCCAAACACACACTATAATATGACTAGCAACTTGCACGTCAAAAATTGACGGTCAATAAAATGTTAATACTGAGAATGCTGTTTGCCACACAATGTGAGTCTGTGTCACAATTTTAACCTTTTTGTTATGTAGAAAGAAGTACAATAATTAGAATAACTTTTTCTTTATTTTGTTAACAGTCAACTTGTCTTTCAACAACTGGTAAACAATCATTTTGAAACCATATTAAACATTTTAATCATCATGTATACAGGAATAATGTAACAATGGATGAAGTTTATATGAAAAAATATTTGTAAACCATTACATAATGCTTTGCAACACGCAAATTAGATTTGAAACATAAGTAAAACATTTTTATTAACAATACTAACATTTTTAAATCTGAGGTATGGATGAGTAACATAACATTAGGTCAAGTTTATATCAATGAGTATATGAAACCATTACATAATGGTTTGTAACATGCAACTTTTATTTAAAGTACTGTTAAACCACATAAGTATTGAATCCAGAGGAAGGCAAACAGTAAAAAAAAAACATGAAAACTTAGCCAATTGTATCAAAGAAGGGAAAAAATGAATTCCTTCCTGACCTCATTAACTGGCGATCGGATTACTCCCTGGATCAATACTACATATTTAATTATACATTTAATTTTTACAGCAAATGATCATCCTCCTACTAACATGAATCCTTAGTTATATACAATGAAACAACTTTTGTGACCTTTGCAAAAACTATTTTAACATCTCAAACATAAAGTTAATGTATTAAACGTTAAACACTATAATAGTGTGGGGCCAATCCTGGCAAAAGGCCACTTCCAAGACATTACAATACTTTTTGTTTTTGCATGTCCAAGTGGTTCCCTTAAAAAGAGCCAGAAGACTTTTCATTTTGTCTATGGGATATAACCACTGTTTACTGTTGTTTTTTGTTGTAGTTTTGTAAAATTGTATATAGTATTTCGTATGTGAAATAGTGGTCCTCTAAAAAGAGGCCAAGTGACATTAAATTTCGTCCTGGAAATGAAGCCACTATTCTCTATGTTTACAAAACCTCATAGTACACAAGGTGTTTTGTAAAAATGCATCCATCGTGTAATAGATCACCATGACTTAAGTTGTCTTCAATTGAAACTTTAAATGTCATCTGGATTTGTGCACTTAAAAAGCCTCATAGAGTTGTCCATGTGCAAAAACCGGTTCCTGTAAAAAAATACCCACAGACTTAAAAGTTTGTCCTTTGGGATTTATTTATGGTCATGGCAAATGCCATGATAGCTGGAAATTATCTCCTTTGAAGGACAAAAGGCTCACTTGGAGCCAAATCAATTCTTGGTATAAAAACTCGTTCATCTTTATAGGTCCCAGTCATAATTTCTGCATGTATGAAATTATCTGTTAAATTGTGCACAATTAATCTGGTCCCATTACAAAGTATTTCTCAATAGCATGACAATTGCCCCTTTTTTCAATTGCAAAACATGTGGTGGCATTCCAGATGGTGTTAAAGAATTAATAAATTCTATACTAAAATTAGATTCACTGTCTTTATCGTCAGCCAGAACTGAATCTACACTGTAATAATTCTTTTGGGGTGCGTTGATGAATTTTACAATGTTGTTATTTAGATTGAAGGCATCTATATTTTTGGATGTTAATATCACTTTGCAATGTCTGGGTAATCGTCATTATTGAGAGTGTTTAGAAAGATTGCAGATATGAGTGATTCCTTGCAAACCATTTGTGATGGAATTTCAATGGTATCATTGGGTAAATCATGTATTTGTGGATGTTTTCCTTCTCCAGTTTGAATGAGCCAATCATTAAATTTGTTTTGGCCTTCAGATCTCATATTTATTTCTAATTTGAGGTGTGTAAATATTTTCCACAGTTTACTTGCCTTGATATATGTTTCAATGATGTCAGTCCTATTTCCATGTCGCACAACAGGTAAGGTTTGCCTAAAATCACCTCCTAACAACATCACCTTTCCACCAAATGGCAAATTATTATCCATCACTTCTTTTAATAATCTATCATTACATTGCAATGAATGACATGACATCATTGTTGCCTCATCTATAATAATTAAAAAAAATTTTTTTAATTTTTTTGCTTGTAAAGAATTCATTTGAATATTTGACACGGATGTTTCTAAAATGGGAACTGGCAGTTTAAATCCACTATGTACAGTTCTACCACCTTCTAACAAAAGTCCGGAAATTCCAGTTGTTGCAAATGGCATTGCTAGTTGACCCTATGCTCGAATTTAACTCATCAAACAATTGTACAGATACGTTTTTCCTGATCCTCCCGAGCCATCTAAATAGAAATAACGGTCTTTGACCATTTCATTACCTGAAGCATTTGGGATGGCATTAAATGCTTGCAATTGTAAAGTATTTAAAATTGCCAGATTTTCTTGTGTTTTTTGTTGCTGAAGCTCAGTGTCATAATCATCAAAGTTGATGTCATCTATAAGTCCTGGATCAGGCAAATTAAAACTTGCACAATTTAATCCATGAGCAAGAAATATTTCTTGAATTTCCATTAATGCTTTTAAGAGTGCAATGGGGTCATTGTAACGTTTTAATAAGTCTTCAGACATTTTTAATTTAAATGTTTCCGACAAAGCAAATGCATCAGGTACATTGCAAAATATGCAAATTAATGCAAATTGTTCTCTCATTTGCTTTGGCATTTGACATAGTGCTGCTCCTTCCAGACACATCTCTTTCATTCTGTATCATCTGCTATGAAATGTTGATGTCTTGCAGCTAATAGGAAATTATCATAAACTATGTCTTTCACCTGTGCGTAAATATTCATAACTTTGTGCACCGGGAACATGTAAAATAAGTAATCTTAAACTGAAACGTTCAATGTCTCTTGAACTGACGGTAAAAATGTATGGCTTTTTCGTTGTCGCCATTGACCATTTACAAATACATAGTGATATGGAATCTTAATGTATACAAATTGTCTAGCCTCAGAGTCTTGGCAATTTAATTGAAACCAAGCAGTAAGTGTTGTTTCTCAATGTTCACTTTGGGTTAAGGCAGTTCTTTCATTGCCTGCAGTAAAGCAAACAAACTGACTTTGTGGTAAATGTACAACTAATCAATACACAGCATATGACCTATCATGCATCTCAAATTTCAGAAGATGCCACATTGTTTCAGGAGCACTGACATAGCTAGCATCTAAACAATTAGAAAGTTTGGCATGTAAAATGTAATTTTCCTTTTCCTTTTCCGCACCTTGCACAACAACAGTTGCTGCATCATATCCTTTGTATATATATATTTATACACAAATTTGATGGATTTAATAGAAGTGGAAGCTTCCACATTTATATGTGCATTGTACTTCATCAGCAAATGTGGATTGTATGGAACAACATATCTATTATCATCCTTTTGGCCACGGATAATAGCTGTTTGTCCTTCTCTTCTTTTATACAAAGGGTATCCATTACAATTAGCATACATTTGCATTTGAAATTGTTTGGGAAACTCTTTTGTACATTTTTTATTTTCCATACATGAAATAACTGTGCTTTAGTTATATCATGTATTAATGAATTGAGCTTTATTTTGAATACTCCTGACACTAAATCTGGCCAAGAATAAAATGTTCCTTAATCTCTGACCATTGTGGATTACATGTGAATGTAATGAATAAATCTGTTTTTCCAAATTTTGTGACAATAGCCATGGCATCAGTATATCTTTCTTGCATATTGCAAGGAGATCATTGGAAAGTGGATGGCAAAATGATTGCTCTTCCAGCTGGAATGTCTCTGTTGGTAGCCAATTCAGCACATAATCCATCAATCCACAATATTGTTCTACTCGAAGCTTGTTTTGTTGAAATGTTATAACATTTAGATTATTTGCTTTGACTTGTAGATAGGAATCAATAATCCATTGTTGTGTGAGTTTGCCCCCACATAAAATAGGATTAAAATAATCTCGAATAGCAGTTTATGCCACTTTATATTCCAGCATAGAAATATTGCATCTAACACAAACTTTACTATTGGGATAACTTAGCAATTGTAATTTCAGTTCCCATCCTGGTTCACCATTTGGAAAGAAAATGGGATATGTCATTATACCATCTTTCATCAGTGTTGCGATCTCTTTTTCAAACCATATTTACTCTTGGCATTGGCAATTGATGGATTTGAGCATGTTGCTGTTTTTTTCAACCTCTGCTAATTGTTTGTATGCTTGACTGTGGGTTGTTTTATCCAGCTGTTAAAAGACTATGTGCAAACCCTTTTTATTTTCTGTAAGCGCCATCTGTTGTTCAACAGCTTCCATTGTATCTAATACATATAACTGTGCAAATTTCCTTTGCTCTCCTTCTTGTGGATGTAAATGTGAAGTGCGGTGGTAAATTTGTCCTTGAACTCTAAAACAGTAAAGACCATGTCCTGGGAGATTTTCTGCTAATGTAGCACCCATTGAAGCAAATGAAACTGCACTGTTATAAGACCTGATGTTTTTTTTTAAATTGGTATAATTTAGAAATGTTGGATCACTCATGATACTTAGTAAGCAATCTGGAAATGTGTGTAAAGTCTTTTGGAAGTCTTACCTTTCCTTTCTGACAGCAACTAATGTCTCCGTCAGTTGGTCTTTCCATGAGAAAATGATAGGCCCCACAAAACTGACAAAGAACATTGAGTAATTCACAATAATGAGCGTCTACTGTTGTAGTGCTGTAATGAAAGCAATATCCTGAGCTTCGTCAACATAGATATCACTACAACTTTCTATATCTATATTGGTGTCATGTGTATGAACATTGGTGTCAAGAGGCAATATTGGATCATTAGGCAATGTTTCACAGACATGTTTTTGTTTACTTTTTCTTTTCTTTGAAGCTCCAGCACACTCACTTTGTGCTTTCTTACTCATTTTTCTTTTTTTTTTAAGTCTCTGTCGGTCTTCTTCTCTTAAGCGTTGGGAAGTCTCGGGGGACTGTGCATCTCTCCACATTTGCTTCCTTTCTCTTGCTGCTCTTCTTTTGTGTTCAATCCTGTCTTCTCCGTTGTCAGCCATTGTAATCTGTAATTGTAAATACAGGTGTAAGATGTAATGTTTTTTTGTATTGTTCATATTGTTTGTAGCTGCTCTCAATGCAAAACCTAAATAGCATTAATGAAAGAATGCAATGATTTGAAAAGCATTTTGAATTTTTTCATGAAATAAATTAATCCATTAAGTTTTTTTTTTATTGGCATACATTGAAAAGGAAAGCGCTGCACATATATATATTGATAAATAAGTTGTTAATAAAAGTCATTAATAAATGAATATACGTTAATGAATTAATCAATAACTGACATCAATGGTAAACCTAAAGAGGTAATTATGTTTTCCTAAAGAAGGGCAAACCCAAAGAGCTTTGAGCAAAGTATAAATTGTGATAAAAATGTAGTAATTTTCTAAATGTTGAAATCAATTGACTTATGAGGTATAATTTGCGTTCTTTAAAAGTTAATTAGGTACGCATATATGTATGCATATTTTTTTTTGTGGTTTATTTTGAATGAATAATTAAATACTAAGAGCCTCATTAATTTGCAATTAGTGCAATCCAATAGGGCACTATATAAGCACATAGCATATTTTTTTGGGAAGTTTTTAGTTGGTGAAAACCTTGGTTTTGGATCCATGTTCATTAACTAAAAGTGTATGTAAAAATAATATGCTATGTCCTTATATAGAGCCCTATTCAATTTTGCAAATTGCAATTGGATGAGGCCCTAAATAAATATAGGTTAATTAATTAATCATTAACTGTCATCAATGCAAAACAAAAAGGGCATCATGAAGCAAGACCAGCAAGCTGCACTCTTCAAGCAAGGTATCTACAAGCAATTATCTCGTCGTATCTGCTGCTGCCTTCTTTTCATATAGATTATTATATTAATTTTTCTGATATTATATTTAAGCACATTGTTTTTTTTTACTTCCAGTTTTGTGAATGTAAGCCTTCTTTGATGTATAGTTTTACTCTGATGCACATCCTGTGACTTCCTTTGCCTAATTACTCCTCCCCACCTAATTTACACATCTCTGTCTGTCCAGCTGTTCCTTGGTCTATCTCACCTCTGCTTCCCCTGAATACAGACCAGCAATCCCCTCCCTCCCTGCCCCACTCCCACCCACCCGTGGTTTACTTTAATTTATTGAATCACTAAAACTGCTTGCACCTGATCAATCAGCTGCACATGATTACTATCCCTACTTCCTCGTCTTAGATCACTCTCCTAGCCACTATGTTCCCTTTCACTTTCTTCTACACCTTAAGCTCTAGTGTTATTCTCAGACTATCCTCCTCATTTGCTCCACATAATGTCTCCAACACCATTAATATCTCTCCTTCCCTATTTTCCTCCCCTCTGTTCTGCTCCCACGAGCTCCTCTCCTTCCTCCAATTACTATTTCATTCATGTTCTAAAGACCACAAGCAGAAAACTCATCTTATCTCCCTGCTTATTCTGCTGCTGGAGTTCTATCTCCTAACCCTTACCCCTCACTCAGTCCCACCTCTCTTCTACTCTTTTCAGCAACAAGGTTATTAACTCTGTCCTTAATCCATGTATTTCAATTTGCTCCTCCATGTCTAAAATGTAGCCTCCACCACTTATTTCCAAGTTCTTACATCTTCCCACCTAAGCAAACTTTCAAACATCCCTCCTGACCCTGCTATTTCTTACTTTTCTTCCCCAGACTTCTGCCTCCTCCATTCCCTTTAGATTGTAAGTAGCAAGTTTTCAGTCTTGCAGGGTGCTTTGGGAAAAAGCACTTTCTAGAAAGACTCTAAGCTCAAAACAGGGCCCCCCATTTTTCACTTGTTAATATTGTATTTTTCCCTGTTCTCTCCCCTTGTACAGCGCTATGGAATATGTTGGCGCGTTACAAATAAACAATAATAAATAATAATGAAATAATATACCTGTGAAATTGAAGTTATTGCAGATAAAATCCTGCAGAATTCACTCTCTGTCTTCAGTCAGGTGCAGAGATGAGTAATCTGTGAAATGACATGAAAATAATTTTTATTTATATTGTTTGTATTCAATTAATTTGTGACTATGTTGTTTAATTGGCATAGATGCAAAACATAAACGCATAATCATTAATATATTCATAAATAAAAGCAGTATAAAATATTAAATGTAGCACATGTCATAATCTAAGAAATTGCTTTAAATATTTAAGGGCTTTGAAGGTCCTATCCCTGTCAGGCAATTATAAGCACTCCAGATATGTAAGTGCTCTTTAAAATGTACATATTTTGATCTATTATAAATATATATATATATTTTTTAATTATTATTAATTAATAGTTCCAAAATCAATGTACATGAATGAGCAGTAAGGCAGATATATAAGTGCAGGTTAAAACATTTTTTTTTTTTGCAGTATAAAATGTATATATATTTTTTTGTAATTAATACTAATTATTAATGAATTAATATATTAATATACGTTAATTAACCAATAACTGTCATCAATGCAAAATAAAAAGACTTAATCCTTTTTTGTTCCATAAGAACATTATTAAGTGATATACCTGTAAAGGTGATGTTTATTCTGTTCAAAGGCTGCAAACGTCACTCTGTTTTCAGTCAGCTGCAGAGATGATGAAACTGTCAAATGAGATGGAAAGCATTTTTAATATTTGGATTCATCCCTATGTAGCAATCAGCAGCTACACGGATATGTCAGTGCATAGTAAAATATACTTGTTGTTTGTGGTACTTTTTTCTTTTGTGTGGTAATATTACTAATTAATAATTAATAAATTAATTTACATTAATAATCAATGAATCAATGACTAAATGTATTCTAAAGAGCTAAGCATTAATATATTAATAAACTAAAGGCATAGGGCCTCATTCTATTATCGGCCGTAAAATGGCCGCAAGGCTGCGATTCCTTGCGAGGGTTCCGTTATCTTGGAATTCAATTATACGGCCCCGCAAGGATCTCCCCTTACGGCCGGCCGTATATCTTGCAACCGGCCGTAAGCTCAGAAAACTTTAAACGTAAAAATAAATTCAAGACGGCACTGTACAGCTCTGTAAATGCTAGGGATCATATTGGGGGACATGAGGATTAATAGCAACCCCCTCTCAAGCTTGCACATCAGCCCAAATCCGAGTTTACATTAACTGTTTATTTTCCGGCCGCAGCGTGGGCGGGTCTGAGGTGCTCCAAGCCCTCGGGACTTTTTACATGGATTTTTGACATAAATAAAAAAATAATTTATTTACGGATTTGAGTGTAGGGGAATGTTGTGCTATTTTTGCTAACACCTACAATCACTTTATAGTCTCATAAGAGTGCAGGATGGCTTTATTTCGGCTTTATAATGTGCCTAATTGGTGCTAGCGGGACCTTTTTCCTGCAAGTAAGCTGCGGCTCGGTTTTAGCCTTGCAGAGAGGGTTCCCGGAGCAATTGAATAGCAATCGGGATTTTCTTGCGGCCGAAACTCTTGCGGCCGTTTTAGATCAATGGCTTTCCTCCGGCGCGAGCGGCCTCAAGGAATAGCAAGGCGCCGGCCGCAAGCCTGCCGGAATCCCCTGCCGGAGGGGAATAGAATAGCCGAATAGCTCGCGGCCGGTCCTTGCGGCCCCGCATCTCCTACGGCCGGTAATAGAATGAGGCCCATAGAATATAATGATTATAATAATTAATTAATAAAATAATGTACATTAATAATTAATTAATCAATGTCTAAATATATTAGAAAGAGGTAAGCATTAATGTAATAATAAACTTTAGGCAGTTTACATTTTTTATACATTTTTCTGTTGATAATGATCACTAATTAATAATTAATAAATTAATGTACATTACTAATTAATTATTCAATTAATTAATATACTACAAACAGCTAAGCATGAAAGTATTGATAAACTAAAGCAAGTGTAAATTATAAGTTTGTTGCTCAATTTTGTAACTAATATTATCTACCTTTTTTTAAGAATAATTAAATTATTAATTATTTATTAATGATTATTAATATAAATTAATATACTTTACCGATTTCTATTTAATATTCAGCAATCAGTATCCTGAAGAGCTAACAATCTCTTTGGAAATTCATGCAGCAGAAAATGTCCACTCAGACTGTCATCACCTGAGGAGAAAGTGTCAGTTCTGTGGCTAATGTGCCCTATATATTACCTGGTTACAGACAAAACCATTATCCGCCATTTCAGAAGCTTAATGTGTAAATGTGTAAGTTAGTGTTGTAAAATGGCGGCGTTAGTCTGTGTTTTACACAGTTCGCAAGCATTTTGCGTCCTTCCACTTAATATTTTTCTACCATGTACATCACTGGCTGTGTTTTGCGCGGATCGGAGTCATGTAGCCTTGTTTTAATTTTTTTCGACCTCCATTTTTTTTCTCGCTTAGCCGATTTTAGAGTGCAGAAATTGCTTAAATTCAACATAAATTCGCTAAGTCGTACGGACCATGCAAAGCAAGACAATGTCTTGTAGTTGGACAATTATAATATGTGATATCCACCTAACTTCCAGACGTCCTGGCTGTTCTCCCATGCTGTGTGTGTTGTTTTCGTGGGTTTTTTTTTGTGTGTTTTTCTTATTTTTTGGTTTGTGCGGTTCGGCCGTTAACTTCGTATTTTTGCGGCACCAGAAGATGAGCCCCTCAGGTCACATTACTGAGGAAGAGCAGAGGGCGACTACAAGTAACACCAGATCTAATTAAGTGATTGGCCCAAAGCAGAAAGGATACCCAGCTACAGATGTGTCTGAAGTGGAAAGGAAAGCCCGCTGCTGCAAAGACCAATTCAGAATAGGAACCTGGAATGTTGGAACTATGAACCAAGGCAAACCAGATGTGGTCACAAATGAAATGACAAGGTTAAACATTGAAATTCTGGGAAATGGTGAACTTAAATGGACTGGAATGGGACATTTCACATCAGAAAAGCTCCAGATCTTCTATTGTGGTCAAGAATCCAGAAGAAGAAATGGAGTAGCCATCCTAGTCAATCAAGGAGTGGCCAAAGCAGTGCTAGGTTACAACCCAATAAATGACAGAATGATTTAAATTCAAATTCAAGGCAAAACATTTAATATCACAATGATTCAAGTCTATGCACCTACCACAGATGCTGAAGAGGCTGAAGTTACCCAGTTCTATGAAACACGTCATAGATATAACACCAAGAAAAGATGTTACTATCATCATAGGAGTTTGGAATGCTAAAATAGGGAACCAAAAGACACCTGGAAGAACTGGAAAATTGGCCTTGGAGTAAAAAATGAACCAGGTCAGAGATAAGTAGAATTTTGTCAAGATAATTCTCTAGTCGTAACAAACACGCTCTTCCAACAGCCTCTGAGATGACATGGACAACACCAAATGGACAACATAGAAATCAGATTTACTATATACTTTGCAGCCAAATATGAAGGAGCTCTATGCAGTCAGCAAAAAAAAAGACCTGGAGCTGACTGCGGCTCAGACCATGAGCTTCTTATTGCAAAGTTTAAAATTATACTGAAGAAAAGAGGGAAAACCTTCAGACCAAGTAGATACTAAATAAATAATATCCCTTGCGAATATGCAGTGGAAGTAAAGAATAGATTTAAGGGACTAAACATGAAGGATAGAATGCCTGAAGAACTTTGGACTGAAGTTTACAACATTATCCAGGAAACACCAACAAAAAATATCCCTAAAAGAAAGAAAAGTAACAAGTCAAACTGGCTGTCTGATGAGGCTTCAAAAGTAGCCCAGGAAATGAAAGTGAAAGGTAGTGGAGGTAGGAAAAGATTTGTCCAATTGAATGCAGAATTCCAAAGGATCGTAAGAAATGACACAGAGACGTTCTACAATGAGCGATGTAACAAGATTGAAGAACATAACAGAATGGGAAAATCAAGAGATCTCTTCAAGAAAATTGGGAACCTAAAAAGGCACCTTTCATGCCACAGTGGCCATGATAAAAGACAAAAATGGTAGGGGCTTAACAGAAGAAGATCAGATAAAGAAGAGGTGGCAGGAGTACACTAAAAAGCTATACAGGAAAGATCTTAACAGTAGTGATGACCTCAGTAGTTTGTCCAATGAGCTGGAGCCAGACATCTTGGAGAGCCAAGTCCCAGAGATGTCTTGCTGATAATAAGGCTGCAGCACGTGATGGAATCCCTATTGAACTTTTCAAAATTCTCCAGGATCAAGCTGTGAAAGTGTTACTTGCCTTATGCCAACACATTTGGAAAACTCAACAATGGCCAATAGACTGGAAAATGTCAGTCTACATTCCAATCCCACAAAAGGCAGTGCCAAAGAGTGCTCCAATTATCAAACAATTGCACTCATTTCCCATGCCAGCAAAGTAATGCTTAAGATTCTACAAGCTCGACTCCAACAATATATGGACCAGGAACTACCAGATGTGCAAACTGGGTTCTGCAGAGGAAGAGGCACAAGAGATCAAATTGCCAATGTTCGCTGGATAATAGAGAAAGCAAGAGAGTTCCAAAAAAACATTTACTTCTGCTTCATAGGCTATTCTAAAGCCTTTGATTGTGTGGATCACAACAAATTGTGGCATCTCCTTAAAAAGATGGAAGTACCAGATGGGAATACCAGATCATCTCATCCTCCTCCTAAAGAATCTGTATGTCGACAAAGAAGCCACGGTCAGAACCGAACATGGGACAACAGAATGGTTCAAGATCAGAAAAGGAGTGCGACAAGGTTGTATATTGTCACCCTATTTATTCAACTTATATGCAGAGTACATCATGCGTAAGGCTGGACTGGATGAATACAAAGCCGGAAACAATATATCTGGAAGGAATATTAACAACATCAGATACACCGATGATACTACTCTGATGGCTGAAAGTGAGAAGGAACTAAAGGACTTATTGATGAGGGTAAAAGTTGGTCTGCTGCTCAACATTAAAAAGACGAAGAACATGCTAACGGCAATCTCACTTCCTGGCAAATAGACAGGGAAGAAGTGGAGGCAGTAACAGATTTTATTTTCCTTCGATCCAAGATCTCTGCAGATAGTGAATGTAGTCATGAAATTAAAAGACGTTTGCGTCTGGGGAGGAAAGCTATGGCAAGCTTGGCCAAGCTAGTAAAAAGTAAAGATATTAAACTATCAACAAAGGTTCCCATAGTTCGAACTATGGTATTCCTAGTAGTATCATACTGATGTGAGAGCTGGACCATAAAGAAGTCTGACGCCTTTGAATTGTGGTGTTGTAAAAGACTGCTTAGAGTCCATTGAACTGCAAGCAGATCCAATAAATCAATACTTCAGGAAATCAAGACAAACTGTTCACTAGAAGGTATGATCATGAGGCTGAAGCTCAAATATTTTGGCCATATCATGAGATGGCAAGACTCCCTAGAAAAGACTCTGATGCTGGGAAAGATTGAAGGCACAAGAAGAAGGGGACTGAGGCGGAGATGGATAGAGGAGGTCACTGAAGCAATGAACCTGAATTTGATGAAGCTCAGAGGGGCAGTGACTGAGAGATGCACCTGGCATGCTATGGTCCATAAAGTCACGGAAAGTTGGATGTGACTAAACGACTAAACAACAAAGGAAGTAAAATTCCCCATCACTGTATCATATACTCTGTCATAATATTACTAATACCTCAGTCTCTGCACTCTCTTTACTATAATATTACAAATGTCTCAGTCTCTATAATGCATTGTAACTTATATATCATATTTGTTTGCAGTTTGCTAGGATTTGATGGATAGAACAACATAATTATTTATGCAATTAAGTAGTTAACACTGAGCAGATATTCCTGTAGTGGATGAAATGCTTAGATATATGATCACACTGACTGTCATGACCCAGAGACTACAGGTCCACATACCCCTAAGAGGTCCACATACCTTTAATTCTCCAGCCTCAACTTACAGGAGCAATCTGCAGGTTGTGACTTTATTCATCTCAACACCCAGCAATTCAATTCAATTCAGATCAGGACATCATTCATGAGAAGTAGGAAAAATCAGACCTCACCGTTTCTTAGTGCAGAGACAGATTGTGTGAGGAATTGACTCTGCTGGGTTTTGAACCCTGGTCCCCAGGCTGCTATACCTCTTCCCTACCACTGCGCCAGCCTGCAGATTTGCCTGAGATCTGATACCTTGACTCTAAAAGCAATGCAATCAGTGACAACTCTCTTTAGCTGTGTCTGGTCAGCTGTCTGGTTCTTGGCCTATATAAGGCACTTCCTGTCTCTGTATCCTTGCCAGATTATTGTGTGGTTTCTGATCACTTCAATAAACCTTGTTCCTGTTTTCACCTACAAGTTTGCGGAACTGGATTATTGCTGACCTTGGCTACTGGTCTCCACAACTTTGTGATTTCTATATCATTACAGAATAATCTGGAGCTTTCATGGAGACCGCCAGGACAGATTCTGCATTGGCCCAGCAGGTTGCTTTATTTGCAATAACTGTGCAGACCCAGGCACAGACCATCCAAGTGCTGCAGGACCAGGTAGCTGAACTGCAAAATAAATTTCAGTCAATGCACAGTGAGTATACCAGCTACAGGGCACGTGATGCTGCGGCTGCTACTGTTACACCTGCTCAAGAGGCCCGCTTGCCCCTGCCAGAAAAGTTTGGAGGAGATCGCAAAAAATTTAGGGGTTTCCTAAATCAATGCCGTTTGCACTTCATGATGTTACCTCACCAATTTCCATCTGAAAGAGAGAAGGTGGGATTTATTTTTTCCTTATTCAAAGATGAAGCCCTGGCTTGGGGCTCCTCTCTTCTGGAACAAGACAGTCCAGTCTTGGGTAATCTAAATTACTTTCTTGAGGCCATGTGCCTAGTTTTTGATGACTCCAATCGATGTGCTACAGCAGAAGCCACTCTCCTTCATTTGCATCAAGGGAGGCGCTCGGTGGCTGAATATGCTGCTGAATTCAGACAGTGGGTTGCTGATACTACCTGGAACCAATCAGCCCAGAGGTTCCACTTCAGAAAAGGTCTCTCAGAAGCTATAAAAGATGAGCTAGCTCGTGTTGATCTTCCTGCTGACTTTGATGCATTTGTGCGTTTGGCTATCCGTATTGATCGGAGACTTTCTGAAAGAAGAGTGGAAAGACAGGGCTCTTTTAGACCAAGTACTACTCCAATTTCCTATTCAAGAACTTCTACTCCGATCCCACAAACACCTACAGACTCTGAGCCAGAGGCTATGCAGGTAAATGTAATAAGAGGGCCATTATCCAACGAAGAAAAACAGTGGCGACGCACTCACAATTTATGCCTGTATTGTGGTAGTGCAGGGCACTATGCCATCAATTGCCCTAGCAAATCCAAAAGAACAATAGCTATGGCGGCTGAGGGTGCACAGATTCGACACCAATCCCAGATTTCGGATCAACTGGATTCTGTCACACAACCCTTGTTTTCTCTGGCTCATGGTGAAGAGGGTATGTTGACTCAACATCCTCATTTTGTGGTGCCTATCACGTTGCAATGTGGTGATCGAAAAATTTCAACTACCGCTATGATAGATTCTGGAGCAGGTGGAAACTTTATGGACATTAAATTTGCAGCAGGAAATAGAATTCAGTCTATCCCTAATTCTTCACCTGTGTTAATGGAGACAGTTGATGGTTCTCCACTTACGTCAGGACCGGTTACACATGAGACTGTGCCCTTAAAGTTGACTCTGGAAGTGAATCACCATGAGGCTATCTCTTTCCACCTAATTTCCTCAACACAGTTTCCAGTGATTTTGGGGGTACCTTGGCTTGCTCTGCATAACCCACAGATTGATTGGAAGATCAGAACTTTGTCCTTTCCTTCAGAACACTGCTTAATGAATTGTCAACCCTCTAAGGTAACACCTGTTGCCACAACAATTAATGACATGGTTGCTACAAACTTGACTAAGCTTCCTCTACAATATCGGGATTTTACAGATGTCTGTGATAAGAAGAATGCTGATCAGCTTCCACCACACAGGCCTTATGATTCCCCAATAGAGCTGTTGCTTGGGGCTGCTATCCCATTTGGCCGTATATATTCCCTTTCTGAGCCTGAATTGAAAGCTCCTCTTGAATACCTACAAGAAAATCTTGCCAAAGGCTTTATTCGACCATCTACTTCTCCAGCAGGAGCTCCTATTTTCTTTGTAGAAAAGAAAGATGGCAGCCTACGGCCATGCGTTGATTACAGGGACATTAATAACATCACTGTTAAAAAACGCTACCCCTTGCCTCTGATTCCTGAACTTTTGGAGAGACTTCGCTCAGCTAAAATATTTACGAAGCTTGATCTTCGGGGGGCATATAATCTGGTTCGCATAAGACCCAATGATGAATGGAAAACAGCTTTCAGAACCAGGTACGGGCATTACGAATATCTAGTAATGCCTTTTGGGCTGTGTAATGCTCCTGCAACTTTCCAGCATCTTATCAATGATGTACTACAAGATCTCCTGGATCAGTTTGTTGTGGCATATTTGGATGATATCCTAATATTCTCTGATAATCTTGAAAACCACAGAAAACAGGTCCGTATAGTTCTAGAGCGCCTTCGTACCCACCGCCTATACATTAAACTAGAAAAATGTGAGTTTGAACAAACAGAAATTCAATTCCTGGGGTATGTAATAACTCCCAAAGGTTTAAGTATGGACGCAAGTAAAATTAAAGCTGTGCTGGACTGGCCCATCCCCAAGAATGAAAAAGATGTTCAGAGATTTGTGGGGTTTGCCAATTTTTACAGGCGTTTCATTAAGAATTTCTCTGCCGTTATTACACCTATCACTGAACTCACACGTAAAGGGACTCCTTTTCAGTGGTCCGATAAGGCGGATACCGCATTTTCCCGATTGAAGACTCTGTTTACCTCTGCCCCTGTCCTGGTACATCCTCAGCCGGAATTACCATTTATTGTGGAAGTTGATGCTTCTGATTCAGCTGTTGGTGCTATACTGTCTCAAAGGACTGGACCTAAGATGCTGTTACATCCGTGTGCCTTCTATTCCCGCCAGATGGTGCCAGCAGAAAGAAACTATGACATAGGGAATAAAGAACTTTTGGCTGTAAAAGCTGCCTTCACCGAATGGAGACATCTCTTGGAGGGAGCTACCCATCCAATTACTGTCCTCACAGATCACAAAAATCTGGAATGTATTCGATCAGCTAAGAGACTGTCAGCCAGACAAGCACGCTGGTCCCTATTCTTCTCGAGGTTTAATTTTTTGGTTACATACCATCCTGGCTCCAAGAATGGTAAGGCGGATGCCTTGTCTAGAATAGCTGACCCCCTCCATACTACCGTAACCAAGACCACCATCTTGCCGGAGGATATATTTATAGGAGTTACATTTCCTTCTGATCTGATGTCTCGAATTAAAAAGGGTTACGCTGAAGACCCAGTTCTTCGTGATCCATCGTGATGCGACTGGACCTTTTACGTCTCTACCATGACTCAAAACCAGCAGGTCATCCAGGAATCCGAAAGACGCAAGACCTACTTGCCCGATCCTTTTGGTGGCCGAAGTATCATGAGGATGTTAAGAAGAATGTGTCCTCTTGTGATGTATGTGCCAGACATAAGACTCCTCGCTCATCCCCTGTTGGCTTGCTTCAGCCTTTTCCGATTCCTCATCGTCCCTGGGGATCTATATCCATGGACTTTATTGTGGAACTACCTCCCTCTAAGGAACACACCATCATTCTTGTTGTTGTGGACAGGTTAACTAAGATGGGTCATTTCATACCAGCTCGTGGTCTCCCTTCAGCTAAACAGACGGCTGACCTGGTTATTCGGGAAATATTTCGCTTGCATGGAATGTCTGATGAAGTCGTTTCTGACAGGGGAGTGCAGTTTACATCTCGTTTTTGGAAACATTTTTGTTCTAATCTAGGTATTAATGTAAATCTGTCGTCAGCTTTTCATCCGCAAAGTAATGGACAGACTGAGCGAACCAACCAGACTTTGGAGCAATATTTGCGGTGCTATATTAGTTACCTGCAGGATGACTGGCTGGATTTTCTACCCACGGCGGAGTTTGCCTATAACAATGCCCAACACTGCTCCACTTCTTTGAGCCCATTTTTTGCCAACTATGGTTACCCGACCTTTCTAGTCAGTCTCCCAATTACTACTTCCATTCCTGCCGTCACTGACCGGCTAACCGCCTTACGTGATTCCCAAGCACTGTTGAAAGAGACTCTGTTGGAGGCTCAGGAATGTTACAAAAGAGCTGCTGATAGGCATAGAAAGGAGGCCCCAGTCTATCACGTTGGTGACAAGGTGTGGCTGTCAACAAAGAATCTTAAGCTTCGGATTCCTTCTCATAAATTGGGTCAAAGGTTCATGGGACCTTTTGAGATCATTGCTCAGATCAATGCTGTCACTTTCCGTTTGCAACTCCCGAATTCCATGAAAATACATCCAGTTTCACGTTGCACTGCTTAAACCTTTTCGTGAAAATACTTTCCCTGGCCGAGCCCTGCCTGCCCCACCTCCAGTCCTCGTGGATGGTGAGGATGAGTACGAAGTGGAAAAAATTCTTGACTCCAGGATCTTCCGTAACAAGCTTCAGTATCCGGTTCGCTGGAAAGGCTATGGTGAGGAGGAGAGTTCGTGGGAACCAGTGGACAATATTCGCGCTCCTGATCTCCTTCGGTCTTTTCATGTGCAGTACCCTGCTAAACCAGGTAATAGGGCATCCAGAGGCTGCACCTATAGAGGCGGGGGTAATGTGAGGAATTGACTCTGCTGGGTTTTGAACCCTGGTCCCCAGGCTGCTATACCTCTCCCCTACCACTGTGCCAGCCTGCCTCTTGCAGATTTGCCTGAGATCTGATACCTTGACTCTAAAAGCAATGCAATCAGTGACAACTCTCTTTAGCTGTGTCTGGTCAGCTGTCTGGTTCTTGGCCTATATAAGGCACTTCCTGTCTCTGTATCCTTGCCAGATTATTGTGTGGTTTCTGATCACTTCAATAAACCTTGTTCCTGTTTTCACCTACAAGTTTGCGGAACTGGATTATTGCTGACCTTGGCTACTGGTCTCCACAACTTTGTGATTTCTATATCATTACAGATTGACTGGCAACTTTATTCTTCTTACACAGATATTTAACAAACGCCAAATGATTTCACCCACACCTTCCCCACCCCATTGTCAACATTCCTTCCTCTGAGGTATATTTGATCTGCTTTGTTTCTCCTGTCAATAGGTTTGGGGAGGGGGGGTGTTACATTTTTCTTGGTCCCTATACCGGATTTGCTTTACAACCCCAGAGGGCAATAAACTAACTTCAACTTCAGTTCTGGTGCCAGACACAAACGTATCCAATAATTTTCCCTCAGCCCCAGAAGTTCCTGGTTCATGTATCAACCCACATCTCCCCTCAGTGCCCTCTCTGACAGAGTAAACATTCCAAAAAGAAATACATTAATAATATCTTTGTCCTGTAACCTCTGCAGTGACTTAGCATATTATATCCTAGGGCCTACTTCTGAGTGCAAGTACAATTACCCAAATCATCCTACTAAATCACTATTGTAAACGTTATAGCATACTTGATACTGTGGTACTTTTTAAAGGGGCTTGGCATAACAGTGTCATGTCCTAACCACAACCTGAACACTAAGCAATTCTTAGTAGGCCCAAATACTCACAGGCAATCCTTTTTGGGGATCCGGGATACTAGATCAGAGCCTGAGGCCTAACATTACACAGGTTATTAGGGTCATAAAAAGATAGTCCATGATAGAACAAAATAGTTCTTGAGGTAAGGGCGGTGACAGTTCGAACTTGGGCCATACAGGCCCTTGCTGGTGGGGTTCAGTGGAGACCCATCCTGGCACTTAATGGTCAGTCATGACACTGACTGCCACTATCATGTCTCAATGGTAATCTCAACATTAATATCATCACCTTGCAGTGTCTCCTCATCTGAAAGAACCGTGGGAAGCAACTGGATGGACTAAAGGATAACCTAAGGACTGTGGTGACTTTGCATTATTTTAAAATAATATTTTAAAAGCATCATGACTGACCTGAAGAACAGCGATTTTTAATATATAATTCAACACAATTTTCCATAGCTGTATTCATTTACACTGCATATTTAGTTTTAATGTTATTTACTTAAAAAGAAAATGTTTATTAAATGTAATATTAGATTAGGGTGCTTAAAAAATTTGCATAACTAAAACCATTTTGTCTTTTTGTGTTACTGTGCACGCATGTAGTCCACAAAATATAGCAATATGTAATGTTTTAATGAAACTGTGTTATAAATGAAATATAATATTTCATGATGAATATATTCTTTATATATAGTATGGTGACAGGACAGGCTTTAGGAATTAAAAAAAAATATATATGCTTAATTATAGTCCTAAAAAATAGTATTTTGTGCGTAATGCAAAAAAATATAAGTACAAAATAAAAAAATGAAAAAAGAGAAACAACTAAATGTAGAATACTCAAACAAACAAACAAAAAAAAGTGTTGGTTTTGTATTAAAACTAAATGTAGCAGAGGGGACTGATTGTGTAGATTAGATGAGCGCAGTCATAGTCTCCTTTTGGGGTTCAGAAGTATGGTGTAACCCCAGAATTCCAAAATGGCTCCCGTGGAACTCAACAAACCCCTGCCCTGTATTGCAAAATGGCTGCCCATCAAAACAGTGTTCAATAAATATCCAAAACATGTGGGATTTATCTAAAAGGAAGATTTGAATGTGTTGGTGAAAAACTATCATGTAATCAATTTTGCCAACTGTTTTGAGAAAATACAGATTCTGGTAGATGTTTGTAAGAGCAATTTGCACATCCCTGCTATTTTACAGTACCATGGGCAAAGGAGCTAAAAACAAAATCTGAGGGTGAAATATTAAACTTTTCTCACAGGGCAGGAAGCAGGGGCAGATCTATTATTATTATTATTATTATTATTATCGTTTATTTGTAACGCGCCAACATATTCTGCAGCGTTATACATACAGTAAGTTAAGTTACAGGCAATGACAAGTTAAAGATTCACACATTGCAAAGAATGGATGGCCCTGTCTTTGAGCTTGGAATCCAGTTTCCATAGCGCTTTCCCTAAAGCACCTTGCAGGATTGAAACTCGCAGACTTACAATCTAAAGGTTGAAGTGTGTATGTGGTACAGTAAGGAGAGAGTAGTGCTGAGCATGTTAGAGAGGAAGGTTATAGGCTTCTTTAAAGAGGTGCATTTTTATTGATGTTTTGAAGGATTTAAGGCAGGAGGATAGTCTGGTGAAGCGAGGCAAGGAGTTCCAGAGAATAGGGGCAACGCAAGAAAAGTCCTGGAGGCTGGAGTGAGAGGAGGTGACAAGAGTGGTAGAAAGAAGAAGGTCGTTAGCAGAACGAAGAGGGTGTGTGGGGGAGTATTTGGAGATGAGAGCAGAGATGTATGGGGGTGCGCTGTTGTTGAGGGCTTTATAAGTTAGGGTCAAGATTTTAAACTTTATTCTGGAGGCTAAGGGAAGCCAGTGAAGTGATTGACAAAGAGGAGCTGCCGACACTGCACGATGTGTACTGAAGATGAGTCTACCACCAGTGCACCTGTGTTGGTGAAAAACTATCATGTAATCAATTTTGCAAGCTGTTTTGAGAAAATACAGATTCTGGTAGATGTTTGTAAGAGCAATTTGCACATTCCTGCTATTTCACAGTACCATGGGCGTAGGAGCTAAAAAAAAATCTGGGGGTGAAATATTAAACTTTTCTCACAGGGCAGGAAGCAGGGGCAGATCTACCACAAGTGCACCTGATGCAATGGACCAGGGCCCTGCTCTGGGGGCCCCATTGCTGCAGTGCCCCTCAAAAACTTTTTTTTTTTATTTCTGTGTTTAAAATCCCAATGCCTTGCCGACCAATATAATATAATATATATAGATATATATATAGATAAATAAATATATATATATATATATATATATATATTTGTATTATATATATATATATATATTACATAAATAAGTATATATATATAAATATATATATATATATATATATATATAGATATAGATAAATATAGATATATGAATGAATGAATATATATATATATATATATATATATATATATATACTGTATATATACATATATATATATATATATATATATATATATATATACCAACTTATTATGTATAATATCAATTATGAGTCAAAGCTCTTTTATGGTGAAGACATACTGCTCCATAGCGCTGGTAATGCACGATTAATTAACATTTTGCTATTTTTTGTGTCCTCTATTCATTTTATCTGGGGGTATTTGTCCTCCCCAGTTCCTACACCACTGCACTGTACTGTTATCTTCCTCAGGTCTAGGAACTAGCCGCATTTGCGGAAGGTGGAGGCTCCAACATCGGCTGCAATGAGCCAAAGGCTCCTTGCAGGCTGCAAATGTGGACCCTCGCGAGGGGCCGCATTTGCGGAGGTGGAGGCTCTACGCCGCCTCACAAAGCGGTTACAATCACCCACAGAAGCAGGACTTTGAAAAAATACATCTAACAGGCAATCACTAAATACGGACTTACACAAAAAAATACGAGCCGCACAACTTACAACTAAAAATTGACGGACTTACACCAAAAAATACGAGCCGCAGGACTTTACGACCTTAACAGCCGAACTGCGCACACATGAAAACATTAAAAACACAATAAATACACACAAAAATGACACAAAAAGCTTACCCACAGCAAGGGGGGGGGGGGAGTTACACCTCAATTTAGAGTTTAGACACATGAAAATCCTCAGCTCCACATCAGTGCAAACCTACATTGTATGCTACAGGAACATCAAAAGAGATTGTCAGCTCTTCAGCACAACTCTTCCTGCATATATTACTTACAAATAGGTATATTAATTTATTAATTTATTAATTATTTAATTAGCATACAAAAGTACATATACACAAATAAAAAGAAAAAAAAATATTGCAAGAAACACAAAAGACATTCACCGAGCGCCTCACGAGCACCAAGGCTGATCATAGCACACAAACTACAGCCTTGCAATAAGCGCAAAAAGGACATCAGCGCCGACCTTACAATGACAGCAAAAGTGCCTCTCATACAAAAAAGTACACAACCAAGAGCCTTGCAATGAGTGCTGAAGGATCTCAGACCACCCAAAAAATTAATGTCTGTGCCAAACAGTATTACCTGCCTTACAATTTTATTGCCCCATCATGTTTGACGGGCAAGTCGCTAGTAAGTAATATGCATTAAAACTTATGACGATTCCTTGTAAATGCAGCTGTAGATACATTTTCCAAAGGAAAATAGCGATCGCAACCTCACAAACTAAATTCACAGCCTCTGGGTCTCCTGGATAAGTTCTTGTTGTATAGAGTATACATTCAGATTAGAATAAAATGTGTCCAATTAAACTGAGAAATAACATTATAAAACAATATACAATTAAAGTGTGATAATAATATGTATTACACTTTATTTGTTTAATAAAGGCCTCATTTCCTACTATGGAGATGAATCACACTCAACAGCTATCTGAATATTACAAGCTCAAGCTACACAACATAGCGGAGGATCTCTGAACGTGAGGGAGAAAATGGCACCCTCTATACTAGGCAATATGAATGGCACAATATAGCAAGTAACCTTGTAATGTTTCATATATTTCACTAAAATGTTTATAAATAGTGTAGAAGAAATGTATTCTTCAGTGTAAAATATATTTTCCAAAGCTCAGTGGTCTATTGAGGATAGGATTTATTTGGGTCATATAAAAATAACACTGGATTTATTTTCAGGAATACCAGAAACACCCTCTAATGCATCATATATGAGTCACTCGCCATAGTAACATTGACACAGACTTTGAAGCAGGAGAGCCTACTTTTAACTTTTGTAACCTCAGGCAAGTCCTTTATTCTTATTGTGTTTTGAGGTTGTGAAGGGACACAATTCTATGCACATTTAAGTATGCTATATGCATCTGTACACTATAATTCATATATACTTCTGTACACTGGAATCCTAATACTCCCCGAGTTTGTTGAACAAAATATCTATATTAAGAAAAGGTTATTTGATTTCAATAACATTAACCATAATTCTTACATTTTTTTCACTACTTTTTCCAATAAACCTTTCTTGAAATTAAGTACCTAAGACTATCCTTTTACAACCACATCAATATATTTTGCCAGTGGTAAGAGCTGATAAAAGGATACACTAAGAGAAGCTGAAAGACCTGAATTGCAATTTGATGAAGTACCAAACTGTGGTTAAAAAGATATATCTTTAGAGAGTCTTAATGGATCCAATATTTATTTTCTGAGAGTTGATAGCTTTGTTTTATAAATTTCATTTAAAGGAGCATTGTGCAATGAAAAACGTCATAGCACTTGTTTTTATTTAGATAAATAAATGTGATGCCTCTGATGGACCCTGGAGGAATCCATGTGTTGGTGAAAGTTGTGTATTATTGGGTGGTTATATTTCTGGAGAGATGTGGTTGCATCTATTGATGCTTCTGGATCTGTGAGAGGAAAAGGATTTGGTGCCAATTTCAATATTATCCAATTATCTATCAAAACCTCTGGACTTCTCCCTGTATAGTTCTCACCTACCCACTCCCAGCACTGATAACTAAACCTCCTCCCCCATGATCCAGCTCTCAGGATGTGATGTAAGAAATACAATATGGATAGGCAAATTTAGATTTTCACAAAAAAATGTTTTTTGGTAAGCTGTTACAACATTGTGCATTTTAATTTTAAATATTCATTTTATTTGAAGTTTTTTAGTGATACTTTTGTAGCACCTTTCTTCATATATTATCCCAATTACATTTCGTTAATGTGTATATGGCAAGGAAAAACTGTTTTAACAAGAAGCTCTGTATATACTTATGCTGTAATTATGCATAAGTATATGCATAATTACAGCATATACTTATGCATAATTACAGCATAATTATATACATTTCATGAACATTGTTTAAGATGCTAGAATTATGTTTGCTTCTACGACTAAAAAATCTTTTTGAATTTTTTTGTGCTTTACAGCTTTGTCGTTTTTTATGCCAGCAGATAGGAATGGCAGTAGATAGGAATCCTATAAGTTATCCAAGTACTTCTGTTGCACCATCTCTTATTCACTTAGGGCCTCATTCTATTACCGGCCGCAGCCGCTGCGGGGCCGCAAGGACTGGCCGCAAGCTTTACGGCTATTCTATTCCCCTCCGGCCGGGGACTCCGGCAGGCTTGCGGCCGGCGCCTTGCTATCTCTTGCGGCCGATCGCGCCGGAGGAAAGCCTTTGATCTAAAACGGCCGCAAGGAAATCGGCCGTAAGAAAAGCCTGGTTGCGATTCTATTGCTCCGGGAACCCTGTCTGCAAGGCTAAAAACGAGCCGCAGCTTACTTGCAGCAAACAGGTCCCGCTAGCACCAATTAAGCACATAAAATAGCTCAAATAAAGCCATCCTGCACTTTGCGGAGTCTATAAAGTGATATTCGGTGTTAGCAAAAATAGCACATAATTACCCTATACTCAAATCCGTAAAATAATTATTTTTTAATATACGTAAAATATCCATGTAAAAAGTCCAGAGTGCTTGGAGCACCTCAGACACGCCCACGCCGCAGCCGGAAAATAAACAGTTAATTTGAACTCGGGTTTGGGCTGATGTGCAAGCTTGAGAGGGGGTTACTTTTAATCCTCATGTCCCCCAATATGATCCCTAGCATTTACAGAGCTGTACAGTGCAGGCTTGAATTTATTTTTACGTTTTTAGATTTCAGAGCTTACGGCCGGTTCCAAGATATGCGGCCGGAGATCCTTGCGGGGCCGTATAATTGAATCGCGAGTTAACTGAACCCCAGCAAGGAATCGCAGCCTTACGGCCGATTTACGGCCGGTAATAGAATGAGGCCCTAACTGTTTAAAGAATTACTGTAGTCTGAGAAACTTTACATCCTTTTGGATTTACTAATAAACTAAAAAAACTAGCATTAATATAAATCATGAGCATAACAGAAATTTTAGAGGAAACTTTTCAGTTCTGCTAGTGTCATTGGGATGTCCATCTTTAATTGATAGTTAGCCTGTATCCTAAAGGGAGGTTGTCCTACTGGAAGTTGCACTGCTATTTAGTTCTACTGTCACATAAGTATTTATAGAGTTAGTCTAGCAAAATAACTGAATAGAGATGTTATCTGAATACAGTAGCCCTCCCATTCTTCCTAGACATCTAAAGCCTTATTAAATTGTGATTCGGCAAATTTAAAAGGGCTCTATTTAAGCACACAGCATATTTTTTACAGAAGTTTTTAGTTAGTGATCTTCTATCCAAAAGCAAGGTCTTCACTAACTAAAAACTTTTGTAAAGAAAATATGCTCTATACTTATATGGAGGCCTTTTAAATTTGCAGAATCGCAATTTAATAAGGCTGTTAATTCTGTTAGTTTAAAAAGCAAATGTCTGACATAATTAAACCAAAACTTAATAACATAGGTAAATAGTAAAGGCTGTATTTATCTGTTTAAAACTTTCTAAGAACATTTTACACAGTGTCAAGTTAGTCTGTCTAATTAACCCACCTAGCGGTATAATTATGTCAGTATTTAGAATGTTAAAGCGGTACATAAAAAAATACTGACATAATCATACCGCCCTTTCCCCCTTATCCTCGTCCCTTTCGACCTTCCCTCCTCCTCCTCCTCCTATTCTCCTCCTCACTTCTCCCCTCTCCAATCACCTACTTTTGATCCGTCCTGTCCTCCTTTTCCCCTGTATCCTCCTCCCTCCTTATCATCCTCCTCCTCCCTCCTTCCCCCCTTATCCTCCTCCTTCCTCATTCCCCCGTTATTCTCCTCCTCCTCACTTCCCTCCTCCCCCCCTCATTATCATCCTCCTCCTCCTTCCCCACTTATCATCCTCTTCCTCCCCCCTCCTCCTCCTCCCTTTCCCCCTTCCCCCTTATCCTCCCTTTCCCCCCTTATCCACCTCCCCCTTCCTTCCCCTCCTCCACCTCCTCCCTTCCCTCCTTATCAACCTCCTTAACCCTTATCATCCTCCTCCTTCCCCCATAATGTCCTCCTCACTTCCCTCCTTATGCTCCTCCTCCATTTCTCCTTATCCTCCCTTTCCCCCTTCTCTCCTCCCTCCTTCTCCCTTTATTATCCTCCCTTGCCCCCTTCCCCCCTTATCATCCTCCCTTGCCCCCTTCCCCTTATCTTTCCTTGCCCCCTTCACCCCTTATCATCCTCCCTTGCACCCCCTTATCATCCTCCTCTTGCTCCTCCTTCCCCCTGACCTCCTCTTCACTTCCCCCTCTCCAGTCCCTATCCCCCTCTCTACTTACTTTTTAAATGGATCTGATGAGCTGTCTGCTCATCTCTCCCCCCGCATCATGTCTTCCAGCAGTGAAGTGTCAGGCATATGCGAATGGCGTGACATCACAAGCGCGTCACGTCATTAGCATATACCGGTCACTTCACTGACGAAGACATGCTGCGGGGGGAGAGATGAGCAGCCAGCTCATCAGATCCAATTAAGAAGTAAGGAGAGAGGGGGATAAGGACTGGAGAGGAGGAGGTGAGGAGGAGGTTAGGGTGAAGGAGGAGGAGGATTGGGAGGAAGGAGGAGAAAGATGATCAGGGGTGAGGAAGATGATAACGGGGGAAGGAGGAGGAGGATGGAGGAGGATGAACAGGGGCGGCCCGTCCATTGGGGCGTCAGGGCAAACGCCCCCCCAAATATTTTCTTCACCCTGCAATAAAAAAAACACAACAATGTATTAGTATAACCCAAAAACAAATAAATATAAGGTGTACATCATCATTTCAAGTCTAAATAGTATTAAAAATGAAGTAAAGTTAGAAAAGAGACACTGTCACTTTAAAATAACCCTTGCGCTACATTAACTAATGCTGTAAGTGTGTATCTATCGCCCCCTGCCTGCACCCTGTGTGATCAAATTACAATAGTTATACACTGTGTACACTAACCTTTAGACTCTTCTCTCTCTTCAATGAGTCCTGGCCTGGCCCCCTGTCCCTGACCGTTAATGCATGCCGCCCACCATCACAGTGACGATATGCATGGGCGGTCATAAATGTATCAATTAATAAATGACAGTCTTCCATCATTGACCAATCAATGATGGAAGGCTGTCCAGTTACTAAGTGATCAATCTAAACCCACCCAGACCGTTAGCCCTGAGCGCCCGCCAGCAAATAGGGCCTCGAGTTTAAATTTTGATTGACTGATACAGTAAATAAAACCACCAGTTCCCTGTCCCTTCCCCCTTTCTGTTTCCTGACCCTGCTCGCGCTGAGACTGAGAGACCTCCCTGGCTGAATCTACTCATCTGCTCTGCCTGCCTAACACAGTAAGTCTACACCTGCCTCTGCCTGGCACCTGCCCTGCCCCTGGCCAAACCAAAACCCCTAGTAGCCCCTAATAAAAGTTAGGGGTGACCAGTTACCCCCAGTCCCCCACTATGCCTGCCTAGCCTGCCAGTGCCACCTACCCAGCCACCCACCAACTACCACCGACGACCCCAGCCATCACCCCCATGTGGCCTGTGCCACCCCCGATCAGGCCTGCCCTATGCTAGCCTAGCTATGCCATCATGCCACCACCGGATTACACCGATCACGGGATCGGGGTAGTCGGGTGGTGAGCGGGGTGGCACAGGCCCACATGGGGGTGATCGGATCACCCCCTTGATGAGGCCTGTGCCACCCCTGATGACCTCCATGTTGCCGCCCTATGCCACCCCCGAGGCCCGATCACCACCGGGCCCCCGGCACCACCCCGATGCGGCCTATGCTACCCCGGGTATTCGGGCAGTGAGCGGGGTTGACCAGGCCACATGGGGGTGGATGTTCACCCCCATGAGGCCTGTGCCACCCCTGGTCGTGGCCTATGGGCGACCGATGGGCGCCTGACCGTGACCGACCCCACCCTGGATGAACAAACTACCTACCCCCCCCCTATTTTTATTCCATTTTTAGAAGTAACAGGCATGTATATGTGCCTGTCACTTCTAAAGATAAAATAAAAATAAGGGAAGGGAAAAAAAAATACAGTAAAAAGTAAAAACATTATTACAATTAAACAGTAAGCTAACACATTGTTAGTACAGTTAGTAACACATTTTTATACAAAAATAAACAGCTTTAAACAAACATTAAAAATAAAATAAAATAAACAACAGCACATACTTACCTGTAAAATTGACCCCTCCAGCGTTGGCCTTCTGTCCTCTCTGGATATAGTCATGAAAAATAAATAATCCATGTTGATTGAAGCCAATGATCAAAAATAAAATAATCCATGTTGATTGAAGCCAATGATCAAAAATAAAATAATCCATGTTGATTGAAGCCAATGATCAAAAATAAAATAATCCATGTTGATTGAAGCCAATGATCAAAAATAATCCAATCTTGATTGAAGCCATTGTCCATCCATCCATTCTGGCCCATTGAAAGAGGCCTCCACAAAAAAAAAACGACGCTCTAAAAAAAAAAAAACAACACACTAAAAGAGCTCCTCCTACAAGGAGCCCCTCCCGCGATTAATTGTTTTTTTCCCACGGTCTGCTATATATACAAATTATGATTGACATCGATTTCAACCAATGAGAGTCTGTAAAAAATTAGCAAATCAGCAAGCAGGTATGGAAGCCTGTAAGGGTAAAAAAGGTTAGTGTGAACTTGTTTGACCCTGTATGTATTATACATATTACAGGGCTATTTTATGTGATATACATGTTACAGGATAATATCCTGTAACATGTATAGCCAAAAAATAGCACTGTAATATGTATAACAAATAAAGTGTAATAGAAATGCATGAACAATATAATATACCATGTAATAAAGAACATCAATTAATCAAATAATAAATATCAATTAATATATATTGTTGTATGTATATGTTTATGTATATTTATGTGTAATTTTTTATATATATATATATATATATATATATATTTGGATATATATATATATATATATATATATATATATATATATATATAAATTAATATCAATATATCACAATAAATAAATATATATATATATATATATATATATATATATATATATATATCAATTTGATATATATATATATATATATATATATATATATATTTATTTATTGTGATATATTGATATCAATTTTTATATATATATATATATATATATATATATATATATATATATATATATATATATATATATATATTATTATTATTTTTTTTTTGGGCCTATATGTTATTTAAGGTTTTTAAGGTACGGTTGGGGCCTATATGGTCCCAATTTGTTATTTAAGGTTTTTAAGGTGCGGTTGGGGCCTATATGGTCCCAATTTGTTATTTAAGGTTTTTAAGGTGCGGTTGGGGCCTATATGGTCCCAATTTGTTATTTAAGATTTTTAAGGTGCGGTTGGGGCCTATATGGTCCCAATTTGTTATTTAAGGTTTTTAAGGTGCGGTTGGGGCCTATATGGTCCCAATTTGTTATTTAAGGTTTTTAAGGTGCGGTTGGGGCCTATATGGTCCCAATTTGTTATTTAAGGTTTTTAAGGTGCGGTTGGGGCCTATATGGTCCCAATTTGTTATTTAAGGTTTTTAAGGTGCGGTTGGGGCCTGTATGGTCCCAATTTGTTATTTAAGGTTTTTAAGGTGCGGTTGGGGCCTGTATGGTCCCAAATTGTTATTTAAGGTTTTTAAGGTGCGGTTGGGGCCTATATGGTCCCAATTTGTTATTTAAGGTTTTTAAGGTGCGGTTGGGGCCTATATGGTCCCAATTTGTTATTTAAGGTTTTTAAGGTGCGGTTGGGGCCTATATGGTCCCAATTTGTTATTTAAGGTTTTTAAGGTGCGGTTGGGGCCTGTATGGTCCCAATTTGTTATTTAAGGTTTTTAAGGTGCGGTTGGGGCCTGTATGGTCCCAATTTGTTATTTAAGGTTTTTAAGGTGCGGTTGGGGCCTATATGGTCACACTTGCTCTTTTAAGGTTTTAAATGTTACGGTTTGGGTCTTAAACATTCTGTTTTTTTTTTTGTTTTCTATAACTTCCCAGGTGCAAACTATCTGTGGAATCAGATTTCTTTGGACTCGATTGGTTGACTTACTGGACGTGAATACCCCGAGAAGGAGCGTCAACTGTTGGTGAGTATATGGTCACAATTGGACTTTTAAGGTTTTAAAAGTTACGGTCTGGGTCTTGAGATTTCTAATGTTTTTTTTGTTGTTTTCTATCACCCCCCAGGTGCAAACTATCTGTGAAAGCAGATTTGTTTGGACTCGTTGGTTGACTTACTGGACGTGAATACCCCGAGAAGGAGAGTCAACTGTTGGTGAGTATCATTGCCTTTAATTTTCTGTCCATGTGTATAGGTGCAAATTTGATGTTGATGTAGTCTTGTCACATAAGGGTTTGCAATCTGTAATGTATACCAATGAAATCAACACACTGTTATTTTAAAGTAATTTTGTGACATAATATAAATTAATATACCGTGATCTCTTTCTTTTATTGGTATCAATATCAGAAATGAATACTATTGACTCTCTACTTGTGAAGTCTTTCGGCACCCTAACCTATGAGGAGAAGGTGGAAGTAAAACGGTTAGGAGCTGACCAACCAGAGATAAATCTGCAGCAAATCGCAAGAGATAGAGGGAAGCAATATGTCCGTAATTTCAATACTGAATGGTACAAGAAGAACGACTGGCTTTCTGGAAGCGTTTCTAGGAAGTCCTTATATTGTTTTCCATGCATCCTATTTGGTGGTGACGCTGCTTGGACCAAAACTGGAGTGACTGACGTCAAACATCTAGCTGACAAATTGGCAAAACACAAAAGTTCTAAAGCTCACTTGGATAACAGGATCAAGTTTGAGATGCTTGGACAGGCGAACATTGCTGTTCAACTGGACCAAGGATACCAAGTCAGCATTCAAAAACACAACGAAGAAGTGGCTAAGAACCGGTACATCCTTTCGAAGATAATTGATTGTGTTCGCTTTTGTGGCGCCTTTGAACTGGCATTAAGAGGACACGACGAGAGTGAAACATCGCTAAATCCAGGAGTGTTTAGAGGCCTGGTGGATTTGGTTGGCAGTATCGATAGTGCAATGGAACAGCATTTGAAGACTGAAACTGTGTTTAAGGGCACTTCCAAAACCGTGCAGAATGAGCTACTGGACTGCATGCATGAAGTTATAAAGGAAGTGATTCACCAAGAGCTTAAGGAAGCCCAGTTTGTGGCAATCCAAGCGGATGAAACAACCGATATTTCCGCTAGGACACAGTGCGTTGTAGACTATCGCTACATTGACAAGAAGCATCAAGTGGTGGAAAGATTTGATGGCTTCACGGAAATGAAATCAACGGATGCAGACTCCATTGCTGCTGTTGTGCTGGAAACACTGAATACTGTTCTCCCAGAGCCAGAAGACAAGAAGAAACTCATAGCTCAAAGCTATGATGGTGCCAGTGTGATGCGTGGAGATCAAGGAGGAGTTCAAAGAAAAATAAAAGACGTGTACCCGAACGCACACTACGTCCATTGCTATGCTCTCCAACTGAACCTAATAATGGAGAAAGCAGTTTCAAGGATTGGAAGAGTTCGAGTTTTTTTTTCAAACATAGGCGGCATACCATCTTTTTTTTCACGCTCTCCAAAAAGGACTGGAGTTCTGGATGAGGTAGTTGGTAGAAGACTTCCAAGAGGTGCACCGACACGATGGAACTTCAACGTTAGGACCGTGAACGTGATCTACGAGAACAGAGATGCGCTACTTGAGTGTTTCCAGACAATTGAAGCATGTCTAAACTTTGATCCAACATCTATACGGGAAGCCGCAGGTTTCATTGGAATGCTGGAAGACAGGGAGTTCCTTTACTTCCTTAAATTATTTCATTTAATAATGCCACATGTAGACATCCTCTATAGTCAGCTTCAGAAGCGAGACACGGATACTGTTTATATCAAAAAAGTCACAGAAGACTTTGTCGCCAGCATCCAGAAAATCCGTAATTCTGTGGAAGAGATAGAAGCAAGTTTGCCAAGCGATCTAACAGTCAACAGACGGAGTGCGGAGATCTCAACCTTGAGACAACTTTCAAGAGAGGTATGTGACATAGTGGTGGTTCATGCAAAAGAACGTTTTTCATTTTCAAATCACCTAGTCAGTGCCAAACTTGTTCAAAGTGACTTGTATAAAACCCATGACACTTGCTTTCCAACCCAAGCTCTGGAAGACACCGTGCAAGCATATCCAATACTGAAGAAGGAACAATTACGCACTGAGCTGTCACTTCTGTATGGGAAGACAGAGTTTCATACTTGTACAAGTGCTGTTGCTCTGCACAAACTTTTCCATCAATTTAATCTGCAGAATGATTTCACAGAGACAGTAAAATTATTAAGAATCCTGATTACAACACCAATGACTACTGCAGAATCAGAAAGATGCTTCTCAACATTGAAGAGGATAAAAACCTTTTTAAGAAGCACCATGTCCCTGGAGCGGTTGAATGCATTGGCGATGCTCTCAATGGAAAAGCAACTGATTTCCGAGATCCCACACTTCAATGAAAAAACCATTGAGAAGTTTTGTTCTTTGAAAGATCGCCGTGCAAAATTAAAATACAAGTGATTGAAGCAAAGAAGAATGCATACCCCCAAGGTGTGCAAAGATAAACTGCGTTAAGCAGCACCACCTCACACTACCAAACATAACTAGTGGTAAGTAAAGTATGAACGGTGTGTGGGTGTGCATATGGAAGGAGCTATGAAAGGTGTGTGCATGGTCAGTAACAATTGTTGAAGCCTTGGCGTGGTTTGAAGGAATTGGAGGCACTTCCAAGGGTAGCTGTCACTTGTGTACAGGAAGCAAGAATTCCATGTCTGTACAAGTGCTGTTGCTCTGCAGCAACTTTAGCATCAATTTAATCTACATAATTTAACAGAGTGAGTGAAGCTATAAGGAATCCTGCTTACAACAACGAAGACTACTAAAGAACCAGAAAGATGCTTCTCCACATTGAAGAGGATCAAAAAAGTAATTAAAAAGCACCATGGCCCTGTAGCGGTTAAATGCATTGGTTTGAAGGAATTGGAGGCACCTTCAAGGGTACGTAAAGTTCTCAGAAATGGCACCACCTCACTACCAAAAATAACTAGTGGTAAGTAAAGTATGAATGGTGTGTGGGTGTGCATATTGAAGGAGCTATGAAAGGTGTGTGAATGGTCAGTAACAATTGTTGAAGCCTTGGCGTGGCGTTACTGCTCATATGGTTATCCATATGCTAATTCAACGTGTTTGTTTGACATTGATTATTGTGTGGTCTAAACAGAAGTGAAATGTTGTTGTTTTCTTGAATCCCAAGATCCACTGGTTTGGGCCTATGCAGTGCTGATTGGTCTTCTAAGGTATGTTTGAGGCCTATATGGTCCCACTTGGTCTTCTAAGGTATGTTTGGGGCCTATGGTCCCACTTGGTCTTCTAAGGTATGTTTGGGGCCTATGGTCACACTTGGTCTTCTAAGGTATGTTTGGGGCTTAGATAGTCACACTTGGTCTTCTAAGGTATGTTTGGGGCCTATATAGTCACACTTGGTCTTCTAAGGTATGTTTGGGGCCTATATAGTCACACTTGGTCTTCTAAGGTATGTTTGGGGCCTATAGTCCCACTTGGTCTTCTAAGGTATGTTTGGGGCCTATATAGTCACACTTGGTCTTCTAAGGTATGTTTGGGGCCTATGGTCCCACTTGGTCTTCTAAGGTATGTTTGGGGCCTATGGTCACACTTGGTCTTCTAAGGTATGTTTGGGGCTTAGATAGTCACACTTGGTCTTCTAAGGTATGTTTGGGGCCTATATAGTCACACTTGGTCTTCTAAGGTATGTTTGGGGCCTATATAGTCACACTTGGTCTTCTAAGGTATGTTTGGGGCCTATAGTCCCACTTGGTCTTCTAAGGTATGTTTGGGGCCTATATAGTCACACTTGGTCTTCTAAGGTATGTTTGGGGCCTATGGTCCCACTTGGTCTTCTAAGGTATGTTTGGGGCCTATGGTCACACTTGGTCTTCTAAGGTATGTTTGGGGCTTAGATAGTCACACTTGGTCTTCTAAGGTATGTTTGGGGCCTATATAGTCACACTTGGTCTTCTAAGGTATGTTTGGGGCCTATAGTCCCACTTGGTCTTCTAAGGTATGTTTGGGGCCTATATAGTCACACTTGGTCTTCTAAGGTATGTTTGGGGCCTATAGTCCCACTTGGTCTTCTAAGGTATGTTTGGGGCCTATATAGTCACACTTGGTCTTCTAAGGTATGTTTTGGGCCTATAGTCCCACTTGGTCTTCTAAGGTATGTTTGGGGCCTATATAGTCACACTTGGTCTTCTAAGGTATGTTTGGGGCCTATATAGTCACACTTGGTCTTCTAAGGTATGTTTGGTGCCTATATGGTTCCACTTGGTCTTTTAAGGTTTTGAAAGTATGGTTTTGTTCTTGAATGGTCTGATTGATTTGCTTGTTTTCTTTCAACCCCAGGTGCAAACCCTATGTGGCTGCAGATTTGTTTCTACTCATTGGTCAACTTAATGAACATGAATACCCTGAGAAGAAGAGCCGACTAATGGTAGGTGTCACTCCTTTAATTTTTCTGTTAATACGTATAGGTGCAATTATGATATTGCTGTAGTCTTGTCACATGAGTTTTTTCAATCTATATTGTATACCAATGAATTTAACACATTGTTACTTTACTTCTTGACATTTCTGCATTGCAGATCATGTATTTCAATGGGCTTCACAAGCATAAGGTCATTGGGCGGGGCTTATAAAGGTCATTATGACGTCAGGGGGAGGAGTTATAAAAATGGGTGTGGTTTGAAAAGGGGGAGTGGCTATGTTTCGCCCTGTCGCCCCTCCAACTTGAAAAGTCACCAGCCGCCACTGAGGATGAATAGTGTGCTGAGGGGGCCCAGGCAATTTTGGCAGCACTGGGCCCCCTCCAGATGCTCCATGCAGTAACCCTGAGCGTGGTTTGGGGTTACCAATTTTGGAAGTGAAAATTAACCCTGAGTCACGCTCGGGATTACCGTTTAAGAGGTTAAAGCATATTATAAACATGACAGTTCAGTATTCCTCTGGCCTCTGTCCCATTTCTTTAGCCAACAATGAAGGGCAGGCCCACCTTTAAGTATTGTGTGGTTCTAAATTAATTGAAAATTAGGCTGGTGGAAGCAATTTAGATTAGTGTGAACCATTATTGGATTTCCTCACATTCAGAATTTATGGCTAGTAATTAAAAACAACTGATCCTATCTGAATACAGTATCTAAGGCTTAAGAGTGAAATGTTGTATTTGTAGCACATAGACACATTTTGTGTATATAAACTATAGTCCAAGCCATGAGTATGGTATAGTATTTATCACCCTTCATCGTTTGTGAATAATGTTCTTTAGATCTCGGAAGCATCTTCTGACAGTGGTGAATTTATGTTGAAGATGTGAATGATTAATTAAAGCAAAACTACTTATTGAGTTGTCAATCATTCTTCGCAAATATTGTCTTGGCTCACCCTATCTCCATATTGTTGTTATTAATCTGCTTGCTGATGTCACAGGCTTTGTTACCTTGTTGATGTTGTCATATATTTGTTTAGAGCAGTAGCTTTTTCCTCTATTATTATTATTATCGTTTATTTATAACGCGCCAACATATTCCGTAGCGCTGTACATAAGATGCGTTCAAGACAAAGATACATACAAATGAACACATCGTAAAACAAGGAGGGCCCTGTCTTTGAGTTTGGAATCCAGTGTCCATGGTGCTTTCCCTAAAACACCTTGTGGGATTGAAACTCGCAGACTTACATCCTAAAGGTATTGTGTGAGGAAAAGGAGGGAGAGAGATATGAGAATGTGTTAGGGTGGAAGGTGATATGCTTATTTAAAAAGATGTGTTTTTAGAGAGGATTTGAATGATTTGAGGTTGGAGGATAGTCTGGTGGAGCGAGGCAAGGAGTTCCAGAGAATAGGGGCAGCACGAGAAAAGTCCTGAAGGCGAGAGTGAGAAGAGGTGACAAGAGTTGTGGAAAGAAGAAGGTCATTAGCAGAGCGAAGAGGGCGTGTGGGGGAGTATTTGGAGATGAGACCAGAAAGGTATGGGGGAGTGCACTTGTTGAGGGCTTTGAACGTTAGGGTCAGGATTTTAAATTTTATTCTGGAGGCTATGGGAAGCCAGTGGAGAGATTGACAGAGAGGTGATGCCGACACTGAACGTTGTGTACGGAAGATGAGTCTAGCAGAGGCATTCATAATGGATTGAAGTGGAGATAGTCGGGTGGTGGGGAGGCCAGCAAGAAGCGAGTTGCAGTAGTCCAGTCGAGAGATGATGAGAGAGTGTATAAGGATTTTAGTTGTGTCTTGTGTAAGAAAGTGGCGAATTCTGGAGATGTTTTTTAGATGGAGAAGACAAGATTTAGTTAGTGATTGTATGTGAGGGATGAAGGACAGGGCGGGGTCCAGAAGAACCCCAAGACAACGGGCTTGGGAGGAGGGGGTGATGATGTCATTGTTGACAGTAAGAGAGATGTGAGGAATTGAAGCTGTGGGAGAGGGAGGGAAGATTAGGAGTTCAGTTTTAGACATGTTGAGTTTGAGATGGTGGGTGGACATCCAAGAGGATATACTAGAGAGGCAGTTGGAGACATGTGTTAGAAGAGAGGGGGATAGATCTGGTGCTGAGAGGTAGATTTGGGTGTCATCTGCGTAGAGATGATATTGCAGCCCAAAAGAGTTTATAAGGGTACCAAGTGAGGAAGTGTAGATGGAGAAGAGGAGCGGGCCTAGTACAGATCCTTGTGGTACGCCAACAGACAGGGGGTAGGTAGAAGAAGAGGTGTCAGAGAAGGAGATACTGAATGATCGATTTTGTAGGTATGATGAGAACCACGAGAGAGCAGTGTCTCGAATACCGAGGGAGGAGAGGATATGGAGTAGAAGAGGATGGTCAACAGTGTCAAAGGCAGCAGAGAGATCTAGAAGAAGGAGAATAGAAACATGACCTTTTGACTTGGCAGTAAGCAGGTCATTGGTGACTTTAGTGAGAGCTGTCTCAGTGGAATGTTGGGGCCGAAAGCCGGATTGGAAGGTGTCAAGAAAGGAGTTAGAGGAGATAAAGCTGGTAAGGCGGGTATAGACGAGCCGCTCGAGCAGTTTGGAAGCCAAAGGAAGTAGAGAAATAGGGCGGTAGTTAGAAGCAATGTCAGAGTCAGATGAGAACTTTTTGAGGATGGGTGTAATTGTGGCGTGTTTTAGACAAGATGGAAACTTGCCGGTAGTTAGGGAAAGGTTGAAAATGTGTGTGAGAGCTGGGATTATTGTGGTAGAGAGGGGAGTGATGAGCTGAGATGGAATAGGGTCCTGGGGACATGTAGCGAGGCGAGTGGATGATAGCAGGCTAGCGACTTCATCCTCTGTAGTTGGGGCAAAGCAGTTCAAGGTGGCTGTTGGATTGGGGGAGGGAGAAGAGTGGGTTAGGTTGGATAGTTGGGACGGTAGAGTGAGTAAGCCACTGTGAGATGAGAGTTCATTGCGGATATTTTCGATTTTATGAATAAAATGGTTGGCAAAGTCTTCGGCTGTGAGAGAGGAAGGGGTGGGAGGAGGTGGTGGGTGGAGGAGAGTTTTGAACGTTGCGAACAGACGCTTTGGGTTAGAGGATAGGGTTGATATTAGTGAAGTGAAGTAGTGTTGTTTGGCGAGGTTGAGGGCAGAGGCGTAGGAGCGTAACATAAATTTGTAGTGGAGGAAATCTGCAGAGGTGCGTGATTTCCTCCAGAGCCGTTCAGCGGTGCGGGAGAATTTCTGGATGTATCGTGTTTGAGTTGTGTGCCAAGGTTGTGGAGGAGAGCGAGAGCGTCTTCGTGTGGTTATGGGGGCGAGGGTATCAAGGATGGAAGAGAGAGTAGAGTTGTAGAGTGAGAAGGCAGTGTCAGGGCAGTTGTGGTCGGTGATGGGGCTGAGAAGGGGTTGGATATTAATGGAGAGCTGAGTAGGGTCAAGTGCTAGCAGGTTTCTGTTCGTGATGGTGGCAGGGGTAGGAGAGGGGTGGTGGGAGGAAGAAGAGGTGAGGTTAAAGGTAAGTAAGTGATGGTCAGATAGAGGGAGTGGATGGGTGACTGGGTTGGAGGCTGTGCTGAGGTTGGTGAAGATAAGGTCAAGAGAATGTCCAGCATGATGAGTAGAAGAATCTGTTAGTTGTGAGAGGCCGAGGGAAGAGGTGAGTGCAAGCAGTTTGGCTGCTGCTGGGGAGGTGGGAGTGTCAATGGGAATGTTAAAATCTCCAAGTACCAGTGAAGGAACATTGGAGGAGAGAAAGTGAGGGAGCCAGGCAGAAAAATGATCAAGAAATTGAGAGGGAGTGCCAGGGGGGCGATAGATCACGGCAACACGTAGAGAGATAGGTGAGAAGAGGCGGATTGTATGCACTTCAAAGGATGAGAATTGGAGGGATGGGACAGGGGGTAAGAGGTGAAAAGTACAGCGAGTGGAAAGCAATACACCCACACCACCACCTTGCTTGTTCCCAGGTCTAGGTGTGTGGCTGAGGTGAAAACCACCATAAGAGAGTGCTGCAGGGGAGGCAGTGTCTGAGGATGAGAGCCAGGTTTCCGTGAGAGCCAATAGATTGAGGGAGTTGGAGATGAATAAGTCGTGAGTGAAGGTGAGTTTATTGCAGATAGACCGTGCGTTCCAGAGGGCGCAGGAGAAAGGTAGAGTAGAGGGTTTGTGACATGTAATGGGTATCAGATTCTGGGTGTTACGGGTGTTTGCTGGCCATGAACCAGAGCGTGGCTGACAGCGAGTGGAGATGAGTGAGGGACCTGGGTTAGGGGATATATCTCCCGCAGCCAGGAGAAGGAGAAGTGAGAGGGAGAGAAGATGGGACTGGGACTTACAGTGTTGTTTCTGCTTGTGAGTGTTAGGGAGGGGATGATGTTGAGACTGGAGGAGAGAGAGGAGCTCATGGGAGCAGAGAAGGGGAGAGGAGAGCAAGGAAGGTGAGATGGTAATATTGTTGGGGACATGATATGGAGAGACTGCAAAAGAAAGTCTGAGAGAGAGGCAGTAGGTTATAAGAAAGAGGAAAGAGTGAGAAAGCATTGTGACAGTGTGTAAGCTCAGGAGAAAGATAGGATGATTTAGTGAAAGATAGGATGATTTAGTGATAGTGGGGTAAGAATTATTGTCCTAAGATACGAAGTAATGTTGCTATAGGTTCAGGAGCAAGGAAGAGAGTGTGAAAATGTTAATCAGAATGAGGGTGGTGGGTGAGTATCTCAGAGACTTTATTAATTGGGTTTTTAGTAGCTGATGTTAAATGAGCAGGTGCAAGTCATGTGAGTATCTATAAATTAAGGTAATGCAAGGGTGGGCGGGAGTGGGGCAGGGAGGGAGGGGCTAAATCTGTGGATGTTTGTTTGTGTCCAGAGTGAGGTGAATGTGGCTCTGAGTTGCAGCTGTGATGAGACAGGGAGAGAAGTGTGAGTCTAGGATATACAGATAAGACCATTTGCTACAGATGTGAGCTAGTAGCTTAGACGGGGGAGGTGAGATAAAACACACAGTATATAATACATCAATTAACTAAGATACAACAGTTTTACACAAATGTTACTATGTGGCCAGATATAATATACAATATGAAAATTAATAATTAAAGTATCAGTATATTGTTGTAGGTCTTCCAGGTAACTTCAAAATACCTTTAAATCTGTGGATGTTTGTTTGTGTCCAGAGTGAGGTGAATGTGGCTCTGAGTTGCAGCTGTGATGAGACAGGGAGAGAAGTGTGAGTCTAGGATATACAGATAAGACCATTTGCTACAGATGTGAGCTAGTAGCTTAGACGGGGGAGGTGAGATACAACACACAGTATATAATACATCAATTAACTAAGATACAACAGTTTTACACAAATGTTACTATGTGGCCAGATATAATATACAATATGAAAATTAATAATTAAAGTATCAGTATATTGTTGTAGGTCTTCCAGGTAACTTCAAAATACCTTTAAATCTGTGGATGTTTGTTTGTGTCCAGAGTGAGGTGAATGTGGCTCTGAGTTGCAGCTGTGATGAGACAGGGAGAGAAGTGTGAGTCTAGGATATACAGATAAGACCATTTGCTACAGATGTGAGCTAGTAGCTTAGACGGGGGAGGTGAGATACAACACACAGTATATAATACATCAATTAACTAAGATACAACAGTTTTACACAAATGTTACTATGTGGCCAGATATAATATACAATATGAAAATTAATAATTAAAGTATCAGTATATTGTTGTAGGTCTTCCAGGTAACTTCAAAATACCTTTAAATCTGTGGATGTTTGTTTGTGTCCAGAGTGAGGTGAATGTGGCTCTGAGTTGCAGCTGTGATGAGACAGGGAGAGAAGTGTGAGTCTAGGATATACAGATAAGACCATTTGCTACAGATGTGAGCTAGTAGCTTAGACGGGGGAGGTGAGATACAACACACAGTATATAATACATCAATTAACTAAGATACAACAGTTTTACACAAATGTTACTATGTGGCCAGATATAATATACAATATGAAAATTAATAATTAAAGTATCAGTATATTGTTGTAGGTCTTCCAGGTAACTTCAAAATACCTTTAAGTCTGTGGATGTTTGTTTGTGTCCAGAGTGAGGTGAATGTGGCTCTGAGTTGCAGCTGTGATGAGACAGGGAGAGAAGTGTGAGTCTAGGATATACAGATAAGACCATTTGCTACAGATGTGAGCTAGTAGCTTAGACGGGGGAGGTGAGATACAACACACAGTATATAATACATCAATTAACTAAGATACAACAGTTTTACACAAATGTTACTATGTGGCCAGATATAATATACAATATGAAAATTAATAATTAAAGTATCAGTATATTGTTGTAGGTCTTCCAGGTAACTTCAAAATACCTTTAAATCTGTGGATGTTTGTTTGTGTCCAGAGTGAGGTGAATGTGGCTCTGAGTTGCAGCTGTGATGAGACAGGGAGAGAAGTGTGAGTCTAGGATATACAGATAAGACCATTTGCTACAGATGTGAGCTAGTAGCTTAGACGGGGGAGGTGAGATACAACACACAGTATATAATACATCAATTAACTAAGATACAACAGTTTTACACAAATGTTACTATGTGGCCAGATATAATATACAATATGAAAATTAATAATTAAAGTATCAGTATATTGTTGTAGGTCTTCCAGGTAACTTCAAAATACCTTTAAATCTGTGGATGTTTGTTTGTGTCCAGAGTGAGGTGAATGTGGCTCTGAGTTGCAGCTGTGATGAGACAGGGAGAGAAGTGTGAGTCTAGGATATACAGATAAGACCATTTGCTACAGATGTGAGCTAGTAGCTTAGACGGGGGAGGTGAGATACAACACACAGTATATAATACATCAATTAACTAAGATACAACAGTTTTACACAAATGTTACTATGTGGCCAGATATAATATACAATATGAAAATTAATAATTAAAGTATCAGTATATTGTTGTAGGTCTTCCAGGTAACTTCAAAATACCTTTAAATCTGTGGATGTTTGTTTGTGTCCAGAGTGAGGTGAATGTGGCTCTGAGTTGCAGCTGTGATGAGACAGGGAGAGAAGTGTGAGTCTAGGATATACAGATAAGACCATTTGCTACAGATGTGAGCTAGTAGCTTAGACGGGGGAGGTGAGATACAACACACAGTATATAATACATCAATTAACTAAGATACAACAGTTTTACACAAATGTTACTATGTGGCCAGATATAATATACAATATGAAAATTAATAATTAAAGTATCAGTATATTGTTGTAGGTCTTCCAGGTAACTTCAAAATACCTTTAAATCTGTGGATGTTTGTTTGTGTCCAGAGTGAGGTGAATGTGGCTCTGAGTTGCAGCTGTGATGAGACAGGGAGAGAAGTGTGAGTCTAGGATATACAGATAAGACCATTTGCTACAGATGTGAGCTAGTAGCTTAGACGGGGGAGGTGAGATACAACACACAGTATATAATACATCAATTAACTAAGATACAACAGTTTTACACAAATGTTACTATGTGGCCAGATATAATATACAATATGAAAATTAATAATTAAAGTATCAGTATATTGTTGTAGGTCTTCCAGGTAACTTCAAAATACCTTTAAATCTGTGGATGTTTGTTTGTGTCCAGAGTGAGGTGAATGTGGCTCTGAGTTGCAGCTGTGATGAGACAGGGAGAGAAGTGTGAGTCTAGGATATACAGATAAGACCATTTGCTACAGATGTGAGCTAGTGGCTTAGACGGGGGAGGTGAGATACAACACACAGTATATAATACATCAATTAACTAAGATACAACAGTTTTACACAAATGTTACTATGTGGCCAGATATAATATACAATATGAAAATTAATAATTAAAGTATCAGTATATTGTTGTAGGTCTTCCAGGTAACTTCAAAATACCTTTAAATCTGTGGATGTTTGTTTGTGTCCAGAGTGAGGTGAATGTGGCTCTGAGTTGCAGCTGTGATGAGACAGGGAGAGAAGTGTGAGTCTAGGATATACAGATAAGACCATTTGCTACAGATGTGAGCTAGTAGCTTAGACGGGGGAGGTGAGATACAACACACAGTATATAATACATCAATTAACTAAGATACAACAGTTTTACACAAATGTTACTATGTGGCCAGATATAATATACAATATGAAAATTAATAATTAAAGTATCAGTATATTGTTGTAGGTCTTCCAGGTAACTTCAAAATACCTTTAAATCTGTGGATGTTTGTTTGTGTCCAGAGTGAGGTGAATGTGGCTCTGAGTTGCAGCTGTGATGAGACAGGGAGAGAAGTGTGAGTCTAGGATATACAGATAAGACCATTTGCTACAGATGTGAGCTAGTAGCTTAGACGGGGGAGGTGAGATACAACACACAGTATATAATACATCAATTAACTAAGATACAACAGTTTTACACAAATGTTACTATGTGGCCAGATATAATATACAATATGAAAATTAATAATTAAAGTATCAGTATATTGTTGTAGGTCTTCCAGGTAACTTCAAAATACCTTTAAATCTGTGGATGTTTGTTTGTGTCCAGAGTGAGGTGAATGTGGCTCTGAGTTGCAGCTGTGATGAGACAGGGAGAGAAGTGTGAGTCTAGGATATACAGATAAGACCATTTGCTACAGATGTGAGCTAGTAGCTTAGACGGGGGAGGTGAGATACAACACACAGTATATAATACATCAATTAACTAAGATACAACAGTTTTACACAAATGTTACTATGTGGCCAGATATAATATACAATATGAAAATTAATAATTAAAGTATCAGTATATTGTTGTAGGTCTTCCAGGTAACTTCAAAATACCTTTAAATCTGTGGATGTTTGTTTGTGTCCAGAGTGAGGTGAATGTGGCTCTGAGTTGCAGCTGTGATGAGACAGGGAGAGAAGTGTGAGTCTAGGATATACAGATAAGACCATTTGCTACAGATGTGAGCTAGTAGCTTAGACGGGGGAGGTGAGATACAACACACAGTATATAATACATCAATTAACTAAGATACAACAGTTTTACACAAATGTTACTATGTGGCCAGATATAATATACAATATGAAAATTAATAATTAAAGTATCAGTATATTGTTGTAGGTCTTCCAGGTAACTTCAAAATACCTTTAAATCTGTGGATGTTTGTTTGTGTCCAGAGTGAGGTGAATGTGGCTCTGAGTTGCAGCTGTGATGAGACAGGGAGAGAAGTGTGAGTCTAGGATATACAGATAAGACCATTTGCTACAGATGTGAGCTAGTAGCTTAGACGGGGGAGGTGAGATACAACACACAGTATATAATACATCAATTAACTAAGATACAACAGTTTTACACAAATGTTACTATGTGGCCAGATATAATATACAATATGAAAATTAATAATTAAAGTATCAGTATATTGTTGTAGGTCTTCCAGGTAACTTCAAAATACCTTTAAATCTGTGGATGTTTGTTTGTGTCCAGAGTGAGGTGAATGTGGCTCTGAGTTGCAGCTGTGATGAGACAGGGAGAGAAGTGTGAGTCTAGGATATACAGATAAGACCATTTGCTACAGATGTGAGCTAGTAGCTTAGACGGGGGAGGTGAGATACAACACACAGTATATAATACATCAATTAACTAAGATACAACAGTTTTACACAAATGTTACTATGTGGCCAGATATAATATACAATATGAAAATTAATAATTAAAGTATCAGTATATTGTTGTAGGTCTTCCAGGTAACTTCAAAATACCTTTAAATCTGTGGATGTTTGTTTGTGTCCAGAGTGAGGTGAATGTGGCTCTGAGTTGCAGCTGTGATGAGACAGGGAGAGAAGTGTGAGTCTAGGATATACAGATAAGACCATTTGCTACAGATGTGAGCTAGTAGCTTAGACGGGGGAGGTGAGATACAACACACAGTATATAATACATCAATTAACTAAGATACAACAGTTTTACACAAATGTTACTATGTGGCCAGATATAATATACAATATGAAAATTAATAATTAAAGTATCAGTATATTGTTGTAGGTCTTCCAGGTAACTTCAAAATACCTTTAAATCTGTGGATGTTTGTTTGTGTCCAGAGTGAGGTGAATGTGGCTCTGAGTTGCAGCTGTGATGAGACAGGGAGAGAAGTGTGAGTCTAGGATATACAGATAAGACCATTTGCTACAGATGTGAGCTAGTAGCTTAGACGGGGGAGGTGAGATACAACACACAGTATATAATACATCAATTAACTAAGATACAACAGTTTTACACAAATGTTACTATGTGGCCAGATATAATATACAATATGAAAATTAATAATTAAAGTATCAGTATATTGTTGTAGGTCTTCCAGGTAACTTCAAAATACCTTTAAATCTGTGGATGTTTGTTTGTGTCCAGAGTGAGGTGAATGTGGCTCTGAGTTGCAGCTGTGATGAGACAGGGAGAGAAGTGTGAGTCTAGGATATACAGATAAGACCATTTGCTACAGATGTGAGCTAGTAGCTTAGACGGGGGAGGTGAGATACAACACACAGTATATAATACATCAATTAACTAAGATACAACAGTTTTACACAAATGTTACTATGTGGCCAGATATAATATACAATATGAAAATTAATAATTAAAGTATCAGTATATTGTTGTAGGTCTTCCAGGTAACTTCAAAATACCTTTAAATCTGTGGATGTTTGTTTGTGTCCAGAGTGAGGTGAATGTGGCTCTGAGTTGCAGCTGTGATGAGACAGGGAGAGAAGTGTGAGTCTAGGATATACAGATAAGACCATTTGCTACAGATGTGAGCTAGTAGCTTAGACGGGGGAGGTGAGATACAACACACAGTATATAATACATCAATTAACTAAGATACAACAGTTTTACACAAATGTTACTATGTGGCCAGATATAATATACAATATGAAAATTTATAATTAAAGTATCAGTATATTGTTGTAGGTCTTCCAGGTAACTTCAAAATACCTTTAAATCTGTGGATGTTTGTTTGTGTCCAGAGTGAGGTGAATGTGGCTCTGAGTTGCAGCTGTGATGAGACAGGGAGAGAAGTGTGAGTCTAGGATATACAGATAAGACCATTTGCTACAGATGTGAGCTAGTAGCTTAGACGGGGGAGGTGAGATACAACACACAGTATATAATACATCAATTAACTAAGATACAACAGTTTTACACAAATGTTACTATGTGGCCAGATATAATATACAATATGAAAATTAATAATTAAAGTATCAGTATATTGTTGTAGGTCTTCCAGGTAACTTCAAAATACCTTTAAATCTGTGGATGTTTGTTTGTGTCCAGAGTGAGGTGAATGTGGCTCTGAGTTGCAGCTGTGATGAGACAGGGAGAGAAGTGTGAGTCTAGGATATACAGATAAGACCATTTGCTACAGATGTGAGCTAGTAGCTTAGACGGGGGAGGTGAGATACAACACACAGTATATAATACATCAATTAACTAAGATACAACAGTTTTACACAAATGTTACTATGTGGCCAGATATAATATACAATATGAAAATTAATAATTAAAGTATCAGTATATTGTTGTAGGTCTTCCAGGTAACTTCAAAATACCTTTAAATCTGTGGATGTTCGTTTGTGTCCAGAGTGAGGTGAATGTGGCTCTGAGTTGCAGCTGTGATGAGACAGGGAGAGAAGTGTGAGTCTAGGATATACAGATAAGACCATTTGCTACAGATGTGAGCTAGTAGCTTAGACGGGGGAGGTGAGATACAACACACAGTATATAATACATCAATTAACTAAGATACAACAGTTTTACACAAATGTTACTATGTGGCCAGATATAATATACAATATGAAAATTAATAATTAAAGTATCAGTATATTGTTGTAGGTCTTCCAGGTAACTTCAAAATACCTTTAAATCTGTGGATGTTTGTTTGTGTCCAGAGTGAGGTGAATGTGGCTCTGAGTTGCAGCTGTGATGAGACAGGGAGAGAAGTGTGAGTCTAGGATATACAGATAAGACCATTTGCTACAGATGTGAGCTAGTAGCTTAGACGGGGGAGGGGAGATACAACACACAGTATATAATACATCAATTAACTAAGATACAACAGTTTTACACAAATGTTACTATGTGGCCAGATATAATATACAATATGAAAATTAATAATTAAAGTATCAGTATATTGTTGTAGGTCTTCCAGGTAACTTCAAAATACCTTTAAATCTGTGGATGTTTGTTTGTGTCCAGAGTGAGGTGAATGTGGCTCTGAGTTGCAGCTGTGATGAGACAGGGAGAGAAGTGTGAGTCTAGGATATACAGATAAGACCATTTGCTACAGATGTGAGCTAGTAGCTTAGACGGGGGAGGTGAGATACAACACACAGTATATAATACATCAATTAACTAAGATACAACAGTTTTACACAAATGTTACTATGTGGCCAGATATAATATACAATATGAAAATTAATAATTAAAGTATCAGTATATTGTTGTAGGTCTTCCAGGTAACTTCAAAATACCTTTAAATCTGTGGATGTTTGTTTGTGTCCAGAGTGAGGTGAATGTGGCTCTGAGTTGCAGCTTTAAATCTGTGGATGTTTGTTTGTGTCCAGAGTGAGGTGAATGTGGCTCTGAGTTGCAGCTTTAAATCTGTGGATGTTTGTTTGTGTCCAGAGTGAGGTGAATGTGGCTCTGAGTTGCAGCTTTAAATCTGTGGATGTTTGTTTGTGTCCAGAGTGAGGTGAATGTGGCTCTGAGTTGCAGCTGTGATGAGACAGGGAGAGGTTATATGTTTCAAGTTGTTAAATGTATGCCATTTTTTGTCTTTCTCTTCAATTATACAGAATATCACTATTATAGTCAGAGATCAGCCAGCGATATTCATTTTAGAGCGCCTACATTAAATTCCTAGTTAAGCACATTTGGAATACTGAATGCATATTGTATTGGGTTTAAGGGGATTATACATGTACCCTGTTTAGGGGCCTTGGAATTGATGTAGTCATAAAGTCATAAAGATTAGAAATAACAACTTTTCTATTTACTGAATTCAGGGCAGTGCTATCAAGATTATTATTATTATATTTGATTTGTATCGCGCCAACATATTCCGTAGCGCTGTACAGGGGATAAGAACAGGGGAAATACAAGTTTAACAAATTCAAAAGTTGAAGGGCCCTGTTTTGAGCTTAGAATCTTAGCAGAAAGTGCTTTATCCCAAAGCACCCTACAAGACTGGAACTCGCTACTTACAATCTAAAGGGGATTAAAGGGCAGAGAACTGGGGAAGAGTAACAAATAAGGAATAGCAAGGGTCAGGAAGAAAGTGAAAAATAGAAAGAGTTTTATTTTAGAGGGATATGGGAGGGATCTGAGGTGAAAGACTAGTATGATGGCTGACCCCTAGTGTTGAGATGATATATCTGCAAGTAGGAAGTCAGGTGTTTTCCATGGCTCTATAAATGTAATCTGAATTGGGGTGGGTGGGTGAGGGGGAGGGCAGTATTCTGGTGTGCATGCAGCGCTGAGTATCTCACAGATGTAGCAGGCCTTGTAGCAAGAGACCAAGTAGGCAGCAGCTGATAATATATATATTTTTAAAGATAAATACTACAATAGTAGTATGAAATATAACTAATTATAACAATTTTTTTATTGAAATCATTTTGATTGAAATACTAGGAAAATACACAAAATTTAATTATACATCGTAAGTTTCTTACAGTATAATAATGTTATAGTACACTTCTCCGTTTATCCTAAACCTTTTCTATCTTTTCCTTCTTTTCTTTCTTTATTGAGTATGATTAACTATAAAGGCTTAATATTACACAAAAACTTAACAATACTATATATAAAAGAAAAAAAAAGGGGGGGGGGTAGGAAAGAGGAGCATATATGAAATTTTGTGGACGTTCTCCATAATGCAATTAGGGCATTGAGTTTTATCTTTCTCTTTTTTTTATTTCCAGACTAATTTTAGAGTCCATATGTCCCAGCAGGATGCTGTTCTGTTTTTTATTTATCCTATTTATATGTATTATTATGTGTATTTTTATTTTTGAAGGTTAGTGATAGTTTTGGCTAAGAAAAAAAAAATTCTTATTCACCTTAGTTGCCATCATGTGTCACAGTTGGATACTTTATGTCCTGTGACTCATGTCGTCAATTGTCATTGAGCGTGTTTGTGCAAATTCTTTTTTGGGGGCGTAGGGGGGAGGGGTAACAAGTAATTTGTGAGGATATATATGTTTCTATTCATCTCTGAAGGTCCTCTTTTCTAAACTGTATCAGGAAGTGCAACAAATCTCACTGGACTCTTCTAGTAAAGCTGTGCATTAAATAGGCAGATGCATATATATATATATATATATATATATATATATATATATGTGTGTGTGTGTGTGTATATATATGTGTATATATATATATATATATATATATGTACACATTTAAAACTTTTACATATAGATCAACACGTATATATATATATATTTATATATATACACATAATATGTACATATACACATAATATATTTATATATATATATATATATATATATATATATGTACACATTTAAAACTTTTACATATAGATCAACACGTGTATATATATATATATATATATATATATATATATATAGTGAGGGTATTTGAGGGTATGTGAAGTATTTGATCCCCTGCTGATTTCGAACGTTTGCCCACTGACAAAGAACTGATCAGTCTATAATTTTAATGGTAGGTGTATTTTAACAGTCAGAGACAGAATAAAAAAAAAAAAGAAAAACGCATGCCAAAAAAGTTATAAATTGATTAGCAGGTCAGTGAGGGAAATAAGTATTTGACCCCTTCGACTTAGTACTTGGTGGCAAAATCCTTGTTGGCAATCACAAAGGTCAGACATTTCTTGTAGTTGGCCACAATAGGTTTGCACACATCTCATGGGGGGATTTTGTCCCACTCCTCTTTGTAGATCCTCTCCAAGTCATTCAGGTTTCAAGGCTGATGTTTGGCAACTCGAACCTTCAGTTCCCTCCACAGGTTTTCTGTGGGATTAAGGTCTGGAGACTGGCTAGGCCACTCCAGGACCTTAATGTGCTTTTTCTTCAGCCACTCCTTTGTTGCCTTGGCTGTGTGTTTTGTGCGATTGTCATGCTGGAATACCCATTCACCACCCATTTTCAAAGCCCTGGCTGAAGGGAAGGAGGTTCTCACCCACTATTTGACTGTACATGGCCCCGTCCATCGACCATTCAATGCGGTGCAGTTGTCCTGTCCTTTTAGCAGAAAAACACCGCCAAAGCATTATGTTTCCACTTCCATGTTTGACGGTGAGGATGGTGTTTTTGGGGTTATAGGCAGCATTCCTCCTCCTCCAAACACAGTGAATTGAGTTGATGCCAACACTTTCACCCAGTTCTCCTCTGAATAATTCAGATGTTCATTGGCAAACTTCAGACGTGCCTGTACATATGCTGTCTTGAGCAGGGGGACCTTGTGGGCGCTGCAGGATTTTAGTCCTTCACTGCATAGTGTGTTACCAATTGTTTTCTTGGTGACTATGGTCCCAGCTGCTTTGAGATCATTAAAGGTATATGTAAGTGAGCTGGATTATGAATGCATCTGATAGAGGAGAATTTATAGTGTCTAAAAAAAAGTTGCATGAAAAAATTCCAAAGTAAACAGTTAAACCGTTAGCCTGAAGTTTGCTGATTTTCTTGCTTTTGCAAAGGGTTTTCTCTCAATGTTGACACCCCCAGAAATTCCCAGGGAATATTAACATATTTTATACATTGTTTCTTTTTTGCCTGGGGATTTACAGACATGCTCAGTTATCACCTGAAGTCTGCCCTACTTTGGGAAGTCACATGATCTCAGACACTTTGCATTCCTTTAGTGTAATTACCTTCCTTTACTGAATATTTAAAGCTGTGACATAATTTATTGAGCTCTGCAGTGAGCACTGTCTAATACAGTGTTATTTCTCGAGTTCTGTCTGTGAGTATTGTGTAATGCTGTGTTATTTCTTGTGTTCTGTCTGTGGGTATTGTGTAATGCTGTGTTATTTCTTGTGTTCTGTCTGAGTATTGTGTAATGCTGTGTTACTTGTGTTCTGTCTCTGAGTATTGTGTAATGCAGTGTTATTTCTTGTGTTGTCTGAGTATTGTGTAATGCTGTGTTATTTCTTGTGTTCTGTCTGTGAGTATTGTGTAATGCTGTGTTATTTCTCGTGTTCTGTCTGTGAGTTTTGTGTAATGCTGAGTTATTTCTCGTGTTCTGTCTGTGAATATTGTGTAATGTTGTGTTATTTCTTGTGTTCTGTCTAAACTCTGTGTAATCCTATGATAGCATTTCTATAGTTCTGTCTGTGAGTATTGTGTAATGTTGAGTTATTTCTTGTGTTCTGACTGTGAGTATTGTGTAATGCTGTGTTATTCCTTGTTTTCTATAGTTCTGTCTGAGTATTGTGTAATGCTGTGTTATAATTTCAATAGCTGTCTGTGAGACTATTGAGTAATTTATATTTTTAGAGTCTGTGACCATCTCAGCTTCTAAAAAGGTTTGTGATATACTTTGACTGTAACATCAAACAAAAATATATATTTTTTGTTTTTAACTTTTCTTGCTTTATCATTGTTGTGTCTAAGCAAAAGCTTATTTAGAGATTTATGTGTGTTTATTCAGGTCAGACCTAACTACACGACTTATCAACCCCTCCCTCAACTCTCCTTTGCTATCCAGTGTCACAGCTGCTTGCTGATTAGCTGAAAAGCCAACCAGCATGCACATGTGCTGCATAATGGATATCTCATTAGAAATTAGATATCCTTAATACAAATCACAGATGCTGGGGGTGCCTAAATCACCCACAGCATATTTTTTATTATATTGCAAAAACGGTTTGCATGTTTTCATGCGAACTTTTTTGCTAGGTGGGTTATGATGCATTCTACTGGATACATTCATAACCCCCCTAACTTTCATATACCTTTAACAAGATCCTTCTGGTCTGATTCCTCACCATTCTCATGATCATTGAAACTCCACAAGGTGAGATCTTGCATGGAGCACCAGACCGACAGAGATGAATAGTTATTTTGTGTTTCTTCCAATTGCTAATAATCACACCAACTGTTGTCACCTTCACACCAAGCTGTTTGGCAATGGTCTTGTAGCCCATTGCAGCCTTGTGTAGGTCTACAATCGTGTCCCTGACATCCTTGGACAGCTCTTTGTTCTTGGCCATGGTGGAGAGTTTGGAATCTGATTGATTCATTGCTTCTGAGGACAGGTGTCTTTTATACAGGTAACAAGCTGACATTAGATGCACTCCCTTTAAGAGAGTGCTCCAAATCTCAGCTCGTTACCTGTATAAAGGACACCTGGGAGCCAGAAATCTTGATGATTAAAAGGGGATCAAACACTTATTTCCCTCATTGATCTGCAAATTAATGTATAACTTTTTTGACATGCGTTTTTCTTGATTTTGTTGTTGTTATTCTGTCACTCACTGTTAAAATACACCAACCATTAAAATTATAGACTGATCATTTCTTTGTCAGTGGACAAACTTTCAAAATCAGCAGGGGATAAAATACTTTTTTTCCTTACTATATATATATATATATATATGTATATATATATATATATATATATATATATATATATATATATATATATATATATATGTATATATATATATAGTATATAAAAAGTACATTTGTGTTCACATTTGAATGTCTAAAACAAGTTTAAAAGTTTAGAATTCCGAGAAATACAGTTATTACACTGCACTCTGGGAAGCAGAGCAGGGACATGCAAATGCCTCGTTCTTCAATCCATAGCCCATTTCAAACATGGCTTCCTTTAAGCTTATGCCTGCTACATTACACAGCTTTTATGCAAAGCCAAGTTCGGATTATACTCAAGCTGAGAATCCTACCCACGGACAGCCGTTTCAAGGTTACTGCCTATCCTCAGCATGGAGCAGGATCCCAGCTTGTGTTGTGGAACTTATGAGTAGGTAGTTCACCACAACAATCATTTAATATATGTTGCACAAAAGAGCAATAGAAGCCCTCCACCTTACAGCATTACAGTATATAAATAGTACTATAAATATAAATATATATATATATATATATACTGTATATTGTTGTGGAGAAATACAAATATCCTTCCATTTTTTTGTATATATATATATATATATATATATATATAGCATTTATCACTTTTTGTAGAACTTGTTAATTTTACATCTGAAACAGTATTTTTCCATTATAGCCCAGGAGGTATGAAACAGTTATTTCTGCTTTTAGTCAAATTCATTGTTTTTTCTTCTATAAGTGTAAACAAGTCCTTCTTCCCATAATAAATTGTTCTCAGGAGACAATCAACTATTATCTAGCCTAAACCATGCGCAGAGATAACAAGTAGGGGTGTTTGTTGCGCAGATGATGTGACGTACCAGGAATGACTGACACGTGCTAGTGGCATGCATCGTATTTTATTGGTCTACTAATATCAATAATCATTTATTGACTGTTGGCATGTGTCAATTTTCTAGAAGGGTAATATTGCAATATACCATTCTCTGTATGTAAATACTACATAAGCTGTGTTTTGTTTACTTTTGGTAAGTCAGTCAGTCAGCAGCAGCCATTTTGGATGTTTTTGTTGTTGGCCCATGTTTTGTTTAAATAAAATCTGATAAGAAGAAAATTATCTGAGGACTATTTTTTGGTATCATGACTGGGTTTCCGAGTAAAATGTGGTTTGTGGGTATGGTTTTTGCTACAACAATATATACACCTATATAAATACTTTCTTACCTGCTCAATGCTGCACTCCACTTCCTGGGATGAGGAGGGGTCACAATAGGCCAGAGGGCTGAGGGGGGCTGCAGAGATATCTGTGGGGGCCACCGGGGCCAGCAAGGAATGAAGGGGCTGTTGGTGGCCACAGGGGGTGAGGAGGAAACATGGGGCTGAGGGAGGTCGCACAGGGTCACAAGGGGCCACAGGAGGCTAAGAGGGAACACAGGGGCTGGGGGAGGCTGCAGAGGTCCACAAGGGGCAACATAGGGCCTGCAGGGGGTACAGGGGGCCCCTGAAGCCTGTGGGGGCCACAGTGGGTGAGGAGGAACACATGGGGATGAGGGAGGTCGCACAGGGTCACAAGGGGCCACAGGAGGCTGAGAGGAAACACATGGGCTGAGGGAGGCTGCAGAGGTCCACAAGGGGCAACACAGGGCCTGCAGGGGGTACAGGGGGCCCCTGGAGCCTGTGGGGGACACAGTGGGCCATAAGGAGCCGCAGGAGACCCACGGGAGGTCTGGAGGGGTCATAAAAGGTTGTGGAGGCCACATGGCCTGTGTGGGGCACAGGGGGCACCTGGTGCCTGTTGGGGGCCACAGTGGGCTATAAGGGGCTGCATGAGACCAACATTATGTCGGCTGGGGCCATTAAGGGCATGGGGCCACAGGGGGCCCTAGGGGCCAGAGGGACCCCAGGGGGCACAGGGTACAACAGGGGCCCCATGAGGGGCCACAAAGGGCCTGTGGGTGGCCACAGGGGTTTGATGGCCACAGATGGGCAGAGGGGCCACAGGTGGCCTGCAGTGGCCACGGGAGAGACACGGGCCACAGGAGACCCTCGCGAGGTCTGCAGGGGGTCACTCAGAGGCCAGGAACATCTGCACCTTGAACCGTCTGTACTGGCAGTGGCTCTGCCTTTCTAGAAAGAAGGTCTGTTGACAGCTTTGCCCTAGTTTGAAAAAGATGGGGTGAGCTCCAAAACAACCAAGCAATTTTTAGTGTACATTTTCTCACAAAAGATAAAGCTTACAGTGAGATGTCATTTTTTAAAATAAAAATTAATCAATAAAGTTTGTCTTATTAAATACAGAGTTAAATTATACTATATTTGGAACCAAACCTCTGCCATGTCACTTTAAGCAGGTCCTGAAATTAAATTACTATATAATGTTAAGGGAATTAAAAACATAAAATGAAATGATAAAGCATCATAAACATTTTATTAAGACTGTATATAGAAATTGCTTAGCATTAAGAATAGTAGACAGGATTTCAATTAGCCTTCAGGTAACTCAAAGGACTGTCTGGAGACAGAAGTCTGAGAAAGAATAAATGCTATCTATCACTGAGTTACAGAAAGCGTTCTAAATTGATCCAAAACAGGAAAATTAAGTGCAGGCTTAAAGGGCCACTCTAGTAGTCATACAGTAGGGATTTCATTTGTTTTTTGTAAATGATTATTCATAAAATCAATATTTGAAGAAAATTAATTCAAACTACCTCTTAAAACACACTTTTGAACTTTAGTGTGACTAACAACTTATCTCCACCCCATAGTAGGCATTCATGGTGCAGATTATCTGCCTTGCAAGCTGTCCTAGACATTTTTCTGACAAGTCTAGGTTTTCCTGTTCTGTACACTTTGCCCAGGCTGTTGAATTCTTAATATATAGTAAGGCAGATAAAGACACCTATCAGGAGAGCCTCTTGGGCAGATCTTCCCCATACCTTGGACACACACACGATTGGGAGTGGAAAGAAATACATCTCTGAAGTCGGAAACACTAACTGGAACACTAATACTAAAAATAAATATATGTACTCTACATATTTTTGCAATGTATTAATTACCTTCTATTTTTTTTAAGATCAATAATTATGTTACTGCTTACGACAGTGTTTTGCTTCTGCTGTCATATTATTGCACATGTTTATTGACTGTCAAGTACAATGATTTATTTTTTGTCCACTTGTCTTATGTCAAGACACTGACCCTCGGATACCAACAATGTTTCCATAAGTATATTCTTTATATAACATTTTTCACTTGAGTCATAATAAGCTGTCAAAAAGTAAGAGGAATAAAACTGCTGTAAGAGTGGTTTCCCAGCTGGAGACCACTTGCTGTGACATTTGTTAGAGAATCTAAAAGTGGATTTTACACTGATAATACAACAAACAAAATCCTTGTTGAACATTTATATCTGCAAGGGGCATATTCATTAATATCTGCTATTGTGACTTGAAATCTTCCAAAAATGGCTCATCATTTGACATGATAAAAAGCTGATTTTTTTGTAAAAATTCATTGAGGTTTATCAATGTATAATTCACACTATTTGACATCTCATTTGCATATAATCATTCTTGATTTTTTTAGATGTGAATTTTCACTGTAGCGGCACATATCACGCCTTAACATGCGCATTAAAAACCTGTTTATGATAACCCACACATGTTCTGTGCGTGTTTGAAATGAGAATTCCACAGAACTTGGTGAAAGATGTGAATCATTTGAGTGATAAACTGGGTAATACATTAAAAGGAATGTACCTAGAATTGGAAAAATATATTGTAGCTTGGGAGAGATTCACTAACTATGAGCTTGATTACATGGCAATCGTAGGATATGTTAGGAATCAAATACTCACCTAAGCCATAAGGTAAGTTTTATGTATTGCCCGTAACACACCCTTAAGTGTAAACTTTTACAAGTGATCTCTACCCGTGAACTGTTTCCTGCTCTATTAACCCTATTAAATTCCAGCCCTGTAAGTGCAACGTGAAGCTCGCAGCAGCTGTGGGCTTGAAATTCCCTTGTGTTGCTATTAAATTAAAAAGGGCTTCGAGTTACGAGTTTGAGACGCAAACCCGTAAACCAGTTGTCGGCCGTTTGTGCATTTTTGCTGGTGATCAATTAAGCAAAACCGTAGTTATGGGTATAGATGTAGGCAATGGAAACCGAGATCATCATCATTGCATCACATAAACTGGAGGTTGGATTTCAAAGTCCTACGGGCTTCATCTAAAAGCTACGATCAGACCCACATTCCATTTATAATGCAATATTAATAAAGCCGCAAATATGATATTCTATTACATGCGGGTTACATTATATGTATTAACACATTGATTGCCGTGATCGATCTAACACATAAAATATACATGAAATAAAGTATTTTATGGGGTCAATCTGCAGGCTTGAGAATGTTGTGCTATTAATTCTAAGACCTAACATCACTTTCACTTTTAATAATTGTACAGTAGTGTGTTTTTACTCACAGTACAAGTGCTACGTATTGGACTTTATCCCACTTGCGAGTATTTCCCAGCACTTGTAGAACTTTGGGCTACATTTGCGTGTTACAGGCTTGCTTGCAAGTGACTTTGTTGCTATTTAATAGCATGATTGGAATTGTAGCGGTTACGGGTTGCTCAGCCCATAGGCTTTTTTCACAACTATCCCGCAGATTGGCAAGGGCCTACATTACAGGGCTAATTTAATAGCCAAAGGCCTTACTTTCTACAATGCAAGCTACGTTTTTGAACGTAGCTCGAATTTAATAGGGCTTTATGCTTGGTTTACCTAAAGTGCAATTTTATGGCTCCAGTAAGAGCTTGCAGATAATGCTAAACATTTTTGGAGGTCTCTTTGCACACTTTTGGTGACACAAAACCTTACATGTAAATGTAACCCCCTGTAAGAGCAGCTAAACCCCTTACAAGGACACTTAGGCAACACATTAAACTTAGGGAGTGGTAATAAAAACCCAGTACCAGAAAAAAAGAAGCCTAAAGAAGCATTTTACAGGACCCTAATAAAATAAAATAATGGGCCTACACTTCCTAAAGCACAAAAAAAGTATTTCTAATGGTTAGTACACCCTCTACAACAATAAATACTAACGGACAATCAATTCAATCACAATGTCAATTACTAATACCTGCTCACAAAATTAAACACTGACACTCAACTAATGCTAAATCCCACTTGACTAATACAGAGCCTTAAGAGTTAAAATCTACTCACCTGCTCTTGAAATGTATTTACAACCCCCCTCAACAATACTTTTGTCTTAGCTTTGGCAGCATAGCAAAGACAAGGTTTGCACAGGAAGTATAAAACTTTATCAATCCTAGGTAGCAATATGGGGTTTACTATGGCACTGCTTCATATTTATAGAGCTGCTTGCATTTGTACATAAGTATAGTCACAAGCTATTTTCCCTAACATACAACCCCCTTGTACGTACGTTTCTATGCAGATCATGTAATAGATCAGTAAATTATCTCGCAAGAACTCCCATAGGTCCAAATAAGCTTTCAGCAGTGTTTATGGGAGCCATGTAATCAACCCTTATGATTTATATATTTAAATGAGGTTTGTGATGAGCTCACTAAATCTTCATATACTTTTGTACTTTGCGATTATAGTTAACTTGCGACTTGCCCATCAAAAAATTACGGCAATGAAATGGTAAGTGAGCTAATGCTGTTTGGTTTAAGATAATCAAATAAATAATACATTAATAAATTAATATACTTTATCTATTTTGAAGGAATATATGCAGGAAGCATTGTGTTGAAGAGCTGGCAATCTGTTTTGATGTTGCTGCAGCATACAAAGTGTGTTTTCAGTGCTGTGGAGCTGAGGGGTAAGTGTCAGCAATGTGTGCAGTGTGTAGTGTATATAGTGTGCGTGCACGAGTAAAAGCCGTTAGGGTAGCTGTGTACTTCCGGTTTCTGTAAGTTAGTGTTGTAAAATGGCACCTAATGTACGCGGCTGTGGATGATTTTGAGTCCTTGTTTTTGGATCTCGTCCGGCTTTTTCGGAAAATGCGTATGTGTTTGGTGGTGTTTTGCGTGTTTAGGTCCTTTAGCCTCGTTTTCGTTTTGTTCGACGGCCATATTTTCTCTTGCTTACGTGATTTTCGGGTGTCTAAAGTCTGTAATTTGGGCTTAACTGGATGTGTAACTTCACTTGCAGAGGTCCTGGGTGCCCCTCCTTGCTGTGGGTAATCTTTGTATGTGTTTGTTGTGTGTATTTATTGTGTTTGTAATGTTTTTAAGGTTGCGCGGGTTGCGTCCTTGTTTTCAGATCACGTACGTCATTTTCGGAAAATCTGTATGTGTTTAATGGTGTTTTACGTCTTTAGGGTCCTGTAGCCTCGTTTTCGTTTTTGTCGGCGGCCATTTTTTCTGTCGCTTAGGTAATTTTCGAGTGTCTAAACTCTTCTATTTCGAGTTTAATTGAGGTGTAACTTCACTTTCCGAGATCCTGGATGCCACCCCTTGCTGTAGGTAAGCTTTTTATGTATTTGTTGTGTGTATTTATTGTGTTTTTAATGTTTTCATGTGCGCGGGTTTCGGGCTGTAAGGTCGTATTTTTGCGAGGTTGTAATGGGTTCTTTTCTAAGTTCCGCGTCTCGTATTTTTTTATTGTAAGTCCATAAATTTTGCAAGGTCAGCAACGCGAGCCCGCAGCGTTAGAAACAACCCGCATGCTGACAACTATATATGTGATGTAATTAACTAAGATCTACAGCAGTTCAACATTTCCAGATGCAAGTCTTATACATGACTCATATTTGCATTACATGCAAAATTATGTTTCACAGGTAAAATAAATCTTACTAATCTTAGAAAAATACAAATAAAGCATCACAAAATCAGATAAAAAGCAATGTTTTGATCAACTCTTTATCTTACACGGGAATTGAGGGAATGGGTAAACAAAGTCTTACGGAGAGTTGCTTGATAGTAATTTCTTATTGGATCACATTCAATTAAATACCAATACAGGCACAATGAGTTACAGTCCAGACCTCCTATCAAGACAGAGGAGAAAACAGCCCCACTGTGCTTCAAATTAATGTAATTTATCTATATTACAGACTTATTTTTCCAAAGAAACTTTTTTTGTAATGCATAGAATATAATGTTATAATTGCAAGATAAAACAATTTGGACTACAGTGGTGCTTTAAGCATACACCACAATCAACGTAAAGAGGATCCTGCTAATGCACACATTAGACTTAAAGTAAATTTCATTCACAATACACAAAAAATCTGATTGTGTTTATTACTGAATTATCTTCCAACATTGTGGCTTCTATTAAAATAGGAATCACTAATCTTTGTTTGCTATCTTGCAGCAAATAACAGATAATAATAATAATTATTATTATAATATAGAAAGGGAAGTATCAACTTGTTTTTTAGTCAAGCGTTGTTGTTTTGGTCTGTGAACCTTTGCAGCTGGTGAAATAAAGTCACTTCCTTTCTCTTTACATGGCTTTTACCTGTTATTGTTTTTGACAAATGTTCCATTACATGATGAAAATATATTAGAAAGGCCTTTGTTTGTTTCTGCTGACAGCATGATAATAATAAGCTCAGTTGTAGTGAATGGCAATTGAGATAATATTCTGTTAATAATACTGACTGTTGAATGGTTTTTACACACTAGTAGATGATATTTTCTTTCTTACCTGTATGGCATAATAGTGGCTACAGCATAATCCCCAACATATGCTTCCTGTATTTTGTTTCTTTTTATGAATAATACATTGCACTTTGCCTGATGTTTGAGAGACACGAGACATACTCTTACAGACAGCTCTGGTAAAAACAAAATGTCTAGTGTGTGTGGAGGGCACATTATCAGCATCTTACATAAACTGTTTTAATATACCAGCCTGCTGTCACTTGGCACAGCTACTGCAGTCTTAATTTAGTCCCAAAAAGGCAGGGTTTTTGGGGCATGTAGTAATACAATTAGTCACAAACCTTAATGCTATGCACAGGTTAAAATAAATCTGTTACTGGCCACCGGTATGAATCATAGAAATACTATTCAAATTAAATGTATTCAATTTTGTTTTAATATCAGAAATGTTACTACTGCATTAAAGCTTTTTTTAGACTACTGTTATACTGATTTTTTAAATGAGTATATTATAACATTGTGTTAATGTTTAACCTTCTCACAAATATTTAGAGGCTACTAAAGTATTTTTAGTATTCTTGTATCTACTTTAGGCAATTAGAATAAAATCTGATTTAGTCATCCTTTTACACCAAAAATAGGCATATTGGTATTTTCAGAGCCTCCGCATTTTGGAGTCTCACGTATGAAGGCTGATGCCAAAGTGCCTAATTCCGTAATATTAACCAAAGCAAACCTGTACATTCACTTGTAAAGAACAAGTCTAGATGTTTGTTATAAAGTACTGTATAATAATGTGGATGTAATTTTAAAAAGGCATTCTCAGTGAATATTGGTACTGTGGATGCTTAAAGTTCTTCACAAACAGATATCAGTCACCTAGGCCAATGTTGGTTAGTTAACAGTTAGAAAGTTTTGTTTATAACCTTATGTATTTAGTCTATGTTAATGGGCCTATCTATTAAGCATTGTAAAACCATTAACAACTGAACATATATCTGCCACATCTCAATGTATTTGTATACCTAAAATCTAGATTTTGCATTATTCTGCGGTCACAGCAACAGTTTCACCAATCACTGATACTGCTAAAACAGGCTGTGCTTGGGCAATCGTTGGCAACATTTATAGAAAAAGTTGGTGGCCATGATAAAATGGTTGACAGCCAATGTAAGAGAACTGTGGAGTAACAAAGTGACCTAAGAAGGTGTCCCCAAGATGAACAGTAAGGAGAAGTCAGTAGGGCGGAGTTGCTTCATTTCTTCTAGCCACATAACTATGTTTGAGCCATGGCTGTTGTAGACTAGACCATGACCCTTTCCTTCAAATAGCACTCTGGACATACAGTATGAACCTCATAATCACCCTGCCATGAGGATTAGTCAATATGAAGCTAATTGTTGGAGTTTTTAGATATGTGATTACATTCCTCTTGCTTCCAGTGATCAGAATAATGTGGCTAGTAATGATTGTTTGCTGTTACAAAATACAAGGGTTCTTATGACAGCAGAGGACAAAAAAAAACATTAAAATAAATTAACTGTATCTTGAAAAAATCATGGTGAAAATATGATAATGAATCAACACCCCACAGCGAGAACAAATATTGATTGATACTGATATAGATTTTTATCTATCAGTGTTGTATGCATACCAATGAAATATGCAGGCTATAGTATGGATTCTGAAAAAAGTTGGTCAACCTTTTCAGCTTCATACATGCACAAGAGATCACCTGCTTTGCCATAAGGAAATACAGAGCTTGAGGCATGTGACGAAAAAAAAAAAACGCTGGGTTTGTCTGGAGTTCAAGAGTTTGGTCACACTGTTTCAATCACAAATAATGTCCTAGTCCTTCCAGAGCCACTTGTATGGACAATACTTCCTTATTACCCACATCATAGTTCTTTTCTACTGGCGATTGTTTGTGGGAGAAGAAAGCTATGGGATGAAGAAAATCTTTTGGTCCTCGCTCTTGTGACAGGATAGAACCAATGACTGATTTGGATGCATCAACTTCCATAATGAAAGACAGGAATGGTTCTGGATAGGTTAGGATACAAGCAGGTGTTCAAAAGATTGTTGTGCAGCAGGAGGTTATACAAAAGGATTCTTGGTGCTATTGAGCACTGTAATGAGTTGAACTACTCAAGACATATTGTAGATAAACCTTTTATAGAAAAATTGCAATCTCTGCATTTCTCTGCCAGTCTTAGGAACACGCCATTCAGAGACAGCCATTCCCTCTCTTCTAATCCATGGTATGACAAAGTATATGTCAGGTGCTTAACCCAGATAGAAAGATAGAGCTTCTATGATGAGCCCCTTACAGGTAAAACATAACTTTTGATTATTAACATTAAAATGACTTCCCTTTTAACAATTAAAATTTATGTTTAAATTTATGTAAGTGGCTAATTATAAAAGCCCTATCTTTCTGTTTGGGTTTAGCACCTGATATATACTTTATTACAATCATTGTATTTAATTCCTTATCTAAATTATATTTACTAGAATATCCATGGTATGAGCTTGAAGGGAAAAATAATGCTCAGGAACCCCACTGTATTGGCGTATAAACGGTGGCTTCACAGCCGGGACAAAACTTGGGTAATATGGCTGCCGTGTTCTTCCAGGGAGGAGGAGAAAACAAAAAGGTTATCTGCAATGCCTCAGCAACTTTATAGCAAAAATAAACTTGAACTCCACCAACTGCATTTTTCCAGCTTTGCTTACAAACGGTGGGTTTTACAGCGCAGTCAAAACTGGGGTGATAAGGCTGCAATGTACTTCCAGGGAGGCGGAGAAGACAAAAATATAATCAAGATACAGCACCACACACCAATACATAATTTACTCAATACATCATTTACAAAGTGCTGAAAAGGTGCCAGGGCCCTCAGAGCCAAAATGTATGACAAAATATTCAACATGTTCACAGTGAGTTCTGAAAACAGTCTTCCATTCATCTCCCTCCCTGATTCAAACTAGATTATATGCTCCCAGAGGATCCTACTTGGAAACACCATGGCCTCTCTCAAACGATCAAACAGTTCTAGGATCAGCAGTAAGGGGTAGCAGTTCTTAAAGGTGAATGCTTTAAGCTCTCGTTAATAAATACATGGTCTTAATGATTTGCCTTTTTTATTCATGAAAATGATTGGAGAGGTAAAGGGTGAATGTGTAGCTGGGGAACTGGTGTTGTAGATGCAACAATTTGTGACCTGGGTTCTGGAGCAATGAGAACCAATGTCAGAACTCAGAATAAAACATCATAGTCTGGAGAGGCTAATTCAGGCATAAGTAAGGTGACTCAAAAAACTGTGGAAAAAGTTGTGATGTGACCAAAACAAAGTATATAATTTCATGGTGGCTTCTAATTGTGAACAGCAGTGGAATGATTATCTGTGTTACTAGAGCACTCTTGAATCCCATCATTAAGTTTACTGGGTATAAGAGTTTTCTTGCAAACAGTGGGATTTCCCATAACAAATAAATGTCAATGACAGAAGGACTGGCAACAGTGTCAGTGATGGCCTGTATCTTCACACATTTGTTTCCCCATTGGAAAGACATAGGAAGAGTGAAGTGAACAATGGCTGGAGCCAACAGATCATTGACTGACATAGTAAGCATAGGAGAGGGCTTACCAGCAGAAATTCAATTCCTCTCGGGAGGGTCTGCAGATTACACCCAGGAAGTCTGCAATATATGCATACATTATTTATTCTTATGTGTTCTCTCTCCATGGGGGTGTGGTGAGTGAACTGCAAGCAGGTCCCAGTTGCATAGGGTCTGAGACACAGAGAGCTATTGAAAATGGTGTTGTTGGTGGGGGGAACTCAAAGGAACCGGACCTTGATGCAGAAATTTTACTTTCATTTTTCCATTAATTGACAATCTATCTGTATTACCAGACTTGCACTTTCTTCCAGGGTGCTGGGAGACTGATTGTGGGTCAGATCATCTGAATACTGTTTCACAGTCCTAGGTGGAATTATGCAAAAGGGATGGCTCATTCTACTGAGTATCTGTGGCCCAACGCAAACATCCACCACATAATCCTCAGCTGTTCTGCTTCCTTGTTTTAGGTCTTGAAGGGCTAGTTTTATAATTTTGTGAGGAAGATTATATATCCAAGACACAGAGATCTTGGGTCTCTAACACGTTGTGTCCAGATGCGGACATAGTTAGAAACTTAGGTTCATGTCTTGAGTAGAAACAAAAATTATCAGGGGTTTTTTTAAAGCCAAGGAATTGGGTCCTGTCTACTTCCTAATGCTCCGGTAGAAGCACCTGAGGTTCCGGTGAGGTGGTATCCACATGAAAAATCATATGGCTAGGGACTAGAAGAGGTGCAGTGGTTTGGGGCTTTTTGAAACAGATTGAAGCTCTTGCACAGCAATGGTAAGAATGTCTATTTGCTGTGCACAAGAAGGCTGTGGGGGTGATTCACCAGCGGGTTCAGTATTGGCTCAGTTGTTTTAACTGGGAAGCCTGTAACAGAAGGAGCCCAGTAGTAAGAGGTACCAGTGTAATACCAGAAAGGGTCAGAGGCAATAAGCAGGTTCAGACAGTCCAGTATCAAGGGACCAGCAGCAGGATCTTAAACATAAAAAGACCAGGAGTCGGGGCAGGAAACAAATTGAGAATATCCAGTAGTAATCCGGGTATAAAAAGGTGCCAGAAATCCAACCAAGTCATATACTAAGGAATATGTTGGAGCGATACAAATAAAAGATAATAATAATAATATACTAGGAATCACTCAGAAAAACCACTAAGCTGTAGTAGAAAGACTAACAATTGAGTGTTGTTGTCCTAATTATGACAACAAGAAATGATTAGGAATTATGACAGCTGCAATTGAATCTACACTGCTGTCTTCAGCACATCAAATTCCTAAAATGGGGGAGATAAACAGGAACTTGGATCAAGGCAACTCAGTGGATGTAGTCTTTTTGGATTTAGCAAAGGCTTTTGATGCAGTGCCACATTGGAGACTATTGTGGGTTCAGTATTAGGTCCTCTCCTTTGTAACATTTTTATTAACTACGTAGAAGTAGGACTGGAAAGTATTGTCTCCATTGTTGCTGATGACACTAAGTTGTGCAAGGTAATTAATTCAGGAAATGATGTACTTTCCCTCCAAAGGGATTTGCACAAATTAGAGAAATTGACATCTAAATGACAGATTATATTTAATATGAATAAATGTAAGGTTGTGCATCTGGGAAGGAAAAATAACTATGCAATTTATAATCTTAATGAAGCAAATCTAGGGGTATCAGATATTGAAAGGGATTTGGGAGTGAAAGTGGACAACCACCTACGTAACAGTTTTCAATGCCAAGCAGCATCTGCAAAGGCAAAAAAAAATATTAGCATGTATTAGGAAGGGTATAGAAACAAGGGAAGCAAATATAATTCTGCCACTATACAAATCCCTGGCAGGGCCTCATTTGGAATATGGAGTACAATTCTGGTCACCACTTCATAAAAAGGACATTTTAGAGCTGGAACAGGTACAGAGAATGGCAACAAAACTAATAAGGGGAATGGAGGGGCTAAGTTATGAAGAAAGACTAACCAAATTAAACTTATTTTCTCTAGAAAAAAGGCATCTAAGATAAGATATGTTTACCCTGTATTATGAACATCCAGGGTCAGTATAAAGATTTGTCAAGGGAGCTGTTGTGCCAAGAGATTTTCAACTGACAAGAGGATGTCCCTTGAGGTTAGAAGTAAACAGATTCCACCTTAAAGTAAGGATTCTTCACAGTAAGGGTGGTTAATCTGTGGAATTCTCTACCAAGGGAGGTGGTGACAGCGGATTCGATAGATAACTTTAAAAATGATTGGATATATTTTTTAAATAAAAAGGGCATTCAGGGTTATCCTGGTTAATTAGAGAGAGAGTATTGATCCAGGGAGGAGTCCGGTCGCCAGTATCTGGGATCAGGAAGGGATTTTTTTTTTCCTTTTGAGACAATTGGCAAAGTTTCACTTGTTTTTTTTCTGTTTGCCTTCCTCTGGATCAATTAACAATTAATCTGCATATTGCAGATCAGATGAGATCTTAAAAGGTTGAACTTGATGGACTAAAAGTCTGTTTTCAACCTTAATTACTATGTAACTATGTAACAGGAAGTGTCAGTTTGCACAACAGGAATGTTCCAATTATATTGGCTAGTGTTCTCACTTGGACTAAAAAGAAGTTCATTAGTTGAGAAAGACACAACCACCGGAGATATTAACAGACAGTAGCAGCGAAGTAAGTAAAATGGAACTATGCAGTAAAGAACAATTCCATACCAAAGTAGCAAAATATAAAGTATATGTTTATTTTTATTTATACATTTTTTGGGGGGTTTCTAAAAACATTATGCCCATCGTGTTCAGTTATTCAAAAAACAATATAGAAAAAGAATTAGCCACAGTGGTTCTTTAACCCCATTTGTCCTGCATTTCCTAAATAAACACAATGAGTGTCAAACACAGAATACATAATTTAAATTAGAAGTACTCATGTGTGGCACTATGTAATAGGGCTCATGCCAAAGGCTTTCCTATGTTTCTAGATTGCTGAGTAAATGCTGGTTTAGATAAATATTATTACCACATTACATAAAAAAATAACTATCTGTGTCATCCATTTTATATATTATTCATAATACTATGTAATGTCAGTTAACTAAATTACATCCAGTCCAACACTTTCATATTATTTTATTGAGCTAATAAATCACAGTCTTTGAAATTTAATAATACATTCTGTTCCACTTACCATATTTGCTTACACAGTTTAACTAACAGATGCCGTAAACCATATTTTCTTTTCTCTCTGCTTGGTGTAACAAAATGCATTTTATCTCTTCACCTGTGAATTGTCATTTTTCAGTCTGTGAAATTATACACAGTAATAAACTGGTAGACTTTATATCATACAGAAGCTAGAATTTCATCCCTTAAAGACATGATACATTTAGTGGCTGACATTGATTGATTGATATTGAACATAATTCATTTTTGGATGTCAAAGCATAGGGATGCAATACATCAAATAAAACAAATACCTTCCCACCAGCTTTTGCCAAAACACCATTGCATCGTGGCATTGATTGGGTATATTTCACATTTCACAAGTTTATTGATAAAATAATGTTGTAACAATTAGAGTTGCCAGCAGCTGACATACACTTTTACTTTTATGTGTAGTAAAAAATATTTAATCATCTTTAAGTAAAACACAGTATTTAGTGGATAGAGCTTTATTTCCTAAAGGGCAATGGATATAAAAAATATTATATAAAAAAAAATTAAATTACATTAGGCCCCCCAAGAGGAGAGCCCTGATGCATTTCACCGCCTGCATTGGTGGTAACTCTGCCTGTGCATTGAAGTTTCCCTAATCTTTTCTTGGCTAATTCACACAATGGTCCCTTTTGTGTTTACTATTTCTGTGGAGATAAGTAGCATTTCAATGATAAAAGCCACTCACTGCTGAAATATATATTTGTTTTTTATAGATTGTCTTTGGTATAGGAGATTCACCTGGAATTGTGAAGCTCACTCTCACACTGGGGAGAAATCAGACAAATTATGAAATATGAATGAGCACAGAGCAGTACAAAACTAAATACATGCTTCTCTCCAAGAGTTATTCAGTTCTAAATATTCGAAACATGATTGCTATGGTCACTATACCTGCAGAGATAATAGGACAAACACCATTTTACCTCACAATTAAATAAGTGTAACTGTTAGTTCCAGAGCCCTTAAAGCAAGAGTCTGTGCTTTTTTCCAATTAAATAGCTAACTTACTTCAACCTTCAGAGAAATAGATGAACAGAGTGCCAGTGAATTAGAAAGTTCATTTGCATTGCTGAAAAATATGACATAATACTAGCGACTTGCCCGTCAAAAAATGACGGCAATGTGATGTATATGTTTGTCAAGTTGTTTAGTTATTAACATATATTTTTGACACTTGTAAGTATTTTAATATGAACGTGTATTTTTGTAAAATGTTGATGTAATGGTTTTTTAAAATGTAATTAGTATCTGAAGAATTGTTAACTTTAATATACATTGAATGAATAGGAAAGCAAAAAGTAAAAAGCCTTCTTTAAACGTCGCGAATTTTAACATGAAGTTTAAACTATATGTAAGCAATAACCATCAAAGTATATATTTTTAAACTTGAACTTTATTTTTTATGTAAGTTTAGAAGTTGACAAAACATTGGTATAATTTTGAACATTATAAACAGGAACATTGTGAATACATTTTGTAACCTAATTTTTTATTAAAAGTATTAACATTTGAATGTAAAAACAATTGACATTTAAATTAATCAGTATTAAAATTCAATTTCTATCACAATAATTGTTAACTTGAATATACATTGAATGTAGAGGAAGGCATACAGTAAAACTCTTCTTAAAACGTACGTAATTAAAGTAATTTATTACTGAGCACATAAACTGGCGATAAACATTAATGTAGGTAGTAATCTTAAGATAACAGACAATATTTACATTGTGACTTAAAAGGTGCTTGACCTCTTAACATCCACTTTGTAATCTGTTGAATGAAATAACTTGAAAATATATTTTTTAAACTTGTAACATTAGAAACATTAACATAGTGACTTAACATTTTAACATAATTTTTACTAACAATGCAAGGCAAGTATTTTGTGAGGCAAATCATTCATAAACATGACTTCCATTAATTATGACTGAATTAAACAACCAATTGTTATGTATTTTGCAATGCTTTAAAAAAATCTTGGCATCTTTAATTTGTATCCTTCAAAGTTATAGTACTTCATAGTAGACAATGTTTTTAGTAAAAATACGTCCATCTTCTAATAAATCACCTTGACTTTCATTGTTTTCAATGTAAACTTTAATAGCCTGTGGATTTTTGCACCGTGACAACGCAACGTACAATTGACCATGTGCAAAAACTGGTTCTTCCAAGAAAATACCCACAGATTTGAAAGTTTGACCTTGTGATTTATTAATGGTCATGGCAAATGCCATAATAATGGGAAATTGTCTTCTTTGAAGTATAAAAGGGAGACTACTTTCACTTGGTGCTAAATCTATTCTTGGTATGAAAACTCTCTCTCCTTTATGGGTCCCAGTTAAAATTTCAGCATCTATAAAATGGTCCTTTAATTGTTGAACAATTAATCTTGTGTCATTGCATAGGCCTTTTTTGGGGTTCATATTTCGCAGTAACATGATAATTGCACCTTTCTTTAGCTGCAAAATATGTGGTGGCATTCCAGAAGAAGTTAAAGAGTTTATGAATTCAGTCGAAAAGTTAGCCTGACTTTCATTGTCATCAGCAAGTACAGAATCAGCACTGTGATAATTTCTTTGTGGTGCATACATTTTTTTTAAGATTTCATTATTGAGGATTAATGCATCTTTATTTTTACACGTCAGTATGACTTGGTTGGCAAGCTCGGAATATTCTTCGTTATTTATGCTCCCTTCAAATATAGCCGATATAATATCTTGTTGACAAATCATATGAGGTGGGATCTCTACAGTGTCGTCAGGTAAATGTAGTATTTTTTCTGTTCTGCCTTCTCCAATTTTAATAAGCCAATCATTGAAATCAGTTTGGCCTTCTGATCTCATATTTTGTTGCAGTTGAAGATGGGTAAAATGTTTCCATACTGTACTTGACTTTATACCTGTTTCGATAATGTCAGTTCGATTTCCATGTACAACGACAGGTAATGTTTGTCTGAAATCGCCACCCAACAACATTACCTTTCCACCAAATGGAAAAATATTCTCCATGACTTCATGAAGCAAACGGTCAATACATTGGAGGGCATAGCATGACATCATTGTGGCCTCATCTATTATAATTAATTTACATTTCTTCAATTTCTTTGCTTGTAAGGATGTCATGCGAATATCTGACACAGAATTTTCTAAAATAGGCACTGGCAGTTTAAATCCACTATGAACAGTTCTTCCACCTTCTAATAAAAGTGCAGCAATTCCAGTAGTGGCAAACGCCATTGCTATTTTTCCTTGTGCTCGTACTGAACTCATTAATAAATTGTACAAATATGTTTTTCCTGATCCGCCAGGTCCATCAAGATAGAAATAACGCTCTGTCACCATGTCATCATCTATAGTATTTTTAATGGCATGAAATGCTTGCAATTGTAGTGTATTTAAAGTTGCAAGTCTTTCTTCTGTTCTTTCTGCTTGTAGTTGAATGTCATAGTCTTCAAAGTTAATGTCATCTATAAGACCTGGATCAGGCAAATTAAAACTTGCACAACTTAATCCATGAGTTAAAAATACTTCTTGGATTTCCATTAACGCTTTTAAGTGTGCAATGGGTTCATTGTATCGTCGCATAAAGTCTTCAGCCATATTACTTTTAAAAGTCTCCCACAAAGCTAATGCATTTGGAGCATTTGAGAAGATACAAATAAAAGCAAATTGTTCTCTCATCTGTCGTGGCATTTGACATTGTGCTGCTTCTTCTAAACATCTTTCCCACTCTGTATCATCAGCGAGTAAGTTTCTATGTCTTGCAGCTAAATTGAAGGATTCATATACAATGTCATTAACAGTTCTTAAGTGTTCAAAACTTTGTGCTCCAGGAACATTTAAAAGTAATATCCGTAAGCAAAAACGTTCCACATCTCTTGGACTGACTGTGTAAATTCTTGGAATAATTTTATTGCCTCTGGTTTTTCTTGGTCTCCATAATCCATTCACAAAAACAGAGTGATATGGAATTTCAATATATAAGTATTGTGTTGCTTCAGCATCAGTGGAATTTAATGCAAACCATGCAGTTAGTGTAGTGTGACGATCTTCACTTTGGGCCAATGCATTCATTTCATTTCCAGCATGGAAATAGACTAAATGTCGTTGTGGCAAATGTACTGCTAACCTATATACTGCATGTGATCTATCATGCATTTCAAATTTTAAAAGCCGCCACATAGCTTCTGGCGCACTGATATAGCGAGCATCTACATGAGATGCAAGTTCATCATGTACTAACTCACTACTTTCAGGGTTGTCTGCACTTTTGACGACTACAGTAGCTGCATCGTAACCTTTGTAAATATATTTGTAGACATATTTAATGGATTTGATGGAAGTGCAGGCTTCTACGTTGATGTGGGCGTTGTACTTCATGAGTAAATGTGGATTGTAGGGTACTACATATCTATTGTCCACTTTTTTTCCACGAATAATGGCACTATCTCCTTCTCTTCTTTTATAAAGTGGATATCCATCACAATTGGCATAGGTTTTGTCTCTATAATCTTTTGGAAATTCTTTGGAACATTTATTATTTTCCATACATGGTGATTGTGGATTAAGGTCACCACAGGGTCCATGAATCATGCGATGAGTAACAATCTCATATAGTCTACCATATAGTTCTGGATCTGGTAGTTCAGCAACAATGACTGCATCCACTTTGTCTGAAGTATCTAATTTATCTTTTTCTTGAAGTATTATTAGAAGATGTGCATGTGGAAGGCCTCTTTTTTGAAATTCAATGGTATATACATAAGCAAGACATTTGCCAAATAACTGATTTATAGTGAAGTCACGTATTAATTCATTTAATTTAATCTTAAAAATTCTGGCTACTAAATCTGGTCGATCTGAAGCAGTTTGTCCAAGAAGTAGATTTAGTGTAATTTCTGGCCATTGTGGATTACATGCAAATGTCACAAATAGATCGGGTTTGCCAAATTTTGTCACAATAGCCATAGCATCATTCCGAGGAGATCCTTGAAAGGAAGATGGTAAAATGATGGCTTTGCCAGCTGTCATGTCTCTGCTTGTAGCCACGTCAGCAACATAGTCCATGAGTCCAGAATATTGTTCTACACGGAGTTTATCTTGTTGATATTTGATAAAGTTTAAATTATTTGCCTCAACTTGCAAATATGAATCAATAATCCATTGTTGTGTTAGTTTCCCACCACATAAAATTGGATTAAATACATTGCGAATGGCAATTTGAGCTACTTTAAATTCAAGCATAGAAACATTATTTCGGATTCTGGCTTTAGCATTTGGGTAACTGGGAAGAGTTAATTTTGGTTGCCAACCTGCTTCTCCGTGTGGAAAAAAGATGGGATATGTCATTGGATCTAAATTTGGACTTAAGATACTCATATTAATAAACGGTTGGTCCTCATTTCTAGGATATATTCGAATGTCTCTTTGAAATGGTGGTTCTCCTTCATCATTCTGAAACACCATTGCAACCTCATTTGTTGTTGGCAAGTTATAACGACGTTTATCAGTATGTCTGTCTCTTTTAAGCACCATATTAACCTTCGGCATTGGTAATTGATGTGTTTGTGCATGAAGTAGTTGTTCATTTTCTACTTCTGCCAATTTTTTATAAGCTTTACTGTAGGGATTGTTGTCCATAATGTTATTTAGCTCTATGAAAACAGTGGGTAAGCATTTTTTATTTTCTTCCATCTGCATACGTTGGTCAACAGCTTCCATTGTATCTAGGACATATAGTTGAGCGAATTTTCTTTTATTTCCTTCCTCTGGATGTAAATGGGAAGTGCGATGATAAATTTGTCCTTGGACTTTAAAACAGTAAGGACCATGTCCTGGTACATTAGCAGCTAATGTTGCCCCCATGGATGCAAAGGATATGGCACTATTGTAGGATCTTATGTTTGTCTTAAAATTTTTGTAGTTTGGAAAAGTAGGTTCAGTCATAATATTTTGTAAATAAATTGGAAATTCTTTCCTTTCTGGAAGTTTGAACTTGCCTTTTTGACAACAACTAATAAATTGTCCATCTCTGGGTCTCTCCTGTTTAAAATAATAAGCCTCACAAAACTGACATTGAGTAGTCATGTCCCCACAACTATGAACCTCTACTGCTAAAGACTTGAGTAGAGGACAATTTGCAAAGCATATAGGATTTTGACTTTCATATTCATCAGGTGAAATGTCATATAATGTTTCAACAACAGGTTCTAAATGTTTTGTTTTTTTCGTTGCTTTTCTTGGTATATGTTGTATTGTTTGAGGTAAAATGTCATGTAATGTTTCATGAAACGGTTCTAAATGCTTTTTTTTCTTTGTTGCTTTTTTTGGTATCTCTTGTATTTTTTCTGGTAAAATGTCATCTGATGTTTGAGCAACAGGTTGTAAATGCTTTATTTTCTTTGTTGCTTTTTTTGACATATCTTTAATTTCTGCAAGTGACAGTCTTTTGCTTGCAATTCTTTTGCGTTCTTTTTCTCGTCGAATTTCCTTCTTCTCCGGTGTCTGCTGGCTGTCTGCTCTCTGTCGTCGTTCTCTAGCTTGGCGTCTTTTCTTTTCTTGTTTACTCTCATTATCAGCCATGTTAATCTGTAAAAATAAAATAATGTACCATTAGTTTATTTTGAGATGTTAAGTTGTTTTTCATGACAAATAGTTATCAATAGTGTGTTAACATTTTATACTTAATCAATTTCAATGCGGTCAATTGAATAAAAGTCTAAATAAGGCCATCAGATAATTATTTAAAGAAATTTGTATTTATTAAACATGTATCCAAAAGCAAGTGTTTCAGTAACTAAAAAGGTATTTTCAATAAGATGTTATGTCCTTATTTACAGCACTATTCAATTTGTCAAATGGCAATTAAATTAGGGTTTACGACTGGAATGTTACAATGACAAATTGTATAGATTCTGTGTTTTTAGACTTTTTTGGACTATGGCAATTTATTTTTTAAGTTTACATTGAAGTTTGTATTTACTGTTAAAGATTATTGGCCCTAAAAGACAAATAAGAGATAGATGATAGATATTACTTTTTATACTGTACCTTGGTTGAAGTTTGATTTCAAGCAAAATTCTTTGTTGGTCATGTGTTGAAAGCCTTCGTCCGATGGTCTGGTCCTGTGTTGAAAGTCCTCGTCCGATGGTGTAGTCCTCTGTTGAAAGTCCTCGTCCTCTGGTGTGGTCCTCAGTTCCAACTCCTGTTCCGATGTTCTTGACGCAGTATCTGTTATAAAATAAAAATGAAAATGTTATGTTATTTGAATGTCTTTGTATTAATGAAAAAATGGCATTATTTCTGTGTTTTTCTACAATCCTTTTTGGTGCGCCGCAATTTTGGTATGCTTCTGTAGGCTTTTTTCTAAGGCTTATAGGTGGTTAAACATTAAAGAAGAATATTAATTAATTTTTCTCTTTTTTTACTTGTTATACTGTACCTTGGTTGAAGTTTGATTTGAAGCAGAATCTTTGTTGGTCCTGTGTTGAAAGCCTTCGTCTGATGGTCTGGTCCTGTGTTGAAAGTCCTCGTCCAATCGTCTGGTCCTCTGTTGAAAGTCCTCGTCCGATGGTGTAGTCCTCTGTTGAAAGTCCTCGTCCGATGGTGTAGTCCTCTGTTGAAAGTCCTCGTCCAATGGTCTGGTCCTCTGTTGAAAGTCCTCGTCCGCTGGTCTGGTCCTCAGTTGAAACTCCTGGTCCGATGTTCTTGACGCAGTATCTGATATAAAATAAAAATGAAAATGTAATTTTATTTGAATGTATTTGTATGAACTAAAAAATGACATTATTTCTTTGTTTTTCAACAATCCCGTTTGGTGCCCACCACTTTTGGTATGCTTATTTAGGCCTTTTTCTAAGGCTTATAGATTGTTAAACATAAAATAAGAATCTAAATGTAGTTTGGTATGTGTTTGTGTGAGTTTTTATACAATCCTGTTTGGTGCGCACCACTGTTGGTATGCTTATTTAGGCTTCTTTCTAAGGCTTATAGGTTGTTAAACATAAAATAAGAATCTAAATGTAGTTTGCTATGTGTTTGTGTGAGTTTTCATACAATCTTGTTTGGTGCGCACCACTGTTGGTATGCTTATTAATGTTGTTTTGTAATGCTTATAGGTTGTTAAACATAAAATAAGAATGTAAATGTAGTTTGCTATGTGTTTGTGTGAGTTTTCATACAATCCTGTTTGGTGCGCACCACTGTTGGTATGCTTATTAATGTTGTTTTGTAATGCTAATAGGTTGTTAAACATAAAATAAGAATCTAAATGTAGTTTGCTATGTGTTTGTGTGAGTTTTCATACAATCCTGTTTGGTGCGCACCAATGTTGGTATGCTTATTTAGGCTTCTTTCTAAGGCTTATAGGTTGTTAAACATTAAATAAGAATTTAAATGTAGTTTGCTATGTGTTTGTGTGAGTTTTCGTACAATCCTGTTTGATGGGCACCACTTTTGTTATACTTATGTAGTGTTTTTTCTAATGGTTATAGGTTGTTAAACAAAAAGAATATGAATTTAGTTTGCTATGTGTTTGTTACAATCCTGATTTTGTGTGTACCAGTTTGTGTGTACCATATGTTGCATCCTTTGGCCCTCATTCAATTGCAGTTTGGCCAATTCAATAGGGTTCTAAATGTGCTTATTTCGAGCCCTATTGAATTGTCCAAAATATCAATTGAATGAGGGCCTTTGGTTGCTGGATTTGTTATATTGTGAGGGCCTCATTGAATTTGGTTTTTCGCAATGGAATTTGGCTCAATATGAGCACAGAGCATCTTTTTTTACAGAAGTTTTTAACTAAAAACTTCTGTTCAAAAATATGCTCTGTGCTTATATAGAGCCCTATTGAAATGGGCAAATCACATTTGAATGAGGCCCTCGCCCATTAAACATATTTAGGTCCTGAATCAATTGCGTTTTGACCAATTGAATAGGGCTCTATATAAGCACATAAAATATTTTTTGACAGAAGTTTTTAGTTAGTGAAGACCTTGATTGTGGTTAGAAGTTCAGTAACTAAAAATGTCTGTCTAAAAAATCTATTATGTGCTTATATAAAGGCCTATTCAATTGGCCAACTCACAATTGAATAAGGCTCATGGTTCGGTTCTTTTTTATACTTAATACTTTACCTTGATTGAAGTGTGGAATGACAGAGGGTCCCCTCCTGCCAATCTTAATCCGCCGGTCTTCTTGTAGTGTCTGTTTGAAAAATAAAGTGAAATAGTGAATTATAGATTTTTTTATTTGTATTTAACAAAGCATGGCCTTTTCAGCATTTAAAGTATTTTTGTATCTTACCTCTTCTTCTTTGTTGGTGTTCTTTAAAAGGGATTGTGCTTCACAATGCACGGTGCAAATTGTTGAGAGACGCTGTTGATGCAGAGTCTGTTTGAATATTAAAAAAAGTAGAAAGATTGAGCTTTAGGTGATCTATTGAATTGCAGTAAATTAATTTCATTGAAATATACTTCTGTAATTATTTTGAATTAACATTATTTTTTGGTGGGGGCTACACACATATGTCACATACATGAAGCACATTTCCATAGTTGAAAGTAATTTTTGTGTGTGCGTGTGACATATCACTATACATGAATCATATTTTAATTGTTAAATTAACCTTATTTGTATTTTTGGCCAACATACATAAATGTGTGTGTGACATGTGACTATAGATGATACACATATATGTGCGTGTCACATATCAGTATGCATGACTCATATTTTAATAGTCCCAACTTATTTTTTTGTAATGTAATTTAAATGTAGTTGTTTAATTAGTTTGTTTTAAGATAATTTTGTTGCAGGGGCAATACACATAAATGTGCGTGTCACATGTCACTATACATTATACACATAAATGTGCGTGTCACATGTCAGTATACATTATACGCATATATGTGCGTGTCACATGTCAGTATACATAAACCTCTTTTTCTTATTTAATTTTTTTTTTGATGTCCTGTCTTGATAATAAAATGTAATATATTATAGCTTACCTCTCAGTTGTAATTTGCACAATGTAAAGTAGTAAATTATCTTCTCAAGTTTTAGCAGCAGTTATGTCTGAAGTCACTCTGTTCATCACCTGAGGAGAAATGTATTTTTCTCTGTCAAATAGGCAGTATTTATAAACTTGTAGAACATTCCGGAAAGTTAGACCGTTAGAACGCAATACGCATGCGCTATTTGCGTTCCAGCTTACAATTTGCGTTCCATCCGCCATTTTGTGCGTAGTAGTGGTTAAAATGGTGTTTAATATGAGTGTGATCCGTTCCGCATAGTATGTGTTTCATTATTGCGAGTAAGTGTAGTGTAGTTACGTCTGGAGCCTCGTTTTCGTTTTGTTCGGCGGCCATTCTTTCTCTCGCTTAGCCGATTTTCGGCCGTTTAAACTCTTTGTTTTGGACTTAAATGGACGTGTAAATGAAGTTTTGGAGGTGCTGGATGCCCCCCCGTGCTGTAAGTAAGCTTTTTATGTGTTTGTTGTGTTTATTTCTTCTGTTTGTGATGTTTTGATGCGCGGCGGTTGGAATGGGTCTTTCGCGGCCGTATTTTTTTCCGATGCGGCCGTATTTTGTTGCGATGTTGCCGTATTTTTTTGCGATATACGCAGTTAGCTTTTACGTGTACGACGCAGTGTATTTGTTTCTAAGTCGTGCGTATGTGTGTTAAGAGCGTGTGAAGGGCCTTTTTTACTGTTTTTTTGTTAAGTCTTGCGTCTGTGTGTCTGGGTGTAAGCGGGTGTGAGGCGACTTTGAATTTTTTTTTGTTATGAAGTTGTGTGTGTGTGTATGTGTGTGTTAACACAGCCGATGTTGGGATGCTCCCACCACCGCAAATGCGGACCCTCGCTTCGCGAGGATCCGCATTTGCGGGGACGTTGTTGGGTTTTTGTTGGCTGGGCGGTTGGGTTTATTCTGTTAAAAAGTCGTGTGTGTGTATGTGTGTGTTAACACAGCCGACGTTGAGCCTCCACCACCGCAAATGCGGGCCCTCGCTTCGCGAGGACCCGCATTTGCGGGGAACTGCGTCCCTCGCTTCGCGAGGGACGCAGTTCTTGCGGGCTCGCTACGCGAGCCCGCAAGCGTGAGCAACGACTCGTACGCTCACAACTATATATGTGATTGCCTATTTTGTCTTTATTGCTCTATGTCTACAATCTATGCTAGAGGAGGTAGGGAATAGAGAAAAAAATGAAGCACACTAGCAGTGATTTGAATTTGTATCTGATCTGTAGATAACGAAGGAGCCTTAATGTAAGCTGTAATGAGCCATATCGGGCTATAGAGACATAGGGCCATATTCAATTTGAATCCTGCAACTCGATCGCAGATGGCCAAATGTCTGCAGGTGTGTTGCTGGCTCCCGTTCGTCTCTGATTGGGATGCTAATTAATTGCTCAAGCAAGTTACTGGCACAAAGCCGAAACCATAAACCATGCACTGGTTCGTTGCAGTTCTGGGCGCGAAAAGGATCAATTCAGCAAGCCCGTAACCTCCCATTTCGAATCAGCCAATTGAAAATGAGACTGTTATTATTTTGGCAGTAAAATATGGAGGTTACATGACAATCAATTAGGTTTGGGGGTCCGATATGCGATCAGACTCGCAAACCCGCAAAATCAAGATTTATTAAAATGAATGCCAATACTGTTCTAGTCCATGTGGGTGGTCTGATATGTATTAACCTTGAAATTAAACATAAAAATAAATATAATTTCCTGCCTATTTGCCAGCTTGAGACAATTAATTCTAATGTCTGTCATCGCTTTTCCGTTATTTACAGTGCAGTAGTGATTTTTATTTGCATTCACAGTGCTACGAATAGGTGTTTAACCCGTTTGGAGTCCGCAAAAAGATGCCAATTGAATAGAAAATTGACTTGCAACTTCACTTACGGTCTACCGGATCACTCGAAACCTCAATTGAATATGTCCCTTTGTTTTTTACAAATTACACTTTAATTGTGTTTGTTATTGAATTTAGTTTTGCAGCTTTTGATACATTTATATTCTACTTTATAAAGTAATAATGTAATGTTTTTATGTGAGAAAAATACTCACTTCAATTATTTTTAATGTTCTCACCTCATAAATAGATAATGCTTGATTAGATCATTCATTGCATGATTTGACTATACTGTACCTATATCCAGACACCACATTTTGTGTGTCCTATTTAAATATTAGTGAAAATTGAGTTAAATATCCTACTCTCTATGTTAGGCGCTACTTATCAAACTGAACACCGAATGGCTATCCCTGCTTCATAAAAAGGCCCCATGGTAATCATAGGAAGTTGAGATATTTTATGTGTTAACTTAGCCATTCTTGATAAATATACCCCAGCGTAATGTTAGCTTGATATCATCATATTATATTCAAATGCATATTATATAATATGCATCATACACCTTGTTAATTGTGTTATAATACAAACTGTAAAATGAAATATTTTTAATTCTGCATCTTTACCTTTTTCACCGTGTTTTTAGCAGATTCTTCTGAAAATACAGTGTAAGTACCATTTTTTTTAAATGTAATTTTTTTAACAATACTGAAATGTATCCTTGATAACAGTACATTATGCAAAGGTTAATAAAAGCATTTTGTATACAAAGATGGATTATTAAAAGTACTGAACTGTAACTTTGTCACAATTCTCTAGATAACTTAATCTCCTTTGCAGAATATGCAACACCATAAATATTTTATTGCCAAAATGGAAATTAAAGACTAAGATTCATGAAAACTGTATATATCATGTACGTGATTAAAGCCTAAACATAAGACATAATGAGAAGTATATCTTGCTGTGTATGTGAATGGGATTACTGACTGATATAGAAATGTAAATTTGATTAAAAATTTTAAATGCATTAATAAACTGAATAAACATACCTTTGATGAGCGAGTACGGTTAAAATTAAAACATTCTAGATCCTTTTGGATTTCTTCCTTGGGCAAGTTACTTACTATACCTGAAGAAGAAGCCTAAGTGGCCAACAGTTGGATTAACCTACCAAGATAGAGATTAACAGCCTTATTAAATTGTGATTTGGCCAATTGAATAGGGCTCCTTATAAGCACACAGCATATTTATTTTTACAGAAGTTTTTAGTTAGTGAAGACCTTGCTTTTGGATAGAAGTTCACCAACTAAAAACTTATGTAAACAAATATGCTATGTGCTTATATAGAGCCCTATTCAATTGGCCAAATTGCAATTTAATAAGGCTGTAAATGGGCAATCTTTCATGTTTTTTTTTGCATGACTGACAAGATCTCATTAGCTACAGATTCAATAAAGGTAATATATAATTGCTTGTTTTTTTTTTTTTTTTTGTAATCAGCAAAAATATCTAAAATACAGAGTGTCAACGTTAATCTTTTTGTATCTTAGTTAGTTAGTTAGATCCCCATTGGTGATATGGGATAGGGATCATAGGGGTCCTTATGGACCCAAATGGCGTAGTATTATTCCAAATACAAATTACACATTATTTCTTCCAAGCTTTCGTGCCTCTTGCAAATCTGAAATAAGTATGAGACAGAGTTAAACAGACATTTATAAAGGTGTAGCCCTACCCAAATATTATGTTACATTTTACCTGATGTATTTAGTTTGTGTCGTTTACTGATTTAAATAGATATATTGTTTTAAATAGTTATTGCTTTAAATAGATATTTAAGTTTGTCATGATATCTAACCATTTTCATGTTAATTCAGCTCACATATCTCAGTAATCATTGCCTCACAGGCAATGCCCTTCTGACTCTTTCTCATCAATCAGTATCAAAAACACTATAGGTGTTTCCATGAAAGAGGTCCCACAACAGGAGACAAATAAGTCAGATAATATTCCAGTCTGCTAGTTTAAAACAAACCCTCGGGTGGGTAACACCTGATAATAAGTACTATCACCAATACAATGTAAGGAGTACCTAAAAATTGTCCACATCATTCTTTTAAAACCACATACATCAAATGAAAAATATATAACCTAATAAACACGGATAGTGTTGAAGGTTAGGCCTATGACTTTGGTGGGTCCTCCTTCCTGGAAAGCTCTCTAAGACATACCCCAAGTTTGGCTAAGAGCCCTCCAATAGATAGAGGAAAGAGAGTCACGTACTCTTAAAGGATATTGTGGACCTTTAGCAAAATAGTCCAATAATTGATTGTGATGGTGAATGATGAGACCACTGTATAAAAATGCAATAGCCCCCTCTGCTCTCAATTACACCTACACACTTTTCTTCAGCTAGCTCTTTGCCTACATTATTTAAAAATGGCTGCTGCATAAAGTCCAGCCTTTTTTGATTTCCCATAAGCCATTTTTATTTATTGTGTTGAACTAGTAGAAACAAATTAAAGCTCTACTGCAGTTCAAGAGAAAATACACTTGTTTGTATGTACCAAACTAACAATATTAGCAGCTGGACACAAAACTATTTCTGGGGAAATCTATTATTTTGAAGATCCTATTTATGAGTACAGGAGTCAATTTAGTGTTTGCTACATCACATCCTCAAGCTGGGTGATGGGGGGTGTATTTGTAGTTGTCAGTGGAGGGAGGGAGGGGAGGGGTAGGAGGGAACAGGCAGAAGTCCAGCATCTATATTTTATAATAGGATGATATTGTAATTGCCATCATTCAATGCGACTATAGCTCTCCAGGAATATAAAGAACTAGATGTGCGGTCTGATATTAATTGTCTATGAAGCATTTTGTCTGCTAGTACTATTAAAATGTCTTTTCTACTACATCCTGAAAGCATTTAAGTTCATATATGCAAATATGAATGGTCCACATATTCCTTATTATTAGTAACTTGCCCGTCATTAATGACGGTATCATATAATGTTATCTTCAATTGTTTGTGATGTTTCTCTCTGTGCTGTCTGTCTCTATGCTCTCTCTCTGCTGTCTGTCTCTGTGTTAGCTCTTTCTGCATGCTCTCTCTCTCTCTCTGCGCTCTCTTTTACTCTCTCTCTCTCTGTGCTGTCTCTCCTTGCACACTCTCTCTCTCTGTGCTCTCTCTGTGTGCTCTCTCTCTCTACATGCTCTCTGTCTGTGCACTCTCTGTCTCTGTGTGCCCTGTCTCTGCGCGCACTCTCTCTGTGTGCTCTCTCTCTGCGCCCACTCTGTGTGCTCTCTCTCTCTTTGCGCTCTTTCTTTCTGTGCACTCTTTCTCCGTTCCCTCTCTCTGACTCTGCCCTCGCTCTCTCTATGCCATCTCTCTCCCTGTACACTCTCTGTATGTGCCCTATGTCTCACTGTCCTCTATCTCTCTGCCCCCTCTCTCTCTCTGCCCTATCTCTGTGTCTCTGCCCTCTCTCTCTCTGTGCACCATCTCTCTCTGCCCTCTCTCTCTGTCTGTCCCCTCTCTCTGTCTGTGCCCTCTCTCTCTCTGCACCCTCTCTCTTTTTCTGTGTCATCTCTCTTTCTTACTGTGCTCTCTCGCTCTCTGTCTGTGCCCTCTCTCTCTGTCTGTGCCCTCTATCTCTCTGTGAATGCCCCCTCTCTATGTCTGTGACTTCTCTATGTCTGCACACATCCCTGGCCGGCAATGAGCATGCACACGTCCCGACCATCATTGCGCAAGTCCCCGACCGCCATTGCACATGCGCGAGTCCCCATATTTACAGACAACTTTAACTCTCTCTTTCTCTGCGCTCTCTCTCTCTGCATGCTCTCTCTCTCTGTGGGTGCTCTCTCTCTATGCGCTCTCTCTCTGTTGGTGCCCACTCTCTCTCTCTCTCTCTGTGCCATCTCTCTCTCTCTATTCTCTCTCTCTGTCTGTGCCCTATCCCTCTCTGCCCTCTCTATCTCTCTGCCCTCTCTCACTGTGTCGGTGCCCTCTCTCACTGTCTTTTCCCTCTCGCTATCTGTCTGTGCACTCTTTCTCTCTGCCCTCTCTATATGATAGTTCCCCTTCTCTCTCTGTCTCTGCCCTCACTTGCTATCTATCTGTGCCCTCTCTCTCTCTGTCTGTGCCCTCTCTGTCTGCGTCCTCTCTCTCTGCCTGTGCTCTCTCTCTCTCTGTGGGTGCCCTTTCTCACTCTGTGCGTGCCCTCTTTCTCTGTGCGTGCTCCTCTCTCTGTGTCTGTGTCCTCTCTCTCTCTCTGCGTGTCCTCTCTCTGTGTATGTGCCCTCTCTCTCTTTGTGCCCTCTCTCTCTGTGAGTTCCCCCTTTCTCTCTGTGAGTGCCCTCTCTGTCTGTGCCCTCTCTCTCTGTCTATGCACTCTCTCTGCCCTCTCTCTCTCTCTGTTCCCTCTCTGTATGTGCTCTCTCTCTACCTGTGCCGTCTCTCTCTCTGTCTGTGCCCTCTCTCTCTCTCTCTCTCTGTCTGTGCCCTCTCTCTCTGTCTGTGCCCTCTCTCTCTCTGTCGGTGCCTTCTCTCTCTCTCAGCCCTCTCTCTTTGTGTCTGTGCAATCTCTCTCTCTGTCTGTGCCATCTCTCTCTGTCTGTACCCTCTCTCTCTGTTTCCTCGCTCTCTGTGCCCTCTCTGTCTTTGCCCTCTCTTTCTCTGTCTGTGCACATGTTCCTGACCGCCCGTTGCGCTCATCCCTGGCCGCCATTGTGAATGCGTGTCCCCATATTTACAGACAACTTTAACTCACAAGTTGTCAAATATTATAGTGGATAATAATAATAATTATTATTATTATTACTATTATGCTTTATTTGTAACATGCCTAAAAATGCTGATCCCGTCAAAATCATTTATAAAAAATTATACCTAGCTATGTCAATCACCTATCCCTAAAACATTGCAAGAGAACTGCTACGGGTCACTTGCCACGAGTGAACTTCACGTTAAAGCCGAAAAGCAGTAACTCCGTGACACCCACACCCTATGCTAACAACATTTTTGGCCTCACTAGCAAACGAGGGCAGTGCCCTAACTACAAAAAAAAGAGGAAAATATTATGGGTACAAAACACCACTTGTAAAAGCCTTTGCTGGGTGCCCTAGCAGCATGTACAGAGACAGTACACTGTCTCTAAACAACTAGAATGACCCCTAAAACTGTAACCCTTGCATGGGGGTAGGGTCTTTAAAGAACCCTCCTTGCACCTATAGCTATCCCCCATACTACAGGGGCCCCTCACATCTAAAAATGTAACCCTTAATATTAACCCCTATCATCCATGGGGGTCTTAACAGACCCCCATGAGTCCCTCGTTAACCTGCAAGCTTTTTGCTTGTGAATGGCATGTGTCTCTTCTGTTCCTTCCCTGTGTGTTTGTCCTCTGTGTTTCTGCTGTATGTTTGCGTGTTACTTGCTGACGGGTGGTGGTTTTATTTTCAAAGTCCCACGTGCCTGGCGTTGTCAGTGTAAGTGTTACTGTCTTCGCAGTCGTGTTTTTTCTAAGTGCTGCTTGCTTGGCTTTGTTCAGCCTCGTTTTCATTCAGTTTTTTTTGAGAATTTGTAAGTTTTTCGGCCGCCATTTTTTTCCTTCTTTAACTGATTTTGGATTGTCTAAAAATTGACAAATATGTCTTAAGTTTGCATGCAACCTCACTCCCAGGTTTCGTGATCCTATTGTATGAACACTACAATGGTCCTTCACTCTCCAATAATATATTAAATCCCCATCCTTCCCAACCCTTTCATGGAAATTGTATACACAAGTTGAGTCTTCTAGATTTACTCTAAAAAATATCTTCTTGTTATGGATCACAATTGCTAAAATTCTTCATAAAGGTGACGTTTCTCCTAAAAAAGTGGTCATTTAGGCCACATTGCTACAATCCATTATTGCCTACTTAGCATACACTGAAAAAAATGCTTTGCTAAAGATGCTGAAGTCTAATATACAGCATAATGAATCATGACTCAGAATGTTTAATTAAATTAAGCTAAGTGTGTTCAGGTTAGGAACTTGTACAAACTGATAAAATGGAATCTGCCCTAAAATCACATATTATAATTGTCAAACTCTGATTTGTCGTCACGCTTGCGAGCCTCTCGAAGCGAGGCTAGCCGTTGAGGAATTGAATGCTCCGAGCTCGGAGCACTTAGACAATGAGCACCGAAGTCACTCATTGCCCTGCTGTTGAGGCATGGAAACACGCGGGACAGTCTGAAATGAGTGCCGAAGGTGCTCCTGCGAGGCGAGCAGTTGAGGTACGTGGAGCAGTTGAGGTATGTTGGACTTACTTAGGCTGCAAGCGCTTGAGGAACATGGGAATTAGATAAAAAAATCTGACCTCAGAATCTCGGGTGCAAAAAAATCCGACCTCTGAAAAAGTTTACCGCCAAACTGCGGAAATTGAAAAAGACGAAAAAAATAAATAAAAAAATTACAAGACACTGACACACAGCACAGGGGGAGAGCCAGGAAGCATGGGAGTGAGGTTGCAAGCAATTTTGAGCCTTATATGCCGTGTTTCGTCACTGGAAAATCAGCTAAGCAAAAAAAAAAAATGGTGGATGAAAAACGAAAAAAAAACGGAAACTGGATAAAAATGAGGCTGAGCAAAGCCAGGCATGTGGGACTTAGAAAATACACAACGGCAAAGACACTAACACTTACACCAACAACGCAAGGGACACAGGACTTTGAAAATAAAACAAATGACAGTCAGTGCAGCACGCGCCACACAAGCATTCAGCAGACACACAGAGGAGAAACACACAGCAAAGGGACAGAGGGAGATGATGGAAAGAGACACATGGCATTCCCAAGCACAAAACTTGCAGCTAATGAACCCTGCAATGAGCAGCCCGAACAGTAGGCGGGAGGAAAGTTTTGCAATGAGCGCAGAAGGTGCTCAGAGAATCAAAAGCATCACATTGTGTGGCAAACAACATTGCCTGGCTTACAATTGTATTGCCCTCATTTTTGACGGGCAAGTCGCTAGTGAATATATATATACAGTAGACTTTCAGTTAACCAGAGCTCAAGCAACCAGAATTTTTTTTTAATACTGTACTTCAAATTTTACAATTTTACAGGGCTCAACAAATGCCAGGAGCCAGGTTGTCATCATGCCACGAAATGCTTACAGGCACCAAGATTTCATCCACTGTACATCTCTGCAATTCAATTGTACCTGGAAGCAGGCAGGCATGAGTGACTGAGCCAGTGCAGTGTTGGTGCATTCCCCGGGTTCAGCACCGCACTCTCCAGCCGAACGTACCTGTGTGTAAGTGAGGAGTGAAAGTTGCTGCTGCTAGAACAGTCCTCACTGAAAACTATACTTGGTAGAGCATCCTAAGTGCATTCAAAATACAATTTGACAGTTCATTAATACAATAATTAACATATGCTTGATTGCTTTTCTAACTCCTAATTCTTGATAAGTCTTGTACACTAAAAAGTACAATGCATGACCATAAAACTATTATAGTAATAATTTATTAATTACTTTGTTATACAAGTTCTCAGTCTATTTCTTCTGATTCTTATTCTGATACCCTGTACACAGTATTAAGTTTTTTCCCAAAAAAATAATACTGCCTATGTAAGCTGCATGCCAACGCTGATCAGGCAGTAAGTGCCCTCCTTTGCTGCTGAGTCACTGTAGGAGGCATCTATGTAAATTATGAGGTATAAAGCAAGTGAGGTAAAAAAAAAGTATAGGGTTTGGCCTAGCACTTTTGCATATCTACTTCTTCTTTAATGATAATTAAAATATAATATAATATATAATATGCCATATAATCACATATTATAATTGTGAAACTACGAGACATTGTCCTTGGTGCTCATCGCTGGCGAGCCTCGCAAAGAGAGGAGAGCCATTAAATCACACCACTTAGGCAATCAGCGCTAAAGGCGCTCATCGCCTGCAAGCCTCGAGTAGCGAGGTGAGCCGATAAGGCCATAAAAGACGCAGCACGTGGGCAATCAGCACTGAAGGCACTCATTGTCTGTGAGCCTCGCGAAGCGAGGTGAGCAGTGGAGGCAATAAAACACGCGGGACTTAGCCTCCAAACACTTAGGAAACGCAGGATCGCCTTAGGCTGCAAGCACTTGAAGAACGCAGGACTTCGAAAAGCAAAAAACAATACAACAAAAACATCACACACAGCACGGGGGAACAGCCAGGACGTCTGGGAGTGAGGTGGAACGCATATTTAAGTCCATTTTGCCGGGTTTCGCCACTCGAAAATCGGATAAACGAGAGAAAAAATGGCGACCCCAAAAAATTTAAACGAGGCTACACAACCCTGGACCGCGCAAAACACCGCCAACCGTGTACCACTTTCACTCAGGAATGTACAAGCTACAAAATACACTATTACATAGGATGGCAAATGCTTGCGAACCGCGTAGCACATAGACAAACAACGCTATTTTACAATCCTAACTTGCCACTAACAACATTATGCATCTAAACTAGCGCTTTACACACATAAACAAATGGTTTGCCCTCGCGCACGCAGCCTATTCCTAATGCACTGTTTGGACATTCATAAAACTATCTCCTCAGAGCTTAATAATATTCCATTTAGTTCATTTCATATTTAGACATCTATTTAATTGTCCTTTTTCCCATTTTTAAAGCACTGAGTATTCCAATTTGGTGTTTGTTTATCATTGTTAAATAAAGTTTCTATATGTTGATTGTCCGTTTAACGCCATAGAATTAAAGTTATTTTGATGCGGGCAACATTACATAAGCGTAATACGTGACGTCATGATGTTACGTTACGCTGCGTGATTACGTCATTACGCCCGAGATACAGGAAATGAAACAGGGGCTTAAGTAGCCTCGCAACAGTCTAATTTGTTAGCCCATGAGTAAGCCCAGTAGATGGTCAAAACGGGACAGTCGGGCATTACTGAGGAGTATCTAGCCAGAAGATCAATTAACAGAGGAATATACTTCTATTTGTACTCTGCTACATTATAAAGGGGCCAAGTGAACCGCAAGTATTGCCATAATGAAATTGTAATTATAACTGGACAAGCATAAGTCCATATTTTCAACAAGGATTGTGCCCTGATATTTTGATCCCTGTCTTTTGGGTTTAAGTTTAGTATTTTTTTCTCTCCACATACAGGGAGTGCAGAATTATTAGGCAAGTTGTATTTTTGAGGATTAATTTTATTATTGAACAATAACCATGTTCTCAATGAACCCAAACAACTCATTAATATCAAAGCTGAATATTTTTGGAAGTAGTTTTTAGTTTGTTTTTAGTTTTAGCTATTTTAGGGGGATATCTGTGTGTGCAGGTGACTATTACTGTGCATAATTATTAGGCAACTTAACAAAAAACAAATATATACCCATTTCAATTATTTATTTTTACCAGTGAAACCAATATAACATCTCAACATTCACAAATATACATTTCTGACATTCAAAAACAAAACAAAAACAAATCAGTGACCAATATAGCCACCTTTCTTTGCAAGGACACTCAAAAGCCTGCCATCCATGGATTCTGTCAGTGTTTTGATCTGTTCACCATCAACATTGCGTGCAGCAGCAACCACAGCCTGCCAGACACTGTTCAGAGAGGTGTACTGTTTTCCCTCCTTGTAAATCTCACATTTGATGATGGACCACAGGTTCTCAATGGGGTTCAAATCAGGTGAACAAGGAGGCCATGTCATTAGATTTTCTTCTTTTATACCCTTTCTTGCCAGCCACGCTGTGGAGTACTTGGACGTGTGTGATGGAGCATTGTCCTGCATAAAAATCATGTTTTTCTTGAAGGATGCAGACTTCTTCCTGTACCACTGCTTGAAGAAGGTGTCTTCCAGGAACTGGCAGTAGGACTGGGAGTTGAGCTTGACTCCATCCTCAACCCGAAAAGGCCCCACAAGCTCATCTTTGATGATACCAGCCCAAACCAGTACTCCACCTCCACCTTGCTGGCATCTGAGTCGGACTGGAGCTCTCTGCCCTTTACCAATCCAGCCACGGGCCCATCCATCTGGCCCATCAAGACTCACTCTCATTTCATCAGTCCATAAAACCTTAGAAAAATCAGTCTTGAGATATTTCTTGGCCCAGTCTTGACGTTTCAGCTTGTGTGTCTTGTTCAGTGGTGGTCATCTTTCAGCCTTTCTTACCTTGGCCATGTCTCTGAGTATTGCACACCTTGTGCTTTTGGGCACTCCAGTGATGTTGCAGCTCTGAAATATGGCCAAACTGGTGGCAAGTGGCATCGTGGCAGCTGCACGCTTGACTTTTCTCAGTTCATGGGCAGTTATTTTGCGCCTTGGTTTTTCCACACGCTTCTTGCGACCCTGTTGACTATTTTGAATGAAATGCTTGATTGTTCGATGATCACGCTTCAGAAGCTTTGCAATTTTAAGAGTGCTGCATCCCTCTGCAAGATATCTCACTATTTTTGACTTTTCTGAGCCTGTCAAGTCCTTCTTTTGACCCATTTTGCCAAAGGAAAGGAAGTTGCCTAATAATTATGCATACCAGATATAGGGTGTTGATGTCATTAGACCACACCCCTTCTCATTACAGAGATGCACATCACCTAATATGCTTAATTGGTAGTAGGCTTTCGAGCCTATACAGCTTGGAGTAAGACAACATGCATAAAGAGGATGATGTGGTCAAAATACTCATTTGCCTAATAATTCTGCACTCCCTGTATATTTATTATATTTCCTCTGATGATCTAATGTCATGTTTTTTTTTTTCTGGCAGATACCTCAGTGTTCTGTTTTTGTTTTTAATTTTGTTGCTTTTTAACTAAATATATTACAGTGTTTTTCATTATCAAAACTTACACAAACCCGATGATTAGCAGATTTCTGCATAATATGAGGATTTGTTATAACATTGTACAGACTCATTTAAATATTTCATCAGGTTACTTTGTGAAGTGTGATTTAAAATGTATAAGACGAACAATTATTTGCTCATTATATGATTTGACACTTCCTAGTGTTTGACTTTAACACTGGACTTTTTAATAATTTTTGAATTTCCCCTTACGGCGTATTTTTTGATTTTGTATTCCTAAAATAAAGTTATTACAATGTTTTTATATGGAGGTGTTAGGCACCAGGAATCCCTCTTAAAGTCGAGATTAATTTTATCTTCTCAGGGCAGCAACAGTCCAACTGGACATTATATGCTGCAGGACAATAAAAAGAGATTGTTACCTCTTCAGGCTATTGATTGTTACATATATTAATTATAAAAAGGTAAACTATGTTAAATTATTATTCAATTAATTCATGAATTAGTATTTAAAAAAATATAGAGGGTAGACAAATGACTCGCAAGGAGAGGCTCGCAATGAGCGTCAAAGGTCCTTAGAGGAAAAAAAGCTTAACATTGTGTGCCAAACAGCATTACCATGGCTTCAAATTGTATTGACCGTCATTTTTTGACGGGCAAGTCGCTAGTTACAATATATATTGTTTGGTATGCAGCAGCAGCCTATCCCTAAAAACAAACAACATTTTACACAAATGGTAATTACGCAGTAAGTGGCACTCAATCTTTTTACTTCAGGTTAGTCACTACGGGAAAGAATCACTTCTCTAAGGTAGTATTTCAGCAACAGTTTAGGCCTAAGGTTGGATCTATCCCCATACATTTTGTTGAGGTGATTACATAAGAGTGTGTGTCATTTATCATACTTTCACTGACATATAAGTGTATCACAAATATGTGCATCTACACTTAGATTGATTGCGCTTCTCTATATCGTTCTTATTTTATTAGGCAACACTTGTCAAGTTTTCTTTTGTTCTTATTGCATCACTCAGGATAAGAATAAATGGTGCATATAGTGCATTATAACTTTTTTTTTTATGTTTAAAATATGTACGTTATGCATACAATTTCAATGTTAATAACATCCTCCCATAAAAAACAATCTAATGCTTAAGTATTGGATGGGATAGGGCATCTTTGGGGTATCCAGCTCCTTGCACGCTGTGAATCTGGTCTTTGTGCCATGACGTTACTTCCTTGACAACCTGAAACAGTCTTTCTCAATGTATTTTACCAAATAGACTTCAAATGGTGTCAGACTCCAAATACTACCTTAAAAAGGCAGTTTTTTTATTCTGTCTACTTGTTTGTAGTGGCTAACCAGAAGACAAAGAAGATGAGTTATATGATTTCACACAAAAAGTCTTTACTGCACCACTAGATGAAGGAAATGGTCAAATCAGCATATTGCTTTTTCATTTATTTTTCAAGCAGGAAAGTATTTTGTAATGGATAAAACATGTTCTTTTAAGTGTACAAAAAGGGACTACCATGTTTAATGTTTAGGAAATTATGTTAGCTACAGAAAGTATATTTAAAATTAGCTTTATGTAAAATGTTTCTTTTTTGACTACTTATATGAATTGGGAATATTTGTGAATGAGCAATGTTGGCATTTTGCAAAATACAATACACTGCTGCACTTGAGGCTTGCTGTAACACATTAGAAGTCATACTATTTATTACTTTTGGACAAAGCTGAAGGACAGGACATGATCCGATTTTAACAGCACAACAAGAATAAAACTGCTGATCAGGTACTAGTGATATTTCAAGGTAGACATTATGGCTTTGCAGTCTTAATTTAACAGTGCTTAATGTTGATTACACCATGAACATTTGTCTATGAAACCAAAATGAAATACAAAATACAGTTTATATATATATATATATATATATATATATATATATATATATGTATATATGTATATATATACATACATATACTTTTTGCATTTAATTGTTTTCATTGCTAGATATTTTAAAATAAAAAAAAATGTTTTCTCAGATAATTTTCATTTAGTTTCAAGTGACTAAATTAAAGTCCAGAAATATTTTGTGTTTTATCTTTGCAGTTTTGCTGCTTGTTGTAATAAGTATATTTTATTGCACCTTTCTAAATAGCTCTACTGCAAATTTTGACACTTTATAAACAAGTAATAACATCATAAAAATCATATTTTTATATGCAGAGTAATTCTGTATCACATAACTGTTTATCTTACTCTATAATTATACACAGTCTAGAGGTCCTTGTATGTAGAATGTTGTTCATACTTATGGCTGATTTCTCTTGGACATACCCATTACCACTAAAGCATTACTTATCAGAGTGACACAATCAGAAATGTGCAGTGTCTTACAGTATGTTAAATTTAACATGGTTATAGAATCAATCCCAATGGCTAACATTTGCTTAATCATTAAAACATATAATGTTGAACCCCCAGAGTACAATCAATTGCAATTCAATTACAACGAATATATACTTGCTTATGGTGCATGTTTCACCATCTGCTTCAAAACAACTAGAGTGGACAGATCCTTATGTAGCAGATTTCTACAATTCTCTCAAGGACAAAAAAGAAGCCTTGGGCTACTTTTAGTCAAAATTGCTTTACTTCCTAATTTATTGATGCATATTCAGCTGTGTACAATGTAAGATAAAGTATCCAGTCATCTAAATTAAATATGTTTAAGCCAAACACTAAATATAAAAACAGACACTTTGACATCTTCAGAATTGCAAAATATGTAAATACACTTTTTAAAGACTAAAATCTCTCTTGAGATGAACAATGGCATATTTTGGATGACTTATTAGTTGGCATATGTACATTTTCTATACTGTTTGTTAGTATCTGTATATATAATACTACCTTGCTATACTACTCATAATCTGCAAGTATGGGATATATATATACACATATATATATATATATATATATATATATATATATATATATCATATATATATATATATATAAATATATATATATATATATATATATATATATATATATATATATATATATATATATATATATATATGTGTGTGTGTGCTTCAATTTGCATGTATTGTGTTTGTACCAGTGTGTGGTCAAAATTAAATATATTAAGAAATTAAAATGATGTACCTGTACAGCAAAGTGGTTCTTTGAGGGTGCTATGACTGTTTTCTATCAGCTTCCCCACAGAAAACAGCCATCCAAGCCTTAAACACCAACTTCCTAGTGAATTCTGGCAATTGTAGTTTGTTGATGATTTTGTTGCTTAAGGACTTGTAAACAATAGTTTTGGTTGGTAGTTTGTTTGTTTTTAAATGAAAGGAAAAGGAAAATATATCAGTTGTCTATTAAATTATGTGATTTCCCTGAGATAGTTTATCTTAATTTCCATTTTGTTCCAGTCCCTTTCCATAACTTTTTTTTCACCTAACCTCTACAACTCTTTTTGTAATTTTCCAAGACAGGATTTTTCACTAGTACCCATAGACCACAACAAATAAGTGTTCCTCTTCTTAAATACTTAATGATAAGTGAGTCTTTGAAAATGTTAGGATTATGTTTTGTAATGGTGCTCGCATGGTGTTTGGAGACATGGTGGCTAAATATGCTCTTTTAAGTGCTTTAAAAAAGCATTGTGTTCCAAGTCCCTTTATTATAACATAAATATACGCATCTATTAATATTTCCAATATTTTCTACTTTGAGAGCTTTATTTGAAAAAACAAAAAAAACACAGTTGTACATTATCAAATACCCTCTTTCAGATTCCACAAAAAAAAAATGCTTTAAAGGTAACAGCCATCTGGAGATAAAAAAAAAATGTATATTCATTTTAAATATATTTCAATAAATTATGAAGGGGACATTCATGTTTGTGATTTTGTTGTTTATGATTCAGCATACTTTAAAACATCATTGTTACTATAACAGGAATTATTCAGCCTTAACCTGCACTTTCTCACCTTCAAACACATAAAGAGGTTTTACTTTTTGTCAGCTGCCTTTGCATCCTTCCTGTTAGATGCAAATTAAGGGCCCTATGCTAATCTCTTAAAAATCAATTTACGAGTTGCATAGTGGCACAAAAAAATCTACCTAGCTATCTTAATCACCCAACCCTGAGAGAGATCTGCGAGAGAACTGCTACGGGTCACTGCTACGAGTGAACTTCACGACAAAGCTAAAATGCAATTCAAAAATCTGATTTTTGCACTGACAATAAATTACGAGTTACTCCCTTACACTCTGTCACCCAAACCCTATGCTAATAAGATTTTACAGATCATTCGCAGATCAGGGCACTACCGTAAATGCAAAAGAAAGATTTATGAGTACCAAAGACCACTCACAAGTAGTTTTCAAACCATTGCCAAGTCCCTCAGAAGCATTCAAATGACACTATAGCACAAAAAGTGCTTCAAAATGATAAAATGTCACTATTATTTGACACTTAACAATCCAGTATCAAAGTATGTATAATTAAAAAAGATGATATGTTAGTATTATTCCAGTTTTATTATACAAAATCCAGGGTAACAAACAACCCAGTTACTATACATCACAAAACTACATTATCTAGGAACAAAAACTCTAATGCATTGTCTATAAATATATTATATTTTAACACAAAATAAACACATTTCTTTTTATTGAAGCTATAAATACAATTGTCACATCTTTTTAATATCAAAATATATTAATATTTAAAAAACAATTGCTTTATATATTTCTCTGTTTCATTGCCCCTGTTAGCTACAGCACTTGTTACTGCACTTCCCACTCATTACAAGATTTATGACGTTTGCATTTCCTATTGGCTTCTACAGCCCTGTCTCCTACGTAAAGTTTGTTTTGGCTGCTCCCTGCACAGAAATCTGTTGAGTCTAAGGAAGGATTTATGGCTGTGCACTGAGTGCTCTAATCTGGGGGAGTAAAAGATTTACATTAGTGTAAAAAGCTCACACATAGGACTCTAAAGTTATATTACCGAAGTCTGCAAAGTGTTTTTTTAGAAAGTTAAAAATTATGTTGCATCCACCTGGGATGGATCTTTGATTAAGATAAGATTAATATTCTATAAGTGCAGCTGCTAGAATCACAGTCAGACTCCAGACAGTCTGGTAATGTTAATATTTTCTCCAATAGTATTTTATGCTCATGGTTTATGCATACTTCAAAAAAAAATTATGTTGCTAGAGAAATTAAACACAGATGATGCATGTCCTCTCCCCTTTCACAATCACTACTTTCCCTTTTCTTTGTCAACTCTACATGTTATGGCTCTTGTTTTGTTTCTCATTGTCTTTTTGTTAATTACTGCAATTGGAAGAGAAAATGTACTGTAATGATAGCCATTCTAGCAGCCCTTTTGTATCAATCAGAAAATGTCTTTCGGTTCAGGCTCGAATGAAGCCAAGAGTCCTGTAGGATAAACTGTGAAAAGCAAATATGCAGACAAAAAAAAAGCACTTCTACTATACTCAGCAAGCTATAGACACATTACCAAATTATACAAAAAAACTCAATTTCAGATTCAATTTTCTACTGACAATGAAAATCTATATGCTTTAGGTTCATTGGATGCAATTAGGAATGTAGCCAAATTCACTAACATTTTACATTTTGCATTATTTAAGTAGCTGTGAGCTTTCAAGTTGTTCTGAACATCCGGCTTAGCAATCTTGAATCTCTAAGGGATAGAAAATAGGCCTTTTTGCTACTAGGAACATAAGCCAGTTATGTAAAGGTCAGAATACTCAATGAGCTTCAAATGGAGATCTAATGCATACCATAGATCATTGTTTTTTTTGTAATTTTTTAAAGGTAAAACAAACACTTTTTTGTTACCCCATTTCCAATCACTAAAAATAAAGTTGCAATTCAAAAAGCATTTAGTAGTACCTCAGATAGACTAAACTCTCACAATAGCCTGCTGTACCAACACATATGTATAAATGTGCTGCTTGTCTATTTATCCTGTTTTGTTTATACCCAGAGCATTATGGAACATGCTCGTAAGTAAAGGATCACTGCAGCTTTGGAAAAATTTCATATGTTTGTGAAACATGTAAGAAATTAACAAAATTAGCAGCTTTGTGCGACATGACCATTAAGTCATTTTTAGATACTTTTTATTTTATTTTAGCAGACTCTGAGGCATTATATGTTTGTGTCTTCAATACTTGCTTAAGAATTGGAGTCTGAAGATGTATGTTTAGGATTTGTACATTCATTGATTGAATCAGATAAAGCTTCAAGCATTTGACCCCGCACTCCCCAGAAACTTCATAGAATTGCAATCCCTGTTCACTAACCACTCCTCATGCATTAAAAATGAAGTATTACTGTCATGGCAGCCTGTGTAAACTAGACTGTTAAAATAAAACATTTCTATGGAAATGCTACTGTACTCAGGGCTTAGATAGCTGTTCATTTTAATAGCCTGTTACAAATACATGAATGTATTCCTAATGTACAATTAATTGATAACTATAAGGTCACAGATGTACAACATGGTGCCATGATGTCTCAGTGGGAGTACATCTCTTACTGGACCATCATGTATATTCACTTGAATACATCCATATACAGTTCAATATGTGACTCATATATATTAATGAATGTGTGCATTACAATTAGTCATTTAGTATTCATTCCATAAAGAATTTATGGTCATTACATTTACTCCCTTCTGTTTTCTTCCTTCCTCTTTCCAAAAGGTTCTAAATTGTTCGACAGCAAAATATGTTTTTATTTTTCTTCATTGTAGTATGAAACGTGTGCAGTGATGTTCAATACAGATGCAGAAACATGGTGGTATAGAAGAAATGGTAGGAAAGGAGAATTTGTGGGAAGAATAATGTGTCCTACCAAAAAAATGCACATTCCTGAAATACCACTATTATTATATTAATCATATATATGCTTATACAATAATTATACACCCAATGATCACCAACAATATTGTAGCATAATTTAAAGAATCACTGTGTTTATATATTATAAAGTACAGTTTTTAAGAACAACTCTTGAAAATGTGCAAAATGTTTTAGGATGTAAAATGAAATATAGCCTTTAATATGTTACATTTTATATCTGATTATGATACTGTGGGATCTACCCTTTTGGTTTTTGGTAATCAACTGCCAGAGATTGGAAGAGACTTTGATTACACAGGATTTTTTTATCAGCACAAAAACTGTCAGTAGCAGTAATGGAAAGTTTATTAGTTTACAAAGACACACCCTCCTGGAGAATTGACAGGCAGGAGAAGCTGAGAAAATAAAATGATGCTTGCAGTAAATAATAATCTGATATACAAGATAAAAATGTCCACAGTGGTCCATTAAAAAAAAGAAAATGTGTAGCAACAATCAAGTAAATAAGAAAACAAAAATAAAATATAAAAATAGAATACATTATGTACCATGGACATCTTATATGTCAGATACCAAATGTCAAAAAAGGGGTCTAATATTGGGGAAGGCTAAGGTAAAAGGTATTATTTCAGAAGGGTACTGTAAGTGGTATGTGAAGTATGGAGCCATAGGACTTATACTGATTCCAGCAAAAAGGCTTCAGTGTGAGGAAATTGGTAAAAAACATTCTTTCAGGTAAAGCAGGAGGGCCTGTATTTAAAAAAACGTTAATTTGCTCTTTGTGCTAATGGTCTTCTGAGATTAAAATTACCAAACAACAAATGGTTTATCATAGCTTTGCAAAAATGTTTATGTCAGGGTACAGGAAGAGAACAGAATCTTTTAATTTCTGCAGAATATTTAAGATGTTAACTAATAAATCTTGCATCCTAAAATATAACTATAATCATGTATAAAAGGTAACATTATGGAAATGTTCAGTAGCAGGTAATTTTCACATGACCTCATAGGCCCATATTCTATTAGCTTCTTGCAAATGCCTTGAACTCATACATTTGTCTTCAGTGTTTTTTTTTTATTATAAATGTTTATATGCATTCTATTGATTTAAGAATTCATTAGTGCCAATAAGTAATATTTGCTCAATAAGTAGCAATATTAAGAGTGATTTAAAATGTGTATAAATTTACAAATTGGGCAATAAAATAGGGCCCTTATTTTGTATTTGCCAAATTGGATATGCGGAAGCTGATTTCTAAGAGCAGTGGTTCTGATTCTAATTCTAAATAAAAGTGGTATTAAAAAAGATAATTTTATGTTTTCACTGCACAGGGTGGCTTGGGAAAGCAGGGTGCTATTCAGTGAGTCAAATAGTAATACAGGATTAATAATAAATACAGTTTTCAATAAGTGTGGTTAATGCCCAATCAAAAACTCAATATCCACAAAAAGCCAACATGATTAATATGGTATAAGCATGGATTTGATACTTTGTTTGCCACTGTATTTCTTTATTTCCTTAGTGTTTTTTTTTTTAAAGTTGCAGATCCTTGTTCTCTATCCGTGAGACTCTTATAGCATCACAAAACAGATTCAATAATTTTTGCATTGTGCATACATGAAGTGGTAGTCATTTGCATCATGTTTATCACTGTATTTCCTTAAATTTTTTTTTGATGAAACAATATGTATACCTTAAGTAATTAAGTTAGTTTTCTAAAATATGTCATATTTGTTACCATGTCACCTAAAATAAGATTTTTCAATTATTTTGAATTCTCAATGTAAAAAAGGATTTGATTTTAATTTCATAAAAGCATGTGCCAGATGTCTTCTCAACTGCCATATTTATGTTTTTTTACCAAATGATCTCATGTGTAAGCTAGCAGCAGAAACAATCTAGGATTTGCCCTTAAAATTTTATCTAAGGCAGGATTTTGGACTGTGTTGAAGTCCCCATCATCGAAAATTATTAAATGGTATACGTTTTAGGTATAGTTTTTGGAAGAAAGTTTCTTTATTCTCATTTGCTGTAAGTCTTTCGATGCAAGTTGACTATATGTGGAACTAAACTGTCTCTCTCTCTCAAGTCATTTTAAGTAATACAAGTAAGTATCAAGTAATACTGTTGTCTAATCAATAGATCTTATATTCATGATGATGTGAAAATACACGAGGCAACTGGTCTGTATTTCCTGCAGATATGCAAAATCTACTCCATTAAAGTAAGGTAAATATGCTGTTATTCTCTCCATGTTACATTTATATCAGTGGATGTAAAATAGTGTGGAACTAGCGAGAAATAAAGAAGTAGATTAATGTCCAGAAACCAGAAGCAGGATCCATGAACACATCTGAGTGGGAGATAACAATACAGTTCTTAACATACTCTACATTTGTCCAATCAAAGATTTTGTTCAATAGTAAAAGACTACATATGGTTATGAAAAAAAATCAGATATAAACAACAATAAGGGTATTTCTAACAGGTATGCTAGGAATAGTAACTATAAATTAGTTTCAAATGTATCAGTCTTAACAAGATAGCGGTTTGTAAAGTATGAATGTGCTGAACAATCATAGAAATGAAGAAAATATGGTATTCTCACCAACCCAAAAAAAGGACGGAGTTGACGAGAACTGACAAATGTGCATTTCTCTTGTTTTTACATTGGTGAGTGGGTCTCAGACATCCAGAACACATGTGGACTTCCACTACATAAAAAATAAATAAAAATTATGCAATTGGCATAATAATTTAATAATAGTTATATCATAGATTGCTCATAGAGTGTTGCTAAAAAACTAAACAGGATTATTTCAACAGGAATAAGCTATTTTGGTCCAAGGCCTGGTACCAATAGAACATCAAGTTCTTCCAAATCAAGAGGCTCATCATCAGAAGTATTGGATATTATGGAACACAATGCCTTTGTAAGTTTGGTTAATACAAAATTCTTTATATTTTTCTTGACAGTCTTGACTGAAAGTCTATTTGAAGTTTTGATACTTTTGGGGAAACAATGCTGAATTTATTGCAGTATAACATCATCATCATGTTGTTTAGTGGTTGTCTTTAATGAGTGTGCATGATTTTTTATTTATCTTGAGCTTCTGATCATTGCTATTGGAAGTGTTGCCTTATAAGTATAGTATTAAGATGTTTTAAGCTTCGGCATCTAACAAAAATTGCAGACTTTTTTTTAGTTTGTATACAGCAGCTCATTTTGTTTCTCATCTTCCACTGATGCCTTTTGATTATTAAATGATTTTAAATTCCCATCCCTCTTTGTCAATGACACTAGTGATTGTTAGATGATTATCTATTGATTTCTCTTCATTTTGTTGTCCTTTATTATTCTTTATTACTCATGTATTGAAATGTTGATGATTAACAAGGCCACAATCAATTTATACATTTTGAACAATGTTAGCATAAGTCAAATTAATGGAGCTATAAAATCTCTGTAAAGTGTTGGATAAACAATAATTATTATCCATACTTTGATCTAATTTATCTATATACAATGGATTTCTTCAGCCAACATAAGTTATTTTCCATATAGACAAGTGAACTAAAATATATTATTTTTTATAATAATTCTTGTCGTCAGTCATACTGAAAGAGCTTGACAGTCGGTTCCCATGGAGCCTGTCCATTACTTCAATCATGTTACCGATATTTCTGTTTTTGTACTGTAGCTGAATTTGTTGCCTCTATATAAATACAATATAGTATTATTGCATTTTCATATATGGGAGTTCAAATTTACCATGAGGACAACCACAATTCTTACAATGTAATTTTCTGCTCATGATGAGGCCCACTGTGTGCAATCCTCTGCCTGTCTCTCTCATCTCCCCTCTGCCTCTCTCTCTCTCTCTCTCATACCACCTTTGCCTCTCTCATCTCCCCTCTGCCTCTCTCATCTCCCCTCTGCCTCTCTCTCATCTCCCCTCGGCCTCTCTCATCTCTCCTCTGCCTCGCTCTCTCTTATCTCCCCTCTGCCTTGCTCTCTCTCATCTACTCTCTGCCTTGCTCTCTCTCATCTCCCCTCTGCCTTGCTTTCTCTAATCTCCCCTCTGCCTCACTCTCTCTCATCTCCCCCTCTGCCTCCCCAAGAACTTTAACTTACCGACTCCGGAACTTACGAATTATCAGCCTTATTAAATTGCGATTCAGTAAATTTAAAAGGGCTCTATTTAAGCACATAGCATATTTTATTTACAGAAGTTTTTAGTTAGTGAAGACCTTGCTTTTGGATAGAAGTTCACTAACTAAAAACTTCTGTAAAAAAATATGCTGTGTGCTTAAATAGAGCCCTTTTAAATTTACAGAATCGCAATTTAATAAGGCTGTATGTCATTGCTACGTCCCTACGCTGAAGAGAGAAATTGCCTGCAGGGGTGGGACGCCATTGCTTGAGTCTGTGCTTCCCGAACACTCTCTGTCTCTGTGGTCAGTGGGTTGTGTTTTCTCTGTGCTTAGTTCCATAAGTTGTGTATCACATTGTGAGTGTGTTGAGGAGTGAGTTGGTTTCCAGCTGCCATTAATCTATCAGTGCACACCAGCCCTCACACACCACCCAGTGTGCAAATGGCAACTTTCCAATGTGTGGCCCCTCATGCTATTTAACCCCTTTGTACTAACCACTTATTAATGTACTGCCCAGTTCACCCGCAGCAAATTAAGATGTCTCCTCTCTGCTCTCCCCTTTTTACACTAATTGCTAAAGTAAAAGGGTTAATAATGTTGTGTTTTGGCTTTTCCTGACAATAATTTGTTTTGCTCCAGTTATGATATCTGGAGCTATTTGGCTTTCTTTAATAATGTCCCTGCCCCCTTCATACTCATTTTATTCCCTATTCTCATTTTGCGTATTGATCTGATCCTAATGGAGCTATCCTATACCAGATCCTCTCTGCATCTCCTTCCCAGTTTGGGACCAGCAATCAATGACTGGGAACAACCAGTCCCTACCCTATTCATATTGGCAAGAGCCACTGCTTCATTCACAGCTTGAGGCACCCACTGGTGAACTAGAAGAGGACCTATAGATAAATACACATACATAGAGGAGGGGGGTATTGAGACACAAGGGAGGGAGAGGAGGGGAAATTAGACACAAGGGAGGGAGAAAGGGGAATGAGTCACAAGGGAGGGAGAAGAGGGGGAAATGAGACACAAGGGAGGGAGAGGAGGGGGAAAAGAGGCACAAGAGAGGGAGAGGAGGGGTAAATGAGGCACAAGGGAGGAAGTAGACAGGGGGAGAGACTCGCAATGAGCACCAATTTCGAATGATCGACGAAGGTACTTAGCGAGATGCTCGCGATGAGCGCCAAAGGTGCTCACATTGGGTGGAAAACAGCATTACCAAGTTTAAAATTAGGGAGAGGAGGGGGAGATGAGACATAAGGGAGGAAGTAGACAGCCGAAGGCACTCTGCGCGAAGCTTGTGATGAGCGCCGAAGGTGCTCACATTGGCTGGCAAACAGCATTGCCAGGCTTAACATTTTATTCCCGTCATTTTTGATGGGCAAGTAGCTAATATATATATATATATATATATATATATATATATACAGTATATACTAGCGACTTGCGAGCCTCTCCCCACTCTCTCACCCCTGTGTCTGTTTCCCCCTCTCTCTCCCGTGTCTCTTTGCCCCGTCTCCTCCCTGGGTTTTTTTCCCATATCTCCGTCCCCTGTGTCTCTTTCCTCCCCTCTGTCACCCCTATGTATCTTTCCCTCCCAATCCCTCCCCTGTGTCTCTTTCCACTCTCTCCCTTATAAATTTCCCCAAAGCCGAAATGGTCTTCTGATCTTTAAAAAAAAATCGTAATTACAACAACTATATATGTAATATATACTTATTTTATAAAGCAAATATATATTTTTTTAAAATACCATATATACTCGAGTATAAGCCGACCTGAATATAAGCAGAGGCGCCTAATTTTACCACAAAAAAACTGAACACTTATTGACTCAAGTATAAGCCTAGGGTAGGAAATGCAGCAGCTACTGATACATTTTAAAAATTAAAATAGATACCAATAAAATTACATTAATTGAGGTATCAGTAGGTTAAATGTTTTTGAATATTTACTTCAAAGAAAAACAGTAAAGTAAGTGTGTAAGTGGAAAATAGGGTCAACAAAAACAATATGGTATCAACAATAACTTTAATAGTACAAAAACCTTAGCTCAATAAATAAACAAGCTTTCCCCCATCCTCCTATTCCTCCCCTGATCCTCCTCTTCCCTCCCTCATCCACCTCCTTCTCCCTCCTCTTCCCTCCTTATCCTCCTTCCCCCCTCTCACCTCTTCTCTGTAGCCTCCGATCAGCAGCCCTGCAGCGTGTCTTAAGGCTTTCACTGGAACCAGCATATGCTAATGACGTGACGCGCTTGTGATGTCACGTCATTAGCATATGCCAGTTGAATATGCCAGTTCCGCTATTCAATTTCAAAAATTACTCAACGACGCTCCCGCAAAGTCAGGCTTTTAGTCCTCTTAGTAACTTCGGCGCTCATTGCGAGTCTCTCCCCTCATGTACTTTTGGTCATCTGAGCATCTTTGGTGCATATTGCAAGCCCTGCGCTGAGCACCATCAGCGCTCATTGCGAGCCTCTCCCCTTGTGCACTTTTGCTCCTCTGAGCACCCTCGGCGCTCATTGTGAGCTCTGCGCTGGGCGCCTTTAGCAAAACGAGTCTCTCCTCTGCTGTTTTTTTTTATATAAATATATTTTTTATAATAATTAATTAATTAAATAATAAATTAATATATTTACCTATTTGCAATGAATATATCCAGGAATCAATATGCTGAAGAGTTAACAATCGCTGTTGTTTTTCCTGCAGCATTCAATGTATATTTGGGCTGTTGGTGTTCTGAGAAGAAAGTGTCATCAATGTGGCAAGTATGCAGTGAAAATAGGCAACGTGCACGAGGCTAAAGCGTTTGTTTAGTTGTGTAATGCAGTATTTTAGAATGATAATATTATTCGTTTAAGGTAGTGTTGTAAAATGGCGGCGAGTGTGTATGTGTTACGCGGGTCTCAAGCATTTTCCGTCCTTCCTAATAGTGTATTTTGTACCTTGTACGTTCCTGGCTAAAAGTCGTATGTGCCTGGCGGTGTTTTGCATGTTTAGGGTTCGTGTAGCCTTGTTTTCGTTTTTTTTTCGGTGGCCATTTTTTCTGTTGCTTAGGCGATTTTCGAGTGGTGAAACTCTGCAAATTCGACTTAAATTTGCGTGCAGCCTCATTCCCAGAAGTCCTGGCTGTCCCCCTGTGTTGTGTGTGATGTTTTTGGTATGTTTTTTTTCTTTGTGTGTGTGTCTTTCATGTTTTTGGATGTGCGTGTTTTTTTTTGCGGCTCATATTTCTTTTTCTCTAAGTGGCGGTTTCCTTTTCAAAGTGTTAGGAGCTGTAATTTTTTCAGCCGATTTTTTTCAAAGTGAGTTTTCTGTTGTCCTGTACTCCCGCGGGTCATAGGTATGATGCTTAATGCGTGCGGGGTCATATGGATGACCACCTACAGCGCTCATCTCCACCAGAACAGTGAGCGCTTTTGGAGCTCCCTGCCTAAGTCGTACGGGGTTGTAGGGGTGAGCCCCTATGGGGCTCATCTCCACCAGTGCAAGTAATTGCTTTCAGGGCTCCTTGCCTGACTGCTACCGCAAGCCCGCAGTTTTAACATTGCGTTACCAATGGATTTTGACAAGCCCGCACTGCTGAGAACTATATATGTGATTGTTATCTCATGTATTAATCTATTGCACAGTAACAAGGGCTCATTAGTTTTCTGATATAGGAATGTGACACAAATGTGATGCATGTGGATATCCCATAACCCCAACCATTGACAACAGACTGACATGGTGAGAATGCTATAAAAAAGCTTTATTTCATACACAGAGCACAATCAGAAATGGACAAGACTGTGCATTAATATCATGGGTGTGGTGTGGGCAGATCCCGGGAGAGCAAGATGCTTGTGGGAAAAAGGGGATACCTAAAAGGGGTAATGTCTAGAGTACACATGATGCATAGCACTTACCAGGGTCACATGTGGTCACCACACCACTGCAAATGGAATCTGATGAAAAAAATCATCAGAAATCACTCCATTTAATTAAGACACTATTAATGTGCACAACTTGCCTAGATCTGCTGAATGAAACAGATGATTAAACCTTTGTACTGTGTAATCCAATCCAGTTTCACACATACAGTGTGGTGACACAACAAAAATCTGAAAAAAGTGGTCAACAAAAAAAAAGACGGAGGAGGATAATAAAAAAAATCAACATGCATGTACAGTACAGTGCTAAATACTGTAACTGTAATAATATACCAACTCAGCTGATTCCCAACTGCAAGCATTACTAACTATAAGCTAGTTCTCAGGACAACTCACTGGCCATGATCACTAATAATGATGTGTCATTTCCCAATAAATGCTTAGCTGTGACCAGCGTCCGTGGTCAAGGTGTACTATCTCCTTCTCCATATGATAGTGTTCATCAACATTGATATCACATCCATCAGCTATACAGCTGTTAGCACATGTTAAAGGATACTCATGACATCGGCAATAGGGGAAAATACCCATTACTACGGAGAGGACACAAAGGTCAGCAGCCAGATTCAATGTTACATCAGACCCAAGCATCCGTTTTCAGACTGATATTGAGTTCAGGATCACATGCTTCACTAGTGCATTTATTAATGATGGCTGTCATTAACATGCCATTGCGAGACTCTGCAAATCCACCGCCATAGCGGTATTAATCAACATTTAAGCTAACAACAATCATGTCTTAGATATCTGGATATATGATAGGTTAAAGATTGTTGGAGCTACAGTACATGTTACCGTTGGCGCTCCTTGTGAGGCGCGCAGTTTGGTGTTTTTTTTTTTTGGTGTATATTTTTTTTTGTGATGCTAATTAATTAATTAATGAAATCATAAATGAATATACTTTACCTATTTCTAATTAATATATGCAGCAAGGAATGTGCTGAAGAGCTAACAATCTGTTTTGATGTTCCTGCGGCATACAATGTAGATTTGCAGTTGTTGAGCTGAGGTGTAAGTGTCAGCAATGTTTGCAGTGTGCAGTGTAAATAGGCTGCATGCGCAAGGGGAAGACGTTTGTGTAGCTGGGTACTTCCGCATTCTGTAAGTTAGTGTTGTAAAATGGCAGCAAATGTGTATGTGGTATGCAGGTGTGGATGATTTAGTGTCCTTGTTAATGGTGTATGTTGTAGGTCGTATGGGTTTTTGTAAAAGTTGTATGTGCTTGGCGGTGTTTTGCGGCTTTAGGGTTGACCCTAGCTTAGTTTTCGTTTTTTTCAGCTGCCCTTTTTTCGCTTGCTTAGGGGATTTTCGAGTGTGTAAACTTTGTAAATTGGACTGAAATCGAGGTGTAACCTCACTTCCAGACGTCCAGGGTGTCCGCCCTTGCTGTGGGTAAGGGTTTTATTTTATTTTTGTGTGTATTTTGTGTTTTTTTAATGTTTTCCGCTGTGCGCGGGTTGTCCATTAAGGTCGTACTTTTGCAAGTCCGCAATGGATTTTTTCTAAGTCCCGCGGCTCGTATTTTTTTTTTTGTGTGTAAGTCCGCAATATTTTTTTTTCTAAGTCCAGCGGGTCATATTTTTTTGTGTAAGTCCATATTTAGTCATTGCGTGTTTAGTTTTTTCGGGCAAAGTCATAGTTCTGTGGGTGTTTGTAACCGATTGTGAGGTCCCGTAGAGCCTCCACCTCCGCAAATGCTGCCCCTCGCTTTGCAAGGGTCCATATTAGCAGTCCAAAAGTCGTAGGGGGACGTAGGGATGAGCGACTACGGCGCTCATCTCCACCAGTGCAAGGAGCGCCTTTGGGGCTCCTTGCCAGCAACTGGGGCCCTCGTTTTGCAAAAGGCGGGCTTGCGCAAGCGTTAGCAACAACTCATATTGCTGAGAACTATATATGTGATAGTGATGTAAAACAGCCACATTTCTAGCACGCAGCCCTTACGTGCTACACGCTGGACTTACTAGGCTGGAGTTTACTATGGCCCCAAATTAGTACCAGATTAAATGTACCAAGATTATCCATTGTTGTGTCATATTATAGGCAATGTAAGCTTTTTTTCTATAATGTTGTTATGTACTAATATAGGACTTGAATATATGAGTAGTTTTAGTTTAACAGTACAGGTTTGGATCTTACAAACCACCATGTAGTTAGGAATCTTATGCTACTTCAGAGGAAAGATGTGGTCATGAAAGCAGTATTTCAGACTAGAGTCAATAATGCTTCTAAGATCCTGCTTTACATTTGTCTAATGATAATGCACCCAACCACCATATTACAAGCACATGGCTCAGGAGCAGTTAATTTTAGTCCTTACCTTTTTATGGCAATGATAGTTCCATGTTCCAATCCTACTGGAAAATATTCTTGGCACTCAATGGCAGGGAACTGGTATGCTTTCAAAGCAAATTGTTAAATTGGGCCATATCATCTGCCATGTCATAGCACCTCTGCTTGAAGATTCAAGACAACCAACTAAAGACAATAAAGTTCACTGAAGACTATTAGTTTTATTTTTTTACTAAAACTACTTAGCTAACATACACATTTGTACTTTGCTATACATAACATATCCATTGTTAGGTTAGTGCTAGTGCTACTAGACTGTGTCTAGCTATGCCTAGCTCTAGTAAAGCAAGTTCCAAGATCCAAGATATGTTCTTTTTTTAATATTAGTAGTCTTTAATGTTGATAATTTATCCTACTATAACACTCATTCAAAATCTTTGGATTTATAAGTGTTTTATTTGCCAGACCTTCTCTGCTATACTGAAATACTGGACCCCTTGCTTTCTGTGCCTAGATAAAAGGCATATATCTCACTGATGAGGCCCAACAATGCAACCTGGATTTCTTATTTACATACCATTAGGGTTTTCCTAAGGGTAAAGGGTGCTCCAGATCTGGACCTCTTGCTTTCTGTGCCTAGTGAATTATTATTATTATTATTATCTTTATTTGTAACGCAAAACATATTCCACTAGGAAATTGCCCTGCAAAAATGACGGGAATATGTTTTCCCCAACTCTCCCTCCCCTGTTCCTCCTTCCCCCCTCCCCTGCATCTACTCCCCCCGATGCGTCCTCCACCCTCTCCCCTGTGCCTCCTTTTCTCCTCTCCCTCACCTGTGCCTCCTTTCCCCCCTCTCCCTCCTCTGTGTCTCCTTTCCCCTCTCTCTCTCCCCTGTGTCTCATTTCCCCCCTCTCCCTCTCCTGTACCTCCTTTCCCCTCCCCCTTTCCCCCCTCTCCCTCCCCCTTTCCCACTCTCCCTCCCCTGTGTCTCCTTTCCCCTCATCTCCCTCCTCTGTGTATCCTTTCCCCCTCTCTTCCTCTCCTGTTCCTCCTTTCCCCTCATGTCTCCTTTCCCCCCTCCCTTCCCCCTTGTGTCTCTTTTCTCCCTCTCCCTTTCCCCCTCTCACTCCCCTGTATCTCCTTCCGCCCCTGTCCCTCCCCTGTGTCTCCTTCCCCCCTCTCTCCCTCTCCTGTTCCTCTTTTCCCCCTTTTCCTTTTCCCCGTGTCTCCTTTCCCACTCTCCCTTTCCCTCCATTGTTCTCCTTTCCCCCTCTCCCTTTTCCCCCTTGTGTCTCCTTTCCCTCTCTAGCTTTTCCTCCTTTTGTCTCCTTGCACGGCTTGATCCAGAAAGTAATTCCGGCTAGAGGACGGGAGGCGCAGAGGAGAAGACGGAGTGCGGCGCTGCTGCAGGGTCGCATGCAGGTACGTGTTGGAGCTACTGGAAGGATGATGCAAGCCCAGGGGGCCTCGCGATGAGCTCCTCCAAATCTGAGAGGACACCCAGCTGCGTATGAGTCTGAAGGGGAAAGGCAAGTCCGCTGCTGCAACTAACAATTCAATATAGGAATCTGGAATGTCAGAACTATTAACCAAGGCAAACTGGACGTGGTCAAACATGAGAAGGTTAAATGTTGATATCCTGGGAATTAGTGAACTCAAAAGGAATAGAATGGGACATTTCAAATTAGACAACCATCGGATTTTCTACTGTGGCCAAGAATCCCATAGAAGAAATGGAGTAGCCTTCATAGTCAATCAAATGGTAACCAAAGCAGTGTTTGGTTACAACCCATTAAATGACTGATTTCCATTTGAATTCAAGGCAAACCATTTAACATCACAGTGTTCCAAGTCTATTCTGTAACCATGGATGCTGAAGAGGCTGAAGTTGTCCAGTCTTAGGAAGATATTCAGCATATCATAGATATAGCACCAAGAAAAGATGTTACTTTCATCATAGGAGATTGGAATGCTACAGTATGGCACCAAAATATACATAGAATAACGGGGCAAATTTGGCCTTGGGGTACAAAATGAAGCAGATCAGAGATTAGTAGAAATGTTGTCAAGGTAATTCTCTGGTTGTTGCAAACACCCTCTTCCAACAGCCTCCAAAGCCACTCTACACATGGACATCACCAGATGGACAATATAAAAATCATATTGATTATATACTTTGTAGTCAAAGATGGAAGAGCTCTATACAGTAAGCAAAAATAAGACCTGGTGCTGAGTGCAGCTCAGACAATGAGCTTCTTATTGCAAAGTTCAGAATTAAACTGAAGAAAAGAGAGAAAATCATCAGACCAAGCAGATACAAAATAAATAATGTCCCCTGTCAATATTTAAGTAAAGAATAGATTTAAGGTACAAGACTTGGAAGGTAGAATGCCTGAAGAACTTTGGACTGAAGTTTGCAAAATTATCCAGGAAACAGCAACAAAGAATGTCGTCAAAGATAGAAAAGTAAGAAGGAAGGCTATCTGATGAGGCTTTGAAAGTAGCCCAAGAAAAAAGGAAAAACGAAAGGTAGTGGAGATAGGAAAAAGATTTATCCATTTAGCAAAAAATTACATGGAGATCTTCTATCATGAGCAATGTAAAGATATAGAAACAATTAACAGAATGGGAAAATCAAGAGATCTCTTCAAGAAAATTGGGAATCTCAGAGTTACCTTTCATGCCAAAGTGGATGTGATAAGAGACAAAAAAGCATGGACATAACAGAAGTAGATCAGATAAAGAAGAGGTAGAAGCAAAACACAGAAGATCTACACAGGGGGGATCTGAACAGCAGTGATGACCTCAACTTCATAAAAATGACATTTTAGAACTGGAAAAAGTACAATAAAGGACAACAAAATTAATAAGGGGAATGGAGGGGCTAAGTTATGAAGAAAGACTAACCAAATTAAACTTTTTGTTCTCTAGAGGAGATATGATTACGTTTATATAAATCCCCCCTGGGTCAGTATAAAGATTTGTCAAGTGAGCTTTTTGTGCCAAGAGGTTTTCAACTGACAAGAGGACATCCTTTAAGGTTAGAAGTAAAAAGATTCCACCTTAAAGAAAGAAAAGGGTTCTTCACAGTAAGGGTGGTTAATCTGTGGAATTATCTACCAAAGGAGGCGGTGACAGAGGATTTGATAGATAATTTTAACATGGGACTGGATGCAGGTAAATCCTGGTTAATTAGACAGGGAGTATTGATCCAGGGAGGAATCCGATTGCCAGTAGCTGGGGTCAGGCAGGATTTTTTTTTTTTTTTTTGAGACGATTGGCTAATTTGCACTGAGGTTTTTTTTTCTGTATGCCTTCCTCTGGATCAATTAACAATTACAAACTAATCCACATATTGCAGATCAGAGGAGATCTTGAGAGGTTGAACTTTATGGACTAAAAGTTTTTCAATGTGACTATGTAACTTTGTAATAGTTTGTCCAAATGGCTGGAGCCAGATATAGTGGGGAGTGAAGTGAGATGGGCCCTAGGATGTCTTGTTGTTAACAATGTCAAATATTTTGGCCATATCATGAGATGACAGGATTCCATAGAGAAGACTTCTTGAATCTGATGTCTTTGTATTACAGTTTACAATGGTAATTAACTATGCAAGACATGGTTGATTATTTGATCAAACTTTTTTATTATTACAGTAATATGCAAACACACATATAAAATGGATGCATTTGTGGACATTTTATTCAATTTATACCAAAATACATGAGGTATTTCTTATAATGTCTTGAAACAAACACACCATTGTAGTAACCAATTTTGGCAAGAGCTTAGGTGAATACTGCAATAAGAGCGCAATGGTTCCATGAATAGAAATATTGAAAAAACAGATTGATTGGTCACAAGTGTTTGATCTTCTGCACCTTACACACAAATGGTTATGTACTAAAACCAATACACCAGGAAAAAACATAGAGATAAAGTTGTCTCACAGTCATCTCTTTGGAGGATATATTGAAGTAAACAAAACGCAAAAACCAATTATTGAAGCAATTTTATTGACTTGGGATATTTATGGAAGTACGACAATACTGTTTGTTCTGTTCCTAATGCCAGTTGACAGCCCCACAACCTCTCTTGAAGGATCCTTTAATACCCCTACCAATTATTGAGGAACAATTTGAACGAATTGCCATGAATCTATTCCATTGTCGACTGCAACCTCTAAAAATGTGACTTGTGAACTAAGGCTTATATTCTCAAGAGTCGGCATTGCCGTAGAAATCCTAACTGACCAAGGGACTAACAAAATAACAAAATTGAAAAGCTCTGTTTACCATCCTGAAATTGATGGTTGGTTTAAAGATTCAACAGAATTTTTTAACAGAAGTCGTTAATCAGGATGGGATCTGTTGTTCTCTTACTCACTGTTTGCGGTACAAGAAGTATCCATGTTTCTACAGGATTATCTCCTTTTCAATTCTTATATAGAGGTCATCATAGTGGTTTACCCTAAAAGAAACTTTGAAGGAGTAAGAACTACAGGAGAAAATATAGTGGAATGTGCCCAAAACTTGAAGAAGAGAATTACCCAGATATCTCCTATTGGGATAGAACATATGTAACAAGGTCAAGAAAAACAATGCTCTTATTCTAATCGTGATGCCCTGGTACAGAGTAATGGTCCAAGCACCTACTGAAGACTTGTTTGCCCAAGTAAAAGTGTCTCCAGGGCTATCTCCACAGCAGAAAGATATAAATATATCTAATGCAGGAGCGTAACCTAGATGATGTTTTTTTAGAAAACCTTGCCTGCATGTTATCTTATTACAACATCATAAAAAACTAAGAGCCACAATAAGCAGCTAAGAGAGAAGACCCAAGGGCAGAAGTAAAGAAAATGTTGGAACTAGGAGTAATTGAAACATCATACACTGAATGGTATTGTACTGTTGTTCTGGTTGGCAAGCCTGATGGAATAATTCAGTTTTGTAGTGATTTCAGAAAATTAAATTAAATATCACATTTTGATGCATATTCCATTCTCAGGGTGGATGAATTAATAGCTCTACTAGGAAAGACAACGTTCCTATCCAACTTGGATTTGACAAAGGGTTTTTGACCTAGGCAGTGAAAGAGAAAAGCACATTGGATGGATTGTTTCAGTATAAAGTGCTACTATTTGGACTGGACTTCACAAAACTCTTGCAATCTTTCAAAGTTTAATAAAAAAACTATTTGAGGCCCCATTCCTATTACACTTCAGCGTATCTAGATGACATTGTGATCCTCACCACTGATGGGTATTTCCTCCCATATTGAGAACTTATTGGTTAAAAACAACCTTTATTATGAAAGCAACACATTCTAAAAACATCAAAAACGATTTAAAAAAATTAATCACTGTTTGCAGTTATTCAGAAGGGTATATAAATTCCTTATCTTAGAGCTATTTAATAATTCTCAGTATTGTAATGTTGGTTTGGGTGCCTCTTTATGGCAGTTTCCTAACTTAGAGCTCATAGTGCTTGATCCACTTATAAGTCTATTATTATATACTTGGTCCACTTATGAGTCTGTATAGGGATCTGGATATCCAGCACACACAGTACTGTCTGATTTTAGAGAATCTATCTCTTAATGTAACTATAGTGTGTGAACTAATAAAAAAATTCTTGAGCTTTATTAACAAAAGACTTGTACTGAAGTGCTCTCTAATTCAACTATAAAGGTCCTGTCTTCAATTTGTCAATTCAACTTGCGGCAACATAAACTATCTTATCTTTTTTTAATAATTACTGCTTTTTTTGACCTAATAATACTGACAATTCTAAACCGTTGTACCTTTTGGTTATCCACTGCGCTATACGTGCAAATCTATCCCATACAGCCTTGTGAGGACGCCATCGTTTGACGTCAGACCCGGAAAACCTTTAACCCTAACACACATATCTCTGCTGCTGCGGCTTTCTCAAAGGGGGAGGGTGCCAGAGCATTGTGCCATCCATGAGTTTATAGATTAAGGTTTCCATAGTAACCTTTAACTTGCCCGTCAGTGTTTTAATCCATAGTGAGTGTCAATGTATTGACAGAGATAAGTATATCATTGTGAGGTCATTCTTAAGGCAATGGAAGTCCCTACATTATAGAAACACTCTGTAAATCCCTCTTTCTATTTCTGAAAATAAAATTACTGAAAACTGTGTTTGGTTATATAAGTTATTATTAACAATGAATGAAACATTATATACTGCCTGTTAACCTTAATTCAATAAGGCTATTTTTGATATGCTAAACAAATAGAATAGAAACGCTCAAAAGCTTGAGTGGTAAAATAAATATAGACAAGATAAAATGTTATCTACTTCAAAATAAAATAATAGTGAATAATGTGAAAAATTAAATCATATATATATATGTGAAATACCGTATATAATCAAGTATAAGCCAAGGCACCTATTTTACCACAAAATACTGGGAAAAATGAGTGACTCGAGTATAAGCAGAGGGTGGGAAATGTGCTGCCCCCTGTGTCCCTCTTGTGCCCCCCTCTTGTGTGCCCTTTTCTTGTGTTCCCCCTCTCTCTCCCCTGTGTCTCTTCTCCCCTCTCCCTCCCCTGTGTCTCTTCACCCTCTCCCTTCCCTGTGTCTCTTCCCCCCTCTGTTCCTTGTGCCTCTTCCCCCCTCCCTTATCACCCTCCTCAACCCCCTCCTCATTCTCAACCCCCTCCTCATCCTCAAACCCTCCTCAACCTCCCTCTTCATCTTCAACCCCCCATCCTCAACCCCCCATCCTCATCCTCAACCCACCCTCCTCATCCTAAACCACCCTCCTCAACCTCCCTCCTCAACCTGCTGCCTAATCCTCCCTCCTCATCCTCAACTTCCCTCCTCAACCTCCCTCCTCATCCTCAACATCCCTCCTCATCATCAACCTCCCTCCTCATTCTCAAACCCCCTCCTCAAACTCCCTCCTCAACCCCCCTCCTCAACCTCAACCCCCCCATCCTCAACCCCAACCTCAACCCCCCTCCTCAACCTCAACCCCCATCCTCAACCCCCCTCCTCATCCTAAACCCCCTCTTCAACCTCCCTCCTCAACCTCTCTCCTCAGCCCCCTTCCAAAACCTCTCTCCTCAGCCACCCTCCTCAACCTCACCCCCCTCCTCAACCCCCGCCTCCTCAATCTCAACCCCCCCATCCTCATCCTCAACCCCCCATCCTCAACCTCCTCAACCTCAACCCCCCCATTCTCATCCTAAACCCCCCCATCCTTATCCTAAACCCCCATCCTCATTCTAAACCCCCCCATCCTCATCCTAAACCCTCCCCATCCTCATCCTAAACCCTCCCTATCCTCATCCTAAACCCCCCCATCCTCATCCTAAACCCTCCCCATCCCAGGGAGAGAGGGGGTAAAGTGAGGAGATGGTTTAGAATGAGGAAGGGGGAGGGAAAGAGACACGGGGGAGGGTTAGAGAGACAAGGTGGGAGGGTTAAAGAGACAAGAGCTGAAAAACTCGGCTTATACTCGAGTATATACAGTAATACCTATTGACAGTGCTGGCAAACCTAATTTATTTATTACAAGTTATAAAGTCCTATTAAATTCCCCTAATGTGTAAAACCTTAGCCTGCAACATAGCCCGCAAGACTTGCGGCTATTAAAAATGGAGCCAAGAAGCCAACGGGTACTTGAGAGGACACGGGGGGTAAAGTCCAAGCCATAGCACTGTAAATGCAAATATACACACACTACTGTACATATAATAAAAGGGAAAGTGATGTTAGGCATTAGAATTAATAGCACAACATGCTTGCAAATCTGCAATATAAAATATTTTATTTCATGTGTAATTTCTGTGTTATATTGATCCCGGCAATCAATGTGTTAATACATATAATGGAATCTGCATGTAATAGAATATCATATTTAAGGCTTTATCAAAATTGCATTATTTCTGGAATGTGGGTCCGATCGCAACTAGTAATTGAAACCTGTAAGACTTTGAAATCCCACCTCAGTCAGTTGTTAGATCGTAGCTAACTTAAATGTTGTGAAATAATCTACTGCAAGCCATTCATGGAAGATATCTAAATAATGTCAATGAACTGAAATGATGTTGTAAAGAGTAATGTGCCATAATACTCCTGAACTTTGCAGGAATATTTATTTAGTTAAGTTTCTGTGATACAGTTATTCTGAGATCCTAAGAAAAGGGGCCTGATGGTGCCTGCCTCTTCAGAAATGATGCTATCATCTGAAGGGTCTACTGGTGTCGAGATCTGAACAAACAGTGGCAACCCATAGAGAGAGAGAGAGAATTGGGGTGAGTGGAGTCCAGAAAACTATCCGATCGCAACTAGTAATTGAAACCCGTAAGACTTTGAAATCCCACCTCCATTTTTCAGTGACGTACTGTAATTATGATAATCTCTGTTGCAGTGGCTCCATCTAAACCTGTAACTACGGGTTTGACTAATTGATCCCGCGCATCCAACGGTCGACAGATGGTTTACGGGTTTGCGTCTGTAATTTAATGGGGCTGATAGTGTCTAAAGAGCAACTCAAAGTGAGTGATGTAAAGATATATCTCTTACCACATGTATAAATGAAGATAAACTCTCATTGTGCCACATTAGAAAATCTTAGTGCCACATACATAATTGATAAGATTCAAAACGTATCCAATTCATTTTTTTATTTCAATTTCCTTACATATGTATACAAAGTGATCAAGGAGTTTTGGAATTGTATATCATCAGATTTCATGTAAGTACAGATCTAGATACTTTTGGGAGTATACTACCAACGTCTTCTCCTTTTATGGATGGTCTTTGGTTACTCCAATACACTATCTATTAAATGGGTATAACTGAATATCAATCACCTAGGTATCACATATATGGTTCTGAGCATTCAAAAGGCGCTCCTTGCCAGCAACTGCGACCCTCGCAAAAAATACGTAGTTACGCAAGGAAAATACGAGACACGTTACGACCCATTACGACCTCGCAAAAATCGTCCGCAACACGCGCACATCAAAACATGAAAAATACAACAAATACACACAACAAATACATAAAAAGCTTACTTACAGGAAGAGGGGGCATCCAGTTTAGACACTGAAAAATTCTCTAAGCGAGAGAAAAAATGGCCGCCGAAAAAAACGAAAACGAGGCTACAGCACTCTAAAGATGCAAAACACCACCAAACACCTACGTATTTGCCGAAAAACACCTACGAGATTAAAAAAAAAGGACGCAACCCGTGTGACCCCAAAAACATTACAAACACAATAAATACAAACAACAAACAAATAAAAAGCTTACTCACACCAAGGGGGGGCACCCAGGACCTCTGCACGTCAAGTTACACCTCGATTTCAGCACAAATTTCGGAGTTTAGAGACCCGAAAATCCCCTAAGCAAGAGAAGAAATGACCGCCGAACAAAACGAAAACGAGGCTAAAGGTCCTAAACACGCAAAACACCACCATAAACACACAAAACACCACCAAACAGCTACGGATATTCCGAAAAGTCGCACAACATAGAAAACGAAGGACGCTAAATCAACCACAGCCGCATACCACACATTAGCCGCCATTTTAGAACAATAGCTTATACAATGCACAAGTACACAGCTACGCTAACGGATTTGTCTCGCGCACATACACTATTACACTCCACACGTTCATCACTCTCACACAGCAGCTCCACACAACTAATGCTGCACCAACATCAAAACAGATTGCCAGCTCTACGACAGAATGCTTCCTGCATATATTACTTCAAAAAGGTAAAGTATATTACTTTATTAATCTATTATTTAGTTTATTATTAAGGAATATTTAAGTATATTTTTCTTTTAGATATTATTCATTTCAACAAAATATCTATTAGATAAATATAAAAAGATATAGATCTTCTGGAATTACAGTATCATTGATCCTTTACAATTTGGAGAAGAAGGTGACAACTTCAATGATCACTGAAAAAACGTTCATAATGATACTTAGAATATTTACATAAGGAGACAATTATATGTGATATTGTAACAAATACACTTTACAGTAATGATATCTTCATTTAAACAGACAAGAATGGTAAAGATCTGGATAGGATATTAATTATACTTCTTTTCTCCCAATAAGGTATATTTCCCCCCAAAATATGAAATACAAGAAAGACTTCAGCTCATGACATATCTTAATGATATGCAGTATCAACATATACCTATATAACCAAAGAGAGTTACATCTCCCATCAATAGGACAAGACTTCAGTTTTTATCTGTTCCGACCACATCTGAACTCTAGGATGTCTGTAGTTGGAATATTACAGATGAGGTCATCCCTCCAGGATGAACAATATAAGGTAAAACTCAAGGATAGAAATGTTTCCATAAAAGAAGAGCATAGTCCTATTCCTCAAATCAATAAGGGGAGATAGATTATAAAATCACCTTGCTCTGTGGTTGTAATGAAATCAACAACAATAAGGCCATAATACATCAACAGTTAATAAAAAGGCACTGAAAGAAAAACCTTCATTCAGCCCTTCCGGTGTCCGAGCATGTAGCTTATGAATCCATTTGCACTCTTTTCTCAGAAGAATGTGAAATGTGAAAAGATATCTCCCTTTCTCTGGCCCAAGACGGCACCCTCAATGGCAAAAACAAAACTAGAGGACATTTATATCTTTATTTTGGTTGTTAATCCCTCCAAATTTGCCATAGGATTAGCTAAGGTCAAGTACTTGAAGTATATTTTAGGTTGTGGCTTAGTAAAACCTCAGCTAAACAAAGTGAAAGTTATTCAGAGTTGTTCCAGACCCCTACAGAGGAAGCAACTATGTGCATTCCTCAGAATTGTGGGATACTACAGAAGTTCATACTAGACTATGCCACACTTGCAGCTCTTCTTACAGACACTAATAATGCAAGGGCTCAGGATATAAATGTATACATATTAAACGATCCTAAGTTTACAAAACAGTTTTGATGTAAAGTACCAGCATTTATTTTGAAAATTCATAAAATATACTGTATATTTTTGCACCGACTTACTAGGCAAGCCTCTAACAACAAAATAAGAAGAAAAAAAACATCCTGTACACAGGGCAGGACTGCTGCGGGTTGGAATCATGATACATGTAAGGTCGCTCCATGCATCCACTAGCTGTACCATGCTACATAAAAGTAAATGCATTTAAACAAACACATTAGACTTAACTTGCTTATCTGCCTGGGTGAGCATTTCACTTTATTGACACCATTATAAAAGAGAACATGAAGTAAAGAATCATGAACTGACTGCCCCAGAATACCCTGTAATCAGCTCAGTAGAGGAGCAGGTCACTAGTGATGCCATGACTATAATAATGGTACTGAGCTGTTATTAATGTGGAACTCTGCCTGTTAACTAGAGATATCACCACCCACTCAAATATCTGATTCAGGATACTTCTGGCTTCAAGCCCTTCAAGGCCTATGTGGTACCCATTGGAGAGGTGTTAAAAATATATGGGTAAACATTCAGGTTTTCTAGCCTCTCCCAGCAATCTCTCGTTCGTCTCTGATTCCGGTGCTATTCAATTGAAGGAGCCCGCAAGTTACGGGCCGAAAACCGACTCTGTAAACCTTGCACTCGTCCGTTGCAGTTCAGGGCGGGAATATGATCAATTAAGCATGACCATAACCTCCCATTTCCAAACAGCCAATAGAAAATGAGACTGCCATCATTACGGCAGTACAACATGGAGGTTACATGTTACATGGGGTCTCATATGCGATGGGACTTTCAAACCCTCAAAATACAAAATTATAAAAATGAATGCCAAGACTGTTCTAGTCCATGTCGGTGGCCTGATAAGTATTAACTCATTGATTCCCGAGATCAATATAAGTTCTAAATGAAATATAAAACTACATTTTATTTTTTATTTTCAGCCGCTTTTGGACTTCTTCCTGCGCTAACCAATTATTTGGTAGAGGTAGTCTAGCTCCATTATGTTGCATTAGTGTAGCTCCAACCACTAGTATCTCCAATGTGTATATAGAAGAAAAGAACTTATTCAGCTCATCCGCCTTTTCCTGGTTACTATTTATCATTTTAGCTGATGGTCTATGATGAAGCACCCTCTCTCTCTCTCTCCCTTTTCCTTTTCACATTGTCGCTCCTTGAAAAGCACAGCAAAGTATATTTTTCTCCCCAGAGTGACTAAATGGATTGGGGAAATTTTTTCATATGTGCTATTAAATTTTGTAAAAGTTAATTAATTTCCTGCTTGGAGCAATTTACTGAATGATGGGAAAAGCTGATGTGAGCTATCCTATATTTAGTTGCATTTGCTGTTACGTGTGGATGGCTGTAGGACCTGCTCTGGCATGCATGTCACTTATATTTAATCTGCTGCAATACTTCAAAGTGTCCATGATTATGGAATAGCGAAGAATTTGACACTCTAGAATTGCCTGGGGCAATGATGGCATTGTGTTTTTATTATTGGATTGAAGCTAACTTGTGCTGTGTTCCATTAAATATTAAGGGACTTATTCTATATGTTAAGTAGTCAAACCCGAACTGATGGCAATTGGGATTTGTTCCAATAACTTTAGGTTATGTTCAACATCCCATGAAGGGATTTTTTGTCAAATTAACTTGGATTTTACTAAGCACACACATAGCCACAAACGTAACAACTACACATAAAATATGCTAGTGCATAGGACATATTATGTCACTGGGCAAACTATTGTTTTGGTTTTAAAGGACAACTGTAGTTTAAGGAAAAAATAGTATGGACCAGACTAACAACGTTAACAGCTGTCTAAGTCATGAACATAAAACATTTTTAGACAGAAAATCTTAAAGGATTACTTACTGTATGTGTCATAATCGCAGTATTTTCTTTTGAAGAACTTGACTACATAATGTGCAACATGTTTACTCAATACGTGAAATAAATTACAGCCTTTAATTTCAAATGATAGTATTAGTATTTTTAATAAGGCTGCACATTTTATCTTTGTTCCTAAAAGGATTGGAAACCTGTGAGGCATGGGAGGACCTGTGGATTCAGATAAGATCTCCATTGAAAATCTCTAAATAGCACACTTGACATCAGAGCATAATTTTTGAGCCTCCATAGGATACATCTTCCCCTCAAACTGCAGACAGACTAGCAGTCTAAGATGAAATCCCACATGACACAAGTCGGATAAATATATGATTTTTTTTCTATTTTATGTTCCTGTCCTGCATAGCAGGTAATGTTGTACCAAACTACACTAATTTTTACAGATTTTATGAATAAACTTTTCATATTGACTGACTACTTGATCGTTTGCAGCTGAGGGCACGTTCCTGTTTAATAATAAAAGTGAGGGGGTGAGAGAGGATAGGGGTATTTATTATATTAAATATATTGATATTTGACACCTCTCCTCCTAGTCACCACATGCACAGAAGCAAGCAGCTTGCAAGTATAACTGCAAGACCTGTTCCGCAGAAATGTAAATACCACTCTCACACACACAACCTTCACAAAATCATGGATACCTCCTGAAATACTGAGCCTTGCAAACAAAGGCAGAATTTTAATTGTGTCATTTCCTATAATGACTGAATGGACTGGACTGAACCCTTACACATGGAAACAGCTCCTCCTGTTAGCTTCCAATTCTTCTTCCTAAACATGCACAGTCCATATCTATTGACCTATCTAGATTGCTGGACATTCATGGCTACCACACTCTTGATATATATATATATATATATATATATATATATATATATATATATATAAATATATATATATATATATATATATATATATATATATATATATACTGTATACAGGGAGTGCAGAATTATTAGGCAAGTTGTATTTTTGAGGATTAATTTTATTATTGAACAACAACCATGTTCTCAATGAACCCAAAAAACTCATTAATATCAAAGCTGAATATTTTTGGAAGTAGTTTTTAGTTTGTTTTTAGTTTTAGCTATTTTAGGGGGATATCTGTGTGTGCAGGTGACTATTACTGTGCATAATTATTAGGCAACTTAACAAAAAACAAATATATACCCATTTCAATTATTTATTTTTACCAGTGAAACCAATATAACATCTCAACATTCACAAATATACATTTCTGACATTCAAAAACAAAACAAAAACAAATCAGTGACCAATATAGCCACCTTTCTTTGCAATGACACTCAAAAGCCTGCCATCCATGGATTCTGTCAGTGTTTTGATCTGTTCACCATCAACATTGCGTGCAGCAGCAACCACAGCCTCCCAGACACTGTTCAGAGAGGTGTACTGTTTTCCCTCCTTGTAAATCTCCCATTTGATGATGGACCACAGGTTCTCAATGGGGTTCAGATCAGGTGAACAAGGAGGCCATGTCATTAGATTTTCTTCTTTTATACCCTTTCTTGCCAGCTACGCTGTGGAGTACTTGGACACGTGTGATGGAGCATTGTCCTGCATGAAAATCATGTTTTTCTTGAAGGATGCAGACTTCTTCCTGTACCACTGCTTGAAGAAGGTGTCTTCCAGGAACTGGCAGTAGGACTGGGAGTTGAGCTTGACTCCATCCTCAACCCGAAAAGGCCCCACAAGCTCATCTTTGATGATACCAGCCCAAACCAGTACTCCACCTCCACCTTGCTGGCGACTGAGTCGGACTGGAGCTCTCTGCCCTTTACCAATCCAGCCACGGGCCCATCCATCTGGCCCATCAAGACTCACTCTCATTTCATCAGTCCATAAAACCTTAGAATAATCAGTCTTGAGATATTTCTTGGCCCAGTCTTGACGTTTCAGCTTGTGTGTCTTGTTCAGTGGTGGTCGTATTTCAGCCTTTCTTACCTTGGCCATGTCTCTGAGTATTGCACACCTTGTGCTTTTGGGCACTCCAGTGATGTTGCAGCTCTGAAATATGGCCAAACTGGTGGCAAGTGGCATCGTGGCAGCTGCACGCTTGACTTTTCTCAGTTCATGGGCAGTTATTTTGCGCCTTGGTTTTTCCACACGCTTCTTGCGACCCTGTTGACTATTTTGAATGAAACGCTTGATTGTTCGATGATCACGCTTCAGAAGCTTTGCAATTTTAAGAGTGCTGCATCCCTCTTCAAGATATCTCACTATTTTTGACTTTTCTGAGCCTGTCAAGTCCTTCTTTTGACCCATTTTGCCAAAGGAAAGGAAGTTGCCTAATAATTATGCACACCTGATATAGGGTGTTGATGTCATTAGACCACACCCCTTCTCATTACAGAGATGCACATCACCTAATATGCTTAATTGGTAGTAGGCTTTCGGGCCTATACAGCTTGGAGTAAGACAACATGCATAAAGAGAATGATGTGGTCAAAATACTAATTTGCCTAATAATTCTGCACTCCCTGTATAGTTGAATTATCAGGGTATTGCAGGGAATAGTGATACATTTTTTATTGGACAAACGTATTCATAATAGAGCGACGAGCTTTCGAGAGATAATGCCTCTCTTTATCAAGTCAAAAAGCGATACTGATACAAGTATGAACTAAAAACAGCAAACAGAAAGAGATGGGAAAAAAAATAATTGGAAAAACAAGAAAGACTAAATTAATTGGCCAGAGTTAAGTGAGAAACAGACCAGCACTGTGAATAATGCCCTGATAGGTCAGTATGTCTATAGATCAGGTTGTAGATAAGAACACAACAGAGTGAAATAAAGAGCAATAAATTTAAGCATAGCATGTAGCTTACAAAAACAGCAATAGAAGGGGGGGGAGGTAAGTGGAATGTGTTAGCTATAAGACATTAAGATAGTGGGCCAGAAAGCCTAAATCGATATTAATACCAAAATCCTTGGTATTAAAAAATTGAATCATTTTTAATTCAAACGTTTTCCGCTGTTGGATAGTTCTGAAATTCCCTCTGAGTACTTTTATTTTGAGGTTCTGGATGGAGTGATTCTCCTGGGTGTCCCACTGGAGTACAATAGCTGTCTTCCTGGTGTTTTTTGATGGAGCTTCGGTATAGGTTCATTCGCATGTGTAGTTTCTGGCTGGTTTCCCCAATGTAGCACCCCCTTTCACATACATTACATTGTATCATGTACACTACATTTGATGATGTACATGAATATGAGCCTCTGATGTTGTGGGTCTTGTTGTTGTGCGTGGCTGTGTCCTCTTTGCAGATGTGTTGGCATTGTTTGCAATGACTTTTATTGCAGGGTTTGGTGCCATGTTCTCTGTTATGCTGTTCATTTGGCAATCTTCTGTTAACCAATGTTTGTCTTAAATTTGGTGGCTGCCTAAATGCAAGAATGGGGGGTTTAGGGAATATATGTTTCAATTCTGTGTTCTCTGCGAGTTGTGGTTGTAAGTCCTTAAATATTTTGCGTATTCCTTCTAGAACCGGATGGTATGTGGTTACCAGAGGGGTATGTGAAGTTGTTTCTTTGGTTTTGTATTGCAGCAGGTGTTCCCGGGGTGTTCTGATGGCAGAGGTTACTTTCTGAGTGATAATACGGGGTTTGTAACCCTTCTGTCTGAAGGAGGCAGACAGTGTTTTTAAGCGTTCATCACGGTCCTCTGTGTTTGAACATATGGGGTGGTATCTGATGGCTTGACTATGAATTATGCCTTGTTTAGTATGGGAGGGGTGGAAGCTAGAGTTGTGGAGGTAACTACATCTGTCTGTAGGTTTCCTATAGATATATGAATTCAGTTTGCCATTTGTAATGGAAATGGTGGTATCCAGAAAGTTAACCTGTTCTGTGGAATAATCCATTTTAAATTGAATGGATGGGTGAAAGGTATTGAACGAATTATGGAAGTCTTTGAGTTTTCCTTCCCCTTCTGTCCATATGATGAACAGGTCATCTATGTAACGGTAGTATCTGTAAGGTTTGTTGACATATGTGGACAGGAATCTCTTTTCCAGGTCGGCCATAAATAGGTTGGCATATTGTGGTGCCATTTTCGTGCCCATTGCGGTCCCCATTATTTGTAGGCAAACATGCTGGTTGAAGGTGAAGTAGTTGTGGGTCAGGATGTATTCTAGTAGTTTGACAATGGTATCAGGGTTATATTTGTGATTCTGATTGTGTGTACAAAGAAACTTCATGCATGCCTCAGTACCATCTTTATGTTGGATGTTGCTGTCATACATGTCATACAGTAGTCCTATAAGGCTTTTTTTTACTGTTTTCAATCCCATATATACCCATATAGCAGCTGTAGTATACAAATTCTTCTTCTTAAATTAAAGAAACATTTTAACGTTATCACTCTTCCACAGTTATAAGCTCAAATTATCAATAGTTTTTAGTTAACTTCAATTTCAGCTCTCAAGTTAATTTTGTTATTCTACTTACAAAATTGCTTCATTTATTCTCATCATATCTCAACTTTGAGTCCTAATATGGTTTTATTTAATTTAGGCAACAGCTCTTAAGATAAAAAATCAATACCAATTACTTAAAACAAAATCTTCTTGCTTACATCAGTAATTAGGGATCCATACTAAAAAGTGCTATATTATATTCCAATACATTTATTTTACCACAAATTTATGGAATTAATGGACCCTGAGTCGGATTTCCTAGATCTTTACTACCTACATCATAAATCATTCTAAATGGGTGCTGTGTTTTAAACATTGCTAATACCAGCAGTAATGTCATACTTTTTACTAATGGGACTTAAAAACAAATGAAATACTGAATAAAAGTATTTTTACTGTTTAACTACCTCTTCCCCCCACTCTTTTTTCTTTTTATTTACCCTCCCAGTAATGTTTTCCTCTCCATTTCCTTTCCTTTTTAGAAATATAAAATGAGTTTTCAGGCACTAAACCCAAAATTGGATGGAATCCGATAAATCAAGTACGGAAGTGTATGTGAATTTGATGGCATTGATTTAGAAAACACAGGGTGTTAACTGACATAATGGGTCCAAAACATTCACAGAGTTTTTGAAGCTCTTAAACTACCACTGAACTGTCATATTTATAAATTGTTCACTTGGCCAAGAAATCTCAGTCTTTAGTTTTTAACTATTATATTCAAGTTTGCTACAGTGTGTGAACCATTTGCTTTTGTTACTGAAATTAATATTCCCCTTGTGGGACTATAGATGTATAATAGATCTCCATTCTGTTCAAGTAAAAATACAGTCAGATTTAATTGCCACTTAAGTTCCAATGTAGCATCCTCAGCTTTGAGAAACAAAGAATCCAAAATGGAATGCTTTAGACCCAAGGAGAGCCTGCTAATACTATATACTTTTTTCTCTGATCATCCATTTAATCTGATGGATTAATGATGTTTGTTATATACGTCATCATTAATGATGTTTGTTATATACGTCATCATTTTTTTCCAAACTGTAGTTATCATTTTACTGAAAGCTGAGCACTACATGTGCATTGTGTATTATACTTTGAAGTTCTATCTAGTGGAGATTGGTGCTGCTAGAATTTCCACACTGCATTTTGAAGAATCTCTCATAGTTTAAATTTTATTTTATTTTTTTCAAGAATGTATCAAATAAAAAACATTAGCCGCTGTGTAAGCCATGGACATAAAACATTTTGTGGGAAAATATGAATTTTTGAAGATTCTTTTTATGCTGATAGGAATCACTTTAGAATTTTTCTCAGAGCTGGATGAAGATGGTGTGTGTTTTGTGAAGAGAGTTGTGGGGAATGTGCAACATGCAGTGGAGTGAAGGTATTTGTGCCTTACTTTATGTTTTTGTTTTGGCATTTACTCAATCATCTTTAAATTTAAGAGTCCCTCATGCAAAACTACTCATAGTACTAAAAGTAATAGAGAATGCAAACCAGAAAGTGGAGTTCAATCAGTTAAACTGTATTCCCAGGTCCTTTGGTATAAAGTAACTACAAGAGGTTAGTAATCTAGTGGTATGATACAGAGTTCCAAAAGGGGTCCCGTGTCCAAGGCATAAAAATACACTGGTTAAGCTCTGCCTTGCTGGGTTAATCAAGGAATTATCATTTTAACGTTCCTGGTTGTGGTTTTTTGGAACAGCACTTGTCAAGAAAGAGGCAGTACAGATCTTCTATAACCAGGCCAGAGCATGTCATCCTATATCTTGCTCTAATACTTCATAGAGTTGCTAACCACAACAATCATTACATTTATGGTGGGCAAAAGAGCGATAGAAGCCCTCCACCGTGCAGAACTGCGGGATTGATATAAACACAGCAACAATTATTTAGTCTAGCCTGTCAATAGTCACAATTTATTGTTACCATCATGTTTGTACATTCAGGTCAGGTTTTACTATTAGGTGGAATAGGCTACTGTCTTTGGGGCACTATGTGTTTACAAGTAAACTGTATTAAAACAGACTTAGAATATACATTGTACTTTACATACAGAATTCCTTGCAGGATGTGCTATGCCCTTCAGTGGGAATGACAAAGCTCCTCTCTGATTGGCTAAGTGAACTCACATCCACTTCATTACAAAGCATGATGTGAGGTGTAGTCTCAAATACACACAAAACAACACCAACCTCCACAATTCTACCTGAATGTCTCTCGGGGCAGTATTCTGTGGAGTTCACAGAGCTGACACAGCAGTTCTGCTAATGGGTAAATATTCCAATATAGTGCAAAAACACATATTTAGAATATGTCTGCCACTGTTCCAACCTTTGTGTTTAGCATATTATGGTTAAAGTTTGTCGTTTAGTCATTCAATCATACCGCAGCATGCCAGACACATCTTGTGTCTGATTTTGCTCATGCATAAGGTTTTAATGGCAAAGATACTGGAGTGGGTTGGCAGTTCCTTCTCTAGTGGGCCACGATTTGCCTGACCTCTCTGCTATGACCTGCCCATTTTGGGTAAATCTACATGGTATAGCTCACAGCTTCACTGAGGTACACAAGCCCCTTCACCATGACAAGGTAGTGATCCCAAATGGGGTTAAAGTTTTGGAACAGCACTTGTCAAAAAAAGCAGAAGTACAGATCTTCTATAATCAGGCCAGAGCATGTCATCCTATATCTTGCTCTAATCTTTCATAGGGTTGCTAACCACAACAATCATTACATTAATGGTGGGCAAAAGAGCGATAGGGATTTATTTTTTACAATGGTCCAAAGTCTGATTACCAGACCATAACCCTTAGGCTGTTGCACCCTGAAAAAAAAAACTGTGAAGCAGTGTGTGTATGTTTTATTATATATATACAGTAGGTAATGCATCTCTAGCTCAAATATGATAGATAAATCGATAGATACATAGATAGATAGATAGATAGGTAGGTAGATCTCACTATGTTTATCTATATATACCTTTTTTAACAAAGGACCTAAAACGCAATATTTTCACTGCTCCATGGTAGTTTGGGGCAGCAACATAGTTATATACACAAACAAGCACTAAAAGATCACATATATAGTTGTCGTAATTGCGAGGTTGGCAAAAGTTGTTGGTAACGCAATCTTAAAATTGCGGGCTCGCAGAGCAAGCCCGGCAACCGAGGACCTTGCAAATCGAGGGCCACTGTTACGACCTGGCGAAGAGCGCCAAAGGCGCTCATTGAGCTGGTGGAGATGAGCGCCAAAGGCACTCATCCTGATGACCCGCGGAACTTAAGCAATGAGCGCCAAAGGCTCTCATTGCGCTGGTGGAGATGAGCGTCGCAGGCACTCATCACAGAGACCCGCAGGACTTAGGCAATGATCGCTGAAGGTGCTCATTGCGCTGGTGGAGATGAGCGCCACAGGCGCTCATCCCGACGACCCGCGGGACGGACTCAACATTATGGCCCGTACTAGTTAGTACTTGAAGCACAGAGATGGACTGCGGGGCTAGCAAAAATACAACTTTAACAGCCGAACCGCCAATCTGGAAAAAACTGCAAAAATACACAAATATGACTCAAATTAACATACATACTCACACACAGCACAGGGCGAGAGCCAGGGAGCCTGTGAGTGAGGTTGCAAGTTAATTTTATTCATATTTTACCTTTTTTCACAATCAAAAATCTCAGAAGCCAGAAAAAATTGACGGAAGGACGTAAAACGCTGCTGAATGACGCAAAAAGAGGATAAGGACGTAAATACAAGCCCTAAGCACTAAGACTTAACGCAAACCAGTAACACTTAACCCAAGGAAGTAGGCCCCTACACAGGCCTATAAAGTACACAGGGGGAGAGGCTCGCAATGAGCGCCAAAGGTTCTCATCGCGGGGGTCACAATGAGCGCCAAAGGGGATCATTGCAAAGCAGGAAAGGTGCGGCTTGCTAAAAACGGCAATGAGCAGCGCTCATGGTGGGGCCTGTAAAGTAGACGGGCATTGCAAGACACGCAATAAGCACTCAGCGTGAGGCTCGTAGGGCCATAGCTTCGCATTGTGTGGCAAACAGCATTGCTTGGCTTAAAATTTTATTGCCATCATTTATTGACAGGCAAGTCGCTAGTATATACATATTTTATGGCGTATACATATTTTGTCGACATTTTCTTGGGCTACTTAGTACAATGTTATGTGTGTGAATTGGTGAGCCTCAGAAGCCTTTGACCAAGAGTTGCCTCAGGAGTAAATCCAGCCCTGATGTGGAATGCCCTACTCCTGCTAACAGTACTGACATGTAGAGCTAGTTAAGGTATAAAGTTGGAGTTAGTAGATATGTGTGTTTGAGTATTCTCTTGTCATTCAGATAGTGCTGACTGACTAAATATACCCCTCTAATTACAGGTATGTGTAATGCAGCAGTAATGTCAGAATATTGCATTCATCAAAAATGAGACAATGTAGTGGATTGGCATCTGTGATGTATTTACCTTGTTATATAGCTAATGTGAAGTGCCAGCATGAAATGTCAGCACTGCTCATTTTGTGATTTTTAACCTGCTTTGGGATTGACAAGTAGGTTGAGACATTACTGCTATATATCAGAAAAGTGAGTTTGGCTTTTCATATTTTTTTATTTTTGCTGTGAATGCCATGTGCACACAGTTTGACACAGAATTGTCAATTCACTGGTGGACTGCAGTACACAAATATGACTCAAATTAACGTACATACTCACACACAGCACAGGGCGAGAGCCAGGGAGCCTGTGAGTGAGGTTGCAAGTTAATTTTATTCATATTTTACCTTTTTTCACAATCAAAAATCTCAGAAGTTTTGTTGTTTTACATAATAATAACCTTTTTCCTTATGTATGTTATGTATCAATAAACTCAACAGAAATCAGCATTTTTGCCTAATTCACTGTAATCCTCAGGAACTTTGAAGGGTTATCAGTGGACTAGAAAAGACCTATGCTGCTGTTGAAAATCTTAGAGAACCAGGTCCATAAATATTATCACAAGCTTATCCTTCACTACTATCTACTGAATATGTTCACACCAGCATCCCTCTTTGTTCATGAGCTCACACACTCTCTTCCCCATTTTCCTCCCCATTCCTTTATCTATTACCTTCATTTTTTTTTCTGTTTTATTTGCTTTTATTATTATTTTTGTTTTATGTATTCTGTGTGTACATATTTAGGAAATGTTTGATCTTCCATATATTTATTAGCCATATTCCACCATAAAATAGAATTTTACTAGCTTGGGACTGAATGAAGAGTTGGTTGTTAATTTTTTGGGAACATATATTTCTGTTTGGGAACATATATTACTGTAAAATAGAAAAGTTTGAGTCTTACTATGAGCACAATTAAGCAGGAAAAAGGTTATTTTTTAATTAAAGAAATGTTGGTGGGTCTTTTGCACCCTCGATATATCTATGGGACGTAGGTGGAAGTTATGTATGAAAAGGGTCTTTACATTTCTCAAGAGCTGCCGTTCAATTTCCTGAAGGAAGGGGGGTGATGTCAATTTCAGCCTTCTCCAATGATCTTAACAAATAATCTCTGTTCCTTTCTTCCAAACCCTCCCCTCCAAAACACACTCCCTCGTGATAAAGCTCTAAGGAAGTGATGTAACAAACACAAAATGGATACCTATACTCAAACAGAATGTTTAGAAGTTTAGACTTTCCCAAAACATGTTTCATGTCCAAGGTTACACAGCCATTATTGTTGTTAGTATGTCATATAGTTGATTAAGAAGTGCAATTTTCTTGTACCACAGTGGTCCTTAAAAAAAAGATCAAACTCACCAATCCACAACTTCCACTCATTGTTTTTCTTGACATTCTACAGTTTTTTAGGTGGGTCTCACACTATATGGAGCATAATATTATTAATGTCCATGCATGCTTTTTGACAGGCATGTGGCTCATAAAACCAGATTGAGAAAAAGCTGCACAAAAGGTGTTACAGTTTTCACAACTAATATGTATTTCCTTTCATCTAACTTGTGTCATTATACATTTAAATTAGAATTTGCATGGTAAATATGATGACCCTTCTGTCGTGATGAAGGGGCTTGTTTTCCTCAATTAAGCTATGAGCTAAACCATGTAGGGTCACCCAAGATGGGCAGGTCTTAGCAGAGAGGTTAGACAAACATTGCGGTCCACTGGAGAAGAAACTGGCAATCCACTCCAGTATATTTGCCAAGAAAACCTTATGGATAAGCACAGCCAGACACAAGATGTGAATGGCCTGTACTGCTGTCCATAGGGTCATGATGAGTCAGACACGACTTAAAGACCAAACAACAAAAAATGATGATGTATATAATCTGCTTGGCCAGAGATATAATTTGTAATGCTTATAATGCTTATAATCTTATTGTTCCATCTTTTATGATAACATATTGGCCAGTGATCTTAAAGCCCTACAATCCTGAAGCAGTCAGCTCCATTTTACTATTTTAAACAAAAAATAGGAAATTTTTAGATTGCACAAAATGTTGCCGATTATAATTAGAATATGTCCAAGCAACCCAGTATAAATGAAAGAAAAAATATATACTCTTGTTCATAGTAAATCATTCTAAAGAATGTATAATGAAAGTATCCTGAAAATAACACTTCAACTCACGGTTATATGCACACCAGTCTAACCCGGTTATGTTAATATAAATAGTTTGCTTATAAATCAAATTCACATAGTATAAGTACAGTAATTTGAACTGGATCAGATTTAACGATATATAGATAAATGAATTTTCAATAGTATAAAAAGCTCATATTTATATCATCAGCAGTATACCCAGGTTGTAAATGTCTATGATATTCTCAGAAGATAACATATAACTCAGATTCCAACAAATATATGCTCAATACTATATCCAACTCAGGCTCATATCAACAACAGTCTGAACCAAGTTGTAATGGTGTCAATTACATTATATATGAACCAGATACTTATCACATAAACCCAGTGGCGGCTGGTGAACTTTCAAGTTGGAGGGGCGCCAGAGCAAGACTTGGCTCCTGCCCTTACACAGACCCCACCCATTTTTAAACTCCTCCCATGTTGTCATATTGACCTGTATATGCCCCGCCCAATGACCTTATACTTACACCGCACATTGAAATAGACTCCACCTACTAATTTTTTTATACTGTTAAAAAAAATTAGAATCTTGGGATTCAGGCAAATAATAATATTTCTCTTCTGCATGAATGCAATGACACTCACCAATAGTTGACTCTCCTTCATGGGGTGTCTTCAAGTGTAGCAGTCCAAAATAGTCTGCCGCAGAGTGTTTGGACCTGGGTGTGATATAAAACAAGCAAACGAATCAGAGAGTGCAAAACCCCAACCATACTTAAAAACACTTATGAAACCAAGTGAGACTATCTAGGCCCCAACCATACCTAAAAAACCCATATTATGCAAAGCAGGACTATATAGGCCACAACCGAACCTTAAAAACCCACATTACACCAAACAGGACTATATAGGCCCAAAGCTTACCTAAAAAACCTTAAAATACCAATTGGGACTATATAGGCCCCAACCAGACCTTAAAAACCCACATTACACCAATCAGGACTATATAGGCCCAAACGTACCTAAAAACCCATAAAATACCAAGCAGGAATATGTAGGGCACAATGGGACCTTAAAAACCCACATTACACCAAGCGCGACCATATAGGCCCCAACCGGACCTTAAAAACCCACATTGCACCAAGCGGGACATATAGGCCCCAACAGGACCTTAAAATCCCACATTACACCAAGCAGGACCATATAGGCACCCACCGGACTTTTAAAACCTTAAAAATACCAAGCAAGACCATATAAGCCCCAACCGGACCTTAAAAACCCACATTACACAAAGCGGGACCATATAGGCGCCAACCTGACCTTAAAAACCCACATTACACCAAGGTATAATCGTACCTTTAAAACCTTAAAATACCAAGCAGGACTCCGCCCTCTGTGTCTTTTTTCCCCCTCTCCCTCTCCTCTGTGTCTCTTCCCCCCTTCTCCCCCCTCTTCTGTGTCTTTTCCCCCCCTCCTCTTTGTCTCTTCGTCCCCTCTCCCCCCTATGCTGTGTCTAGTCTCCCTCTCTCCCCCTCCTCTGTGTCTCTTGCCCCCTGCTCTGTTTCTCTTTTCTCCATCTCCCCCCTCTCCGTGTCTCATCCCCCCTCCTCTGTGTCTCTTCTCCCCTCTCCCCCTCTGTGTCTCTTCCCCCATCTCCCCCTCTTCTGTATCTCTTCCCCCTCCGTCCCTTGTGATTCTTTCCCCCCTTTATCTCTTCCCCCCTCCTCTGTGTCTCCCCCCTCCTCTTCCTCCCCTGTGTCTCTTCCCTCTTCCTCCCTTGTGTTTCCTTCCCCCATCTCCGTCCCCTGTGTCTCTCCCCCTCCTCTGTGTCTCTTCCCCCCTCCCTCTCCTGTGTCTCTTCCCCCTCCCTCACTTGTGTTTCCTTCCCCCTTCTGTGTCTCTTCCCCCCTGTGTCTCTTCCCCCCATATCTCTCCCCTGTGTCTCCCCATGTCTTTTCCCCCCTCTCCCCCCTCCTCTGTGTCTCTTCCCCTCTCCCCCCACCTCTGTGTCTCTCCCCCTCCTCGCTCTCCCCTGTGTCTCTTCTGCCCTCCATCCCTTGTTTTCCTCCTGCACTTTGTCTCTCCCCCCTCTCCCCCCTCCTCTGTGTCTCTCCTCCCCATCTCCTTACCCTGTGTCTCTCCCTCCTGTGTCTCTTCCCTCTCCCTCCCTTGTGTTTCCTTCCCCCATCTCCCTCCCCTGTGTCTCTCTCCTCTCCTCTGTGTCTCTTCCCCGCTCCTCTCCCTCCCCTGTGTCTCTTCCCCCTCCCTCCCTTGTGTTTCCTTCTCTTCCCCCTCTGTGTCTCTTCCCCCCTCTGTGTCTCTTCCCCCACCTCCCTCCCCTGTGTCTCCCCCCATGTCTCTCCCCCCTCCTCTCCTTCCCCTGTGTCTATAGGAATACCATTTAGTGTTTAAGAGAAGCCCCACCATACAGAGTAAAGAGACAGATAATACACAGATATATATAAGAATTGGGTTGTTGCTGGTGGTGGCTTCTGTGGTGGTGCAGTGGGTTAGAGGTCTGTGCTTCTACAGCTATTGACCTGGGTTCTAATCTGAGTCAGTTCCACTAGAGAAGGAACTGACAACCCACTCCAGTATCACTGTCTGTGCAAACTTACTTGGTTGATGCAATCAGAACAGAAGAATCCAGTCAGTAAAAAGAGCGGGAACAGAGTGGGGAGTGTTTGAGATAATTTGCTTATTAAAGCCTTCCTGATGTCATATCATAAGAATAAGCCTCATAGGCTTGGGGGCAGTCAGAGGGGATGTTCATAGAAACCAGACAGCCTGCAGCACTGATTGGCTGATGCTGCAAGCTGTCAGTCAGGAAAATGTATACAATTGTAGTCAATTGGTGCGTGTCAATTGGAGCATTACAGCCTGACGCTCACACAGTGATCTAGCAGTGCAGTAATAGGGAGAGAGACCAGGCAAGGGGGGAGGCACACAAAGAGTTAATTGAAAGTGATAGATGCATATTTTTAACAAAAACATATGAAAGAAGACATGAAAGCTGATATACAAATATAATTAACTAAACTACTGGGAATGCCATACTTTTTACTACGCAGACCTTTGTTGATAATGTAATATCTTTACTTTTTGCTAGCTTGTCCAAGCTTGCCTTAGCTTTCTTCCCCAGAAACAAATGTCTTTTAAATTCTTGGCTACCGTCACCATCTGAAGAGATCTTGGAAATTTGATCTCTTGTGCTTCTACTTCTGCGGATTTGTACAACTGGTAGTTACCAGTCCATATATGGTTGGAGCATAGCTTGTAGGATCTTAAGCTGTCTTTTTACTCTGCCTTTTTTGTGGGGATTGGGATGTAAACTGACCTTTTCCAGGCTATTGGCCACTGTTGAGTTTTCCAAATTTGTTGCCATAAGGCAAGCAATACTGTAACAGCAACATGTAGGACTTTGCCTAGTTCAGCTGGGATTCCACCAACTCATACAGCCTTGGTATCTGCAGGACATCCAAGGACCCATCTCACTTCACTCTCCAAGAGTCCGACTACAACTCCTTGGACACATTTTTTAGGTCATCACTGCTGTTAAGATCCTTTCTGTACAGATCTTCAGTGTATTCCTGCCACCTCTTCTTTATCTTATCTGCTTCTGGTAGGTCCCTGCCATATTGATCTTTTATCACACCCATCATGAAAAATTCCTTTGAAATTACCAATTTTCTGGAACAGATCTCTTAACTTTGCCATTCTGTTATCTTCTTCTATGTCTTAACATCGCTCATTGTAGAATGTCTCCTTGTCTCTTTTTACTATGCTCAGGAATTCTGCATTCAGTTGGGCAAATATTTTCCTGTCTCCACTACCTTTCGCTTTCCTTCTTTCCTGTGTTACTTTCAAAGCCTAATAAGACAGCCATTTTGCCTTCTTACTTTTCTTTCTTTTAGCGATATTCTTTATTGCTGTTTCCTAGATAATGTTGCAAACTTCGGTCCAAAGTTCTTCAGGCTTTCTATAGTCCATGTCTAGCCCCTCAAATCTATTCTTTACCTCTACTGCAAATTCACAGAGGATAGTCTTTATTTCGTATTTGCTTGGTCTGATAGTTGTCCCTCTTTTCTTTCGTTTAATTCTGAATAATTGCAATAAGAAGTTCATGGGCTGAGCCACAGTCAGCTCCAGGTCTTGTTTTTGCTAAGTATATAGTCAATCTGATTTCTACAGTATATTGTCCATCTGGTGATGTCCATGTGTAGAGGTGTCTTGGAGGCTGATGGAAGAGGGTGTTTGCTATGACCAGAGAACTTGAAAGGTATTCCAGGTGTCTTTTGGTTCCCTACTTTAGCATTCCAATCTCCTATTTTCTATATTTTCTTTGTGTTATATCTATGATGTGTTGAATATCTTCAACTTCAGCTTCAACTTCAGCCTCTTCAGCATCCATGGTTGGAGTATAGATTTGAATCACTGTGATGTTAAGTGCTTACCATGAATTTGAATTGAAATCATTCAGTAATTAATTGGGTTAAAACTGAGAACTGCTTTGGCCATCCTTTGATTAACTATGAGAACTACTCCATTTGTTCTGTTGGTTTCTTGACTACAGTAGAAGATCTGATGGTTGTCTGATGTGAAATGTCCCATTTCAATCTATTTGAGTTCACTAATTCGAAGGATATAGATGTTTAACCTTGACATCTAATGTTTGACTACATCCAGTTTGCCATGGTTCATAGTTCTAACATACTAGAACTATGCAACAGCAGACTTTCCTTTCCCCTCCAGACACATCCACAGCTGAGTGTCCTCTCTGCTTTATCCCAGCCACTTCATTAGATCTGGTGCTACTCAAATTCGCCCTCTTCTCTTTCTCAGTAATGTGGTAGGCACCTTCTGACCTGAAGGGCTCATCTTCCAGTGCCATATTGTTATGGCTCTGATTTTGCTTGTCCATAAAGTTATCATAGCAAAGTTACTGGAGTGGGTTGCTAGTTTCTTCTTTCATGCCTTTTGGGGATAAAATAAAACACATATATTTTGTTTACATTGTGTGATTGTTGGTTTTGCTGTTACCACTGTAAACAGATACTTATAGTGTACTCATTTACAGGGGTTAAACCATTTTTCTAGTATGTCCATATTTCTGAGCCTACTAACAAGTCCCTCAAGTGGGAACCAAGCCAATGCCAAAATATTTTAGACCACTGAGAAGAACTTGAGGGAGAAACACATTAAGATAAAACATATATATGATGTTTTTACTTCGATTCCTAGTTGAAGTAGAAACATACTTAGCATTTCTTAACACATATCTTCTTTTATAACACAATCAACAAACTGTTTTAGATCATTATTGATTGAATTGACTGCTTTGATCATTTAAATGTAATCAATTCTGGTATAAACCCCTTTTCAAATAATCCAATACCCAAATGCAAAGGTTATTTAGCTTGTCATTTAGATAAATCATAACCTAAGTAGTTTTATATTGCTTCTGGCTGCCATATAGGGTGTCATACCTGATTTTGCTCTTTATTGCTTTCATAGAGTAACATGCTATATCACTGAATATTAATACCACATATATTGTAGACATTTGTTTATCCGAGTGTGATGAGACTTTATACTCTATCTATCATTTCTGCATTGAACTAACCAAGTATAGACGGTATTAAGATCAATTGTTAATAAGAGTTTATAAACTGCGTATTGAATTCTAGAGTGAACTAACAAAATATAGACTTCTTATTGCTTTAAAGTAGATTGTTTATGCCAAATTTTATAAGATTATAAAACCTGTTTATATTACTATGACAATGCCAGTCCATAAGAAGCAGGAAATAGAAGACAGGCGTAACTCTTGAAGAAATTTGAGAAACGTGCGTCCGATTGGCGCAGGAGCGTTGCCGCATGTCTTTGACGTCATCCATAGGCGTCTAGATCACGGCGCGACATAGCAAGGAAGCCAGCATTCTATCCAGAGTCCCATAGATAAAGCTCCTTTCCCGATGAATACAAGCCAACTAGTCAGATTTAGCCATAATAATAGGCATAATTGGGGATAACTTTGGGAGCAATATTGGTACGCTACTGGACAAAATACACATTGGGATTAATGTTAGGAACCGGAGTGTCAATACAGGAAATGCACAGATAGATGCTTTTAAACCTGTACACTGTGGTTAGACCTAGCAATTGTACAGGATTAATTGCCCTTTACATTTAGAGGACATTATAGAGACTCTGCATATAATGTTTATTAATAGATGTTTTATCTAATTTGACCAGGTGCAGACATCTGTGGCAATTACTACTCAGACCACTCATACCATCATTATAATATTATCATTCTACAATCTGAAAGGATTGTTCCTCCATTATCTTACACTGTCATATAGCACTAGTCACTTTTTGTGATCCTTTTGATAACAGCACTTTATGAATTTTGTACTTTGCACTCTTTTCTATATTATCACTGCCGCTATAGCACTTTATTCTAATTGCTCCAGAAGTGAGGTACCACTATTTGTTTTATACTTAAGAAGAGTTATATTATCTGTACAACAACTCCCACTCTTTGGATCCTGTGTTCACATTATTTTTAACATGGATTTTAATTATTAATAAAAGCTAAGTTTTATTATTAGTTTATTCTCTTTTTGAGATTTGATAAAACCAGGTGTGCACTATAAGAGGATCTTTTTTCTCTCTTTTCTACTTTTGCAATGTAATTATCCTTAGGAGCACCCTGGTTAATAATTTGGTTCTTTCTTAAAATACCCGAGCCACCATTTTTTTTCAATCTTATATCAAATTGTATGACACTTCTCATGATTACAGGGGATCCAATCATTGTTTCAGATATTGACCTAAATACCCCATCAAACACATGATAATACTTAAAATCACCTGGAATTGCCCTTGAGAACTAGAGTTACACAAGACTGGGATCCTGTGCACTCTCCAATATAAAATGGAGACTTATCATAATAACTCAGCATTGGGAGTGTTTTCTATCTTTCAATGGAAGCTCTCACATAAATCCAAGCATGGCCCAAGTCATATGCTACCCACAATAACAGATCCAGGTAACTTGTTGGATGAAAACAGGCCACAGATTTTATTTGTAAACACAATGATAAATAACCATAATCAACAACTATATATAAACTAGGAAATTGCCAGTCAAAAATAAACGTAAAAAAAATGTGAAGTCTGGCAATGCTGTTTACCACACAACATTATGCTTTGCAATAGTTACTGGCTTTCTTTAATTTTTACTGGCTTGGATTAAGTGTTACTGGCTTTGGCCTCGTTTTGATCCTGTTTGATAAAATTTAAATTTTTTCGCCACCCATATTTTTTTTGCTTAGTTGATTTTGGAGTGAGGAAAAAGTCCAAATATGGGTCAAATAATCTTATAACCTCACTCACATGCTCCCTGGCTGTCCCCCTGAGTTGTGTGTAAGATTTTAAATTTATTGTGTCCTTTTTTTTTGGCGTTATTTAAAATTACATGCTTCGGCTAAGTGTTACTGGCTTCAGCTGTGTTACTAGCTCAAGTTACCGGTGGTCCTTGCGATGAGCACCTGTAGCGGTCCTCGCGATGAGCGCTTTCGGCGCTCATTGCAGCCTAAAAGTCCCACAGGCCTTGCTATGAGTGCCTCATTGCAGCCCAAGTACTGCGGCGCTCATTGCAGTCTTAAAGTCCCACGGGCCCCCAAGATGAACGCTTTTGCCACTCATCGCGAGGCCCGCAACTGCGGCCCTCACACTGGCTTTGATTAAGTGTTAGTGGCTTCAATATCTAAGCCCCACGGTGCTCGTAATGAGAGCCTGCGGCGCTCATCTTAAGGCCTGCAATGTGTGCCTTTGGTGCTCATTGCAGGCTAAGAACCACGGTCTTCGCGATGAACGCCTAAATGAGCGCCATCGCGAGGGCCGCAATTGCAGGCCTCACTTTACGAGGCTCGCAATTTTTAACATTGCGTGACGACAACTTGCAGTACGACAACTATATATGGGATAAATATACAATTAAGGGGGGGGGGGGGGGCAGGCTAGAGACAGTACCATCTACTCCCTGAATCCACGTCCAGGGCCTACTGTAATAGAACATCTGCATGTCATCTAGACCATGGGTACAGGAACTGTGGGAAATGGGGGGAGACAAATCCCCCAGATTTTTCTATGTTTGTATGTATGTTTATATAAGGGATTTTACAATATGTGTATACAATGAGCTGTATCCCCCCCTGATCTAGACATTTAGGAGGGAGGAGTGCTTCAATTGCCATTATTAGGGGAATCATGTTTATAAATTATACTTTCTCCCTAAAGCATTTCTTTGCTGTGATTTACACATGCAATTTAATATTACTTAATGGGGAATTAAAAAACGATTTAACTTTAAAAGTGCTTACACTGGCTCTTTAGGTCTCATAAAGTATGCACATTTAATTGAATATCCCATTGTATCAGCCGAGAAGAAAACTTAGGGCCTCATTCTATTAGCGGCCGCAGCCGTTGCATGTGACGTCCCGTCATTAGCATATGCAGGTTCCCAACACAGCCAGAAGACGCGCAGAGGAGCAGCTGATGAAGGTAAGTGAGGAGAAAGGGAGAGAGGGGGTGTGAGGGAGGGGAAAGGGAGAAGAGGGTAAGTGAGGGGGGTAAGCGAGGGGAAAGGAAGGGGGGTAATTGGAGAGGGGGGAAATGATGAGGAAGGAGGATGAGGAGGATGATAAGGGAGGGGGAGGGAAAGAGACATGAGAGGGAGGGAATGAGAAAGAGGGGAGGGAGAGGGGGGAAAGAGACACAGGGGAGGGAGAGAGGGGACACAAGAGGGGGACACAGAGGGTACAAGAGAGACACAGGGGGCAGCGCATTTCCCACCCTTGGCTTATACTCAAGTCACTAAGTTTTCCCAGTATTTTGGGGTGAAATAGGTGCCTCGGCTTATACTCGGGTCGGCTTATACTTGAGTATATACAAACCAGAATCTGCCTCATACTGATGTGTAAAATCCAACCCGGTGCTTTGCTTAAAAGCTGTTTAATACGGCGGGCATATGCTTTAAGGGAGCAATGTATAAAGTTGCTATTTTTGGATTAAAAGAGTGAGGTACATTGTATTCTCATTTGCATGTCCCCGCCTTTTAGACATGCAAATGGGCTTATTAATGTATTATTTGTTTTCTGTACTGTGCCAAAAGCTTGAAACAGGCCTGTATATGAGTGATTCTTGGTATGTGTAAAATCCAACCCGGTGCTTTGCTTAAAAGCTGCTTAATACGGCGGGTATATATGCTTTAAGGGAGCAATGTATAAAGTTGCGGCCCCCTCGGTTGCGGCCAGGCAAGGAGCGTCGAAGGCGCTCCTTGCACTGGTGGAGATGAGCGCCGTAGGTGCTCATCCTTACGACCCCGTATGACTTAGGCAGGGAGCGCCAGAGACGCCCACTGCGCTGGTGAAGATGAGCACCGTAGGCGCTCATCCCTACGACCCCGTAGGAGTTAGGCATTATACCAACAACCAGCGGGACTACACATTAACACACAACTCAAAAACACAATTCAAAGTGCGAGACCCAGTAGCACTTTGAAAAAATCACCTATAAAAATGACTGCCCGTAACACTTACAAAATAAGACCACCACTAGGGGGGGGGGGGGGAATACAAACTTAACGGCCGAAACACGCACAGCGAAAAACACGAAAAACATACTAAATACAAAATAAAATAAAAAACAAATTACACACACAGCAAGGGGGGACAGCCAGGACGTCTGGGAATGAGGTTACACGCCAATTTAGGTCGAATTTAAAGATTTTCGGCACACGAAAATCCCCTAAGCAAAAAAAATGGGCGACGAAGAAAATGAAAACGAGGCTACATGACCCTAAGCACGCAAAACACCACCAAGCATACAAGCCTTTTACACAGACCCGTACGACCTACTAAATACACTATTAGGACGCACGCTAAATGCCCAACACCCTCCTAACACATACACAATCGCAGCTATTTTACAACACTAACTTGAAACTAATAACATTAACATTACAAAATGCGGAACTACACAGCTAAACAAACGTTTTCCCCTCGCGCAAGCAGCCTATTTACACTACACACTGCACACATTGCTGACACTTACACCTCTGCTCACCAACACTGAAAATATACATTGTATGCTGCAGGAACATCAAAACAGATTGTTAGCTCTTCAGAAGATTGCTTCCTGCATATATTAATTACAAATAAGTAAAGTATATTAATTTATAACTTTACTAATTAATTAACATAAAAAAATACATACACAGAGAAAACCAAATAAAACAATTACACAATTACAATAAACGATAAAGGCGATCAGAGCACGCCTCACACACAGCGCCAACGGGGGTTTTCAGAGCTACAACTACACCAGGGGAGAGCCTCACAATGCGAGCCAAAAGGCCATCAGCGCAAACCTTACAATGAGCGCCAAAGAAGCTCTCATAACTAAACATACACCAACCAAGAGGCTCGCAATGAGTGCTGAAGGTACTCACACAAACCAAAATACTTACTTTGTGTACGAAACAGCTTTACCTGCCTTACAATACTATTAACGTCATTTATTGACTGGCAAGTCGCTATTATATATACTATATAATTTTTTTCCCATGGATGCCCAGGCTGTTACAGAGCTGGATCACCTGCTAGGGGTGATTTGCTCTCAGGTCCTTTGCCACAGAGTTAGGTGGCTAGAGGACCGCATAGGCACTGCCGCAGGTGCCTCAGCCCCTTCCCCTGCAGTTCCCTAACTTCAGTCTGCGGTAGCTGGTGGCTTGGGCGACTTTGGAGACCGATGTCCCTCTGGCAGGCAGGCTGAACAGCTGATTCCGGACGGGGGCAGCTTGCCAGAGGGGGGGGGGCGGCACTTTAGTTAGTGTGGCAGGCCAGGGCTTAGGTGTCCACTGGCCCTTGCCTTACAGCAATGTGAGAGAGAGTGACACGGGTGTTGCAGGTGTAGACCCTGTACCTCAGGCTGTGCCTTCGGAGACACCACTGAGTCAACTCATTATCTACGACACCCCCACTCCACCAGCCCCGCACCCTCGCAAAAAGGGTGGTAAGGGTCCCGCCAGAGCTAAAGGAGCAGCTAAGAACCCAGAAGTCCCTAGGGGGGAATTTAGCATCAGGGCCAGTCCCCGTTGCCACTGTTTTGTCTGATTCTGCCTTTCAAAGTTTGCCACAGGGTGACAGTGGCCCTCGAGCCGGATTATCTGCTCTAAGGAAGACACGCACGGACATAGTAAAAGACATGATGCGAGACAACAGCGAGGCATGCCGACTAGAAGTGGTCAAGGGAACCAGGGCGGCTCGCCCAGTGAGAGCCAGGAAAGTGACTACAAGGTACAGTCCTCTTTCTTTTGCTTTCAACAACAGCAGGGGCGGTACAGGCTTCCCTGCCGCCCTTTACAAACACCAAGGGCCCTATTAAATTCCAGCCTAGTAAATAAGAGGCTTCTACTTAAGCCCTACATACTGCAAAGTTTCTCTAAGTTCCAATGCTATTAAATGAGCCCTGCTGCGAGCAACGTATGAGCTACGCAGCAGGGCCGTACGTATCTACACTGCGTAAATGTACATGAGGAGTGACAGCCTGCGAGATGATATCGCAGGCTCCCACTCCTCATCAATTGCTGCTGGGGTCCTAAAAGGGACCTCCGCGGCAGTCCCCCACATAAGCCCTGCCGTGGGGGTACTCCGAATACCCCCCCCCGGCACCTAAAATTAACCCCCCCTCAATGCGGGGGTCCCCGTCAGGACCCCCGAAGTGTCCTCACATGAACACCTTGCTGCAGGGGTCCATAGGAACCCCCGCAGCCCCCACACATTAACCCCTTGCAGCGGGGGTCCTCGATCGGCACCGAACTTTTAAATTCCCCGCCGCAGCTCCTTAAAGGGGCCGCGGCTCACTATTACCCAATCCCGGCCGCGGCACTTAAAATTAACCCCCCTCTATGCTGGGGGTCCCCATCGGGACCCCCGAAGTGTCCCCACATAAACCCATTGCAGGTGGGGTCCCCGGTCTGCATAGATCAGGCCCCCCGCTGCATTTAAAACTTTTAAATTCCCCGCCGCGGCTCCTTAAAGGGGCCGCGGCAAACTATTACCCAATCCCGGCCGCGGCACTTAAAATTAACCCCCCTCTATGCTGGGGGTCCCCATCGGGACCCCCAAAGTGTCCCCATATAAACCCCCTGCAGCGGGTGGCCCCGATCGGCACCGATCGTGACCCTGCTGCAATTCAATTTTAAATTTCCCGCCTCGCGGGTCCTCAAAGGACCGTAAAGGTCCTGAAAGGACTCGCACTAAAAATATTAACCCCAGGCAACTATAATTACCCCATTAACTCATGGTGGTCAATACAGACCACCATAAGGCCTAAATTAACCCATTAACTCATGATGGTCAATACAGACCACCATAAGACCTAAATTAACCCATTAACTCATGGTGGTCAATACAGACCACCATAAGGCCTAAATTAACCCATTAACTCATGATGGTCAATACAGACCACCATAAGGCCTAAATTAACCCATTAACTCATGATGTTCAATACAGACCACCATAAGGCCTAAATTAACCCATTAACTCATGATGGTCAATACAGACCACCATAAGGCCTAAATTAACCCATTAACTCATGATGGTCAATACAGACCACCATAAGGCCTAAATTAACCCATTAACTCATGATGGTCAATACAGACCACCATAAGGCCTAAATTAACCCATTAACTCATGGTGGTCAATACAGACCACCATAAGGCTCTACTTAACCCCATCAGTCCCATAAGGGTATATTATTACCATTATGGGCCTGTTACAACCCAACATTAACCACATAAGTGCCATGATGGTCCTCAAGGACCATCATGACACTAACTACAAACACTACACTATAACCCCCAATAAACCATTTAATCTAAACTAACCACCCTCTACACTAATCTATTAACACTTACACTACCTACCTACACTACCTAACCCCTAATAAACCTCCCCAACAGTCTAATTACAAAAAACAAAAAACCTACAGTACAGAAAACAAAAAACCTACAGTACAGAAAAAAACAAAACAAATTACAACCCCACCCCCCACTACAGAAAACAAAAAAATACATTACAACCCCACCCCCCACTACATAAAATAAAAAAATTACACACCTGAAAAGGAAAGACAGATAAACACAATACAATACATACATATAATACATATAATACATTACATACAATACATGACATTACATATAATATATTAAATATAATATATTACATATAATATATTACATATAATATATTAAATATAATATATTACATATAATATATTACATATAATAGATTACATATAATATATTACATATAATAGATTACATATAATATATTACATATAATAGATTACATATAATATATTACATATAGTCCAAATCAAATACCCCCTATCTATCTAACATACAATCTATTTAATTTAAAATAAATCCTAACTATATCAAATACATCCCCCTATCTATCTAATATACAAAAAATCCTAACTACATACACAGACCCTAATTCTAAAATAAAATAAAATAATTACAGTCCTAACTACATACACAGACCCTTATTCTAAAATAAAATAAAATAATTACAGTCCTAACTACATACACAGACCCTTATTCTAAAATAAAATAAAATAATTACAGTCCTAACTACACAGACCCTAATTCTAAGCTACAATCAATAAATTAAGACCACTTACCTTTAAGATGTTGCTTCAGATCACTAACCTATGGGTCAAACAAACAAAAAAATTAGTACAAAACATTAACATCCAATAAATAAACATTATATACATTCTAAATATTCAACTCACCTTTACAGCATGTCCCGTCACTGTTTAGCTCTTCCGGCGCGGCCCTGTTAAAAAAAAACACAATACATGAATACATTAATACAATATATAAACAATAAATAAAATACACAAATAAACATCTAAATATACATTTAACTTACCTCCCCGCGATGTCCCCGGCCTTCTCTCCTTCAGCCCCGGCTGGGCCGCGGAACCATCCGCGCTCTAAAAAAAAAAAAAAAAAAAAACTAACGGAGGTCTGCACTGGCAGACCTCCCCGACGCTAATGAACCTCCCGGAGTCGTTTCCGGGAGGAAATTGGCATTGGCGGCTTGTGATTGGCTGAAAAAGCTGTCAGCCAATCAAAAGTCGTCAATGTAGGAGCCCATCAGGATGCGCAGATGTCTTCTACCAATCACTCCGTGGGGGTGTATCCCATAGTGATTGGCTGAAGGCATCTGAGCCTTGTGATTGGTTCCCAGAAAGATAGACAAGTGTTTTAGCCAATCAGGGTGGGATATTGGGGTGTATCCCATCCTGATTGGCTCACACATTGACGACTTTTGATTGGCTGAAATTGATAGACAGCTTTTTCAGCCAATCACAAGCCGCCAATGCCAATTTCCTCCCGGAAACGACTCCGGGAGGTTCATTAGCGTCGGGGAGGTCTGCCAGTGCGAACCTCCGTTAGTTTTTTTTTTTTTTTAGAGCGCGGATTGTTCCGCGGCCCAGCCGGTGCTGAAGGAGAGAAGGCCGGGGACATCGCGGGGAGGTAAGTTAAATGTATATTTAGATGTTTATTTGTGTATTTTATTTATTGTTTATATATTGTATTAATGTATTCATGTATTGTGTTTTTTTTTTAACAGGGCCGCGCCGGAAGAGCTAAACAGTGACGGGACATGCTGTAAAGGTGAGTTGAATATTTAGAATGTATAGAATGTTTATTTATTGGATGTTAATGTTTTGTACTAATTTTTTTGTTTTGTTTGACCCATAGGTTAGTGATCTGAAGCAACATCTTAAAGGTAAGTGGTCTTAATTTATTGATTTTAGCTTAGAATTAGGGTCTGTGTAGTTAGGACTGTAATTATTTTATTTTATTTTAGAATAAGGGTCTGTGTATGTAGTTAGGACTGTAATTATTTTATTTTATTTTAGAATAAGGGTCTGTGTATGTAGTTAGGATTTTTTGCATATTAGATAGATAGGGGGATGTATTTGATATAGTTAGGATTTATTTTAAATTAAATAGATTGTATGTTAGATAGATAGGGGGTATTTGATTTGGACTATATGTAATATATTATATGTAATATATTATATTTAATATATTATATGTAATATATTATATGTAATGTATGTAATGTCATGTATTGTATGTAATGTATGTAATGTATTATATTTAATATATTATATGTAATATATTATATGTAATATATTATATTTAATATATTATATGTAATATATTATATGTAATATATTATATTTAATATATTATATGTAATATATTATATGTAATATATTATATGTAATGTATGTAATGTCATGTATTGTATGTAATGTATGTAATGTATTATATTTAATATATTATATGTAATATATTATATTTAATATATTATATGTAATATATTATATTTAATATATTATATGTAATATATTATATGTAATATATTATATGTAATATATTATATGTAATGTATGTAATGTCATGTATTGTATGTAATGTATGTAATGTATTATATGTATGTATTGTATTGTGTTTATCTGTCTTTCCTTTTCAGGTGTGTAATTTTTTTATTTTCTGTAGTGGGGTTGTAATGTATTTTTTTGTTTTCTGTAGTGGGGGGTGGGGTTGTAATTTTTTTTTTTTTCTGTACTGTAGGTTTTTTTGTTTTTTGTACTGTAGGTTTTTTGTTTTCTGTACTGTAGGTTTTTTGTTTTTTGTAATTAGAGTGTTGGGGAGGTTTATTAGGGGGTAGGTAGTGTAGGTAGGTAGTGTAAGTGTTAATAGATTAGTGTAGAGGGGGGTTAGTTTAGATTAAATGGTTTATTGGGGGTTATAGTGTAGTGTTTGTAGTTAGTGTCATGATGGTCCTTGAGGACCATCATGGCACTTATGTGGTTAATGTTGGGTTGTAACAGGCCCATAATAATAATATACCCTTATGGGACTGATGGGGTTAAATAGAGCCTTATGGTGGTCTGTATAGACCATCATGAGTTAATGGGTTAATTTAGGCCTTATGGTGGTCTGTATTGACCATCATGAGTTAATGGGTTAATTTAGGCCTTATGGTGGTCTGTATTAACCATCATGAGTTAATGGGTTAATTTAGGCCTTATGGTGGTCTGTATTGACCATCATGAGTTAATGGGTTAATTTAGGCCTTATGGTGGTCTGTATTGACCATCATGAGTTAATGGGTTAATTTAGGCCTTATGGTGGTCTGTATTGACCATCATGAGTTAATGGGTTAATTTAGGCCTTATGGTGGTCTGTATTGACCATCATGAGTTAATGGGTTAATTTAGGCCTTATGGTGGTCTGTATTGACCATCATGAGTTAATGGGGTAATTACAGTTGCCTGGGGTTAATATTTTTAGTGCGAGTCCTTTCAGGACCTTTACGGTCCTTTGAGGACCCGCGAGGCGGGAAATTTAAAATTGAATTGCAGCAGGGTCACGATCGGTGCCGATCGGGGCCCCCCGCTGCCGGGGGTTTATGTGGGGACACTTCGGGGGTCCCGATGGGGACCCCCAGCATAGAGGGGGGTTAATTTTAAGTGCCGCGGCCGGGATTGGGTAATAGTGTGCCGCGGCCCCTTAAGGAGCCGCGGCGGGGAATTTAAAAGTTTTAAATGCAGCGGGGGGCCTGATCTATGCAGATCGGGGACCCCCGCTACAAGAGGTTAATGTGGGGGTGCTGCAGGGGTCCTGATAGAGACCCCTGCAGCATGGGGATGTGTATAGGGTGCAGGGGGGAGCCTCACACTGCTGTCTCGGGCTGTTCCGAGGCAGCACGTAGAGGCTTTCGGATCCCTTGTGTGGACTTTTTGTCCACGTAGGGATTCTTACGATATGCGAGACTCGTGCATAGATTTAAGGCTACGTAGCTCTCTCGGAGCCTATTCTCGGCTATTTTCTCGCAGTCATATCGTAAAGCAGGCTGCGAGAGATTCGGTTCTCGCAAACAGCAGGAAAACTGCCTTTTGCGAGCACCGAGAGAACTACGAGGGAGAATTTCATAGGGCCCCAAGTCTGTAATTGACAGCGACATATAGGGTCCTTGTACGGGACTGACTCCTCTGCCTCCTGCTGACGGTTTCGGACTCAATGACGGGGACAGGGTCTGGGGAACCTAGGCAACCCATGAGGGTAAGTGGGGGGTGAGTCTTCTCTGGAGGGCGCGGATGCTGTCAGGATCTCATCTTGCAGGCACAAACAGGATAGTCAACGTTCCTTTTGCCTTTTCAGAGATTCCAGAGAGAGATCGCGGTCTAGCAACCGCAGATCCTGCAATTGAAGCTGTAATGGTTCCAGCTCTCATCGTGCGCCATGAAAGGGGAGGCCTCATAGGGCGGCTCCTCAGCAGGGGAAGGGACAAGGACTCCCAGAACCATCAACACAATCGAAAGGTGAGCGCTTACAACCAACACATACACCTTATGGAGGTCAGGAGCTAGGACAATTAGAAAAGGGTCTGAAAGCATTGTTGGGGAGTCATGTGGTAGCTCTGTCAGATAAGGATTTAGAGGACTGGTTAGCGGGGTTAGCAGCGAGGGCTTGGCATCCCATAGCTAGTGAGATGAGGTCTGCGCCATGCGAGCGTCATGCTACGGTGGCGGTTCCAGATGCAGTTGAGCAGTCGTGTCCTAGGGTCTCGGATGAGTCCCTGAGAGCTACGGCAGTGTGCGCATTGGATGACCTGGAGGCGCATCTGACCCTAGAGGTCAAGAAGCATATATGGAGAAGGGAATTTATTGATATTTTCTCTCTACTGCCAGTTTCACAGGCAACAGATTTTAGGGAGGGTAGCACCAGAGGTAAAGGGTGAGATAGAAGGCAGTCTTCTAGGCACATCCCGCATATATTTGATAACTGGCTGCAAGCCTTTTCAAACCTGGCCTGCGTCACGGGGGAGAAGTTCCCTTCTCAGTATTCTGATCTCTTCGTGTATCTGGAGGAGATCAGAAGCGCTTATCGGATGTACGGGGGCATGGCATGGTTGAAGTATGATGAGGACTTCCACCAATGCATGGCGAGCAGGCCGCACATGGCATGGAGTGAGAAGGCGATCGCATATTGGCTTAATGTGATAACCCCTATGCGTGCTAAGTTTCAGACTGGGATGTGTGAGGGCAGATCCCCTGCCCCCGCAGCTGGTACAGGGCTCAATGTTTGCTACGCATTCAATGACAGCATTTGCAAATGGTCCCACAATTGCTGCTTTAAGCACGCCTGCTCCAGTTGCGGCGACGAAATGCACGAGTCAGAGAGGGGGGAGCCCGCATTAGCGAGCCACCAAAAAAGGGGACAATGCTCCCGTGGCTCGGACGCTATGGTAAGGTGGGAGGTAGGGCGGCGGCAGCACGATTGCTGAGGGGTTCCGAGATGGCTTTGTCATTCCATGTGAAATGGAATTGACTGGCAGCTTTCCGGCTAATTTAAAATCGACGGAAGAGTACCCCGGAGTAGTGCAGGAAAAATTTGCAATAAAAGTGAGCTTGGGTAGAATGCCGGGGCTATTCATGATACCGCCAATAGATCATTTGCACATGTCACCGCTGGGGGCGTTCCAAAGAAAGAGCTGGGCAAGTTTAGGCTCATCCACCACTTATCGTACCCGGAGGGCGCTCCGGTGAATGACGGGATTGACAAGTATTTGTAATCCATCCTGTTTGCGTCTTTTGACGCCGCGGTGCGGTTAGTGCGGGATGCGGGCATTGGGGCGTTGATGGAGAAGGGCGTTGTGGAATTGGCTTTTCGCCTTCTGTCGGTGCATCCATCCAGCCAATATCTGCTGGTATGTCATTTTGGTGGGGAGTACTACGTGGACCTCTACATGGACCTCTGCCTACCCATGGGATGCTCCATTTCATGCGCCTACTTTGAGACATTTAGTACATTTTTACAGTGGGTCACAAGGGTGATGGTGGATCATTCCAGTATTGTTCACTATTTGGATGACTTAATGTTCATGGGCGCAGCGGACAGCTGCACGTGTCAGGAATTATTAGATGCTTTCCAAACAGTGGCAAGAGATTTTGGGGTTCCTGGCGTGTGAAAAAACAGAAGGTCCGGTATCTCGTTTGACATTTTTGGGCATTCAGTTAGACTCGGTTAGAATGGAGTGAAGCCTGCCGATGGACAAGGTTATAGATTTGAGGTCGGATTTGGAGGCTTTGTTAGGCGCCAGGAGGGTCTCTCTCAGGCGTCTACAGTCTATCTTGGGGAAGTTAGCCTTTTCTTGTCGGATCCTACCCATGGGTAGGATATTCTGTAGACGGCTTTCCTTAGCCACGGTGGGCGTAAAATATCCTCATCATTTCATCAGAATGTCGGCGGCTATGAGGGAGGACGTGTGAGTCTGGGTACTTTCTCTAGGCACGTTCAACGGGATAAGGCTTATCCACCCAAGGGCGGTATCTAACAGGGATATCCAGCTGTTCACCGATGCGTTGGGAGGCATACGTTTTGGAGTTTTCTTCACCGGAAAGTGGTGGCCCGCGGAATGGACGGAGGCGGGTTTAACGGAGGACGCGATGTTCTGGGAACTCTTTGCCATAGTCGTAGCTGTTCGGATATGGGGTTCAGGGCTGAGGGATCAGCAGGTGTTGTACCAGTCGGACAATATAGCGGTTGTAAGTGCTGTTAATGGTGCCAAGGCAACAGCAGTGCCAGTTATACGTTTGATTCGACAGTTGGTGTTGTGTTGCTAGCATTGGAACTTATGGTTCCAGGCCAGGCACATGTCCGGATCGCGTAATGGTATTGCTTATGCCCTTTCTCATTTCCAGTGGGAATGCTTTAGTCTGCTTTCGCCAGGGGCGAAGCAACAGGGTGACAGCTTTCCGGAGGAAGTTTTGGAGTATGGAGCACTGAGGTAGCACGACTGGTGATGTACTCATTGGTGCCAAATACATGGGTGGCTTACAAGAAAGTCTGGCAGAGGTGGCTGGAATTGGTGGAGTTGGCCGGGGGTGCTGTTGTGGTTTTTGTTGCTTTGTAAGAGCGAAGAGCTACGGTGGTACGGCGGACAGCAGCTTTGGCATTTAAGTTTAAGCTAGCCAGACAGCGGGACCTGACTAAGGTCTTTATCGTCAAGTGGGTCAAGTGTGGCATGTTCAAAGGCAGGCAGACCCAGGATAGGAGGTGACCTATAAAGTTCTTGCTACTGCTTCGCATATCGGAGGTGCTGATGGAGGTGTGTTGCTCCCCTTACAAGATTTTTCGTACAGCCTTTGCCCTGGCCTTTTTCAGAGCATTTAGAGTCGGGGAGCTGATTGCAGCTAGCAGGTGAGGTCCCGGGGGCCTGCAACGGGTAGACGTTAGCTTACAGGAGGCAGTGTGTAAATGTGGCTGAGGAGGTTTAAAATTGCCCAGGAGGGAAATGGGAGAGAGATTGTGTTGGGTAGGACAGGGACTAATTGTTGTCCTGTGGGGTGTATGACTAGTTTTTTGCAAGTAAGACCAGATCATCCGGGGCCACTCTTAATACATGAGAATAAACTTGAGCTTTCTCGCTTCCAATTCTCCAAGGTGCTTAAAATCTGCTTCCACCACCTGGGTTTGGAGGCGGCAGATTTTGGTACCCACTCCTTCCGTAATGGGGCAGCCACGGTGGCGGCTAGTGTTGGGCTGCCAAAGGAGGTGATCAGCAGAATTGGAAGGTGGGAATTGAAGCATTGGCGGATAGAGATATCGCGAATAGTTCGCCGGCGGACTTTTTTCGGCAAACATAGCATGTTCACGTTCGCGGCGAACTGCCAACATATGCGAGATTCGACCCGCCCCCAATACTTTATCATTGAGCAAACTTTGAACCTGCATGTCACAGTCAGCAGACACATTCCAGCCAATCAGCAGCATACACTCCCTTCCACACCCTTCTACCTCATGGACAGCAGCCATTTCGGAATCATAAGTAACTTGCAGTCTTACTGAGAGGAGGGACAGTTTAGATGATACTGCATCAATAGGGAAAACCATAGCTAGGCAAGTTTATTCAGTGTCCAGTGCAGTGCTGAAGGACTCTTGTGCATTATTATTATTATTATTACTACTATTTAATGTGTAGATATACCAGCTGGGCATGCATTATTATTATTATTATTATTATTATTATTATAATTATTATTATTATTATTATTATATAATGTGTAGATGCACCAGCTGGGCATGCTCTTGTGCATTATTATTATTATTATTATTAGTATACTACTACTAGTAATAATAATAATAATGCATAAGAGCATGCCCAGCCAGTACATCTACACATTATATAGTAATAATAATAATAATAATAATAATAATAATAATAATAATAATAATAATACACAAGAGCATGCCCAGCCGGTACATCTACACATTATATAGTAATAATAATAATAATGTAGAAGAGCATGCCCAGCCGGTACATCTACACATTATATACTAATAATAATAATAACAATAATAATAATAATGCTCAAGAGCATGCCCAGCCGGTACATCTACACATTATATAGTAGTAATAATAATAATAATAATAATGATAATAATAATAATAATATAGAAGAGCATGCCCAGCCGGTACATCTACACATTATATAGTAATAATAATAATAATAATAATAATAATAATAATAATAATGCACAAGAGCATGCCCAGCCGGTACATCTACACATTATATAGTAATAATAATAAGAAAAATAATAAAGCAGAAGACCTCCCTGTGTCTCCCCCCCACTCCCTCCCATGTGTCTCTCCCCCCCCCCCTCTCCCCTGTGTCTCCCCCCCCACTCCCTCCCATGTGTCTCTCTCCCCCCCTCTCCCCTGTGTCTCTCCCACCCTTGCCTGTGTCTCTACCCCCTCTCCCTTCCCCAGTGTTTCTTTCCCCCCTCTCCTGTGTCTTTTCCCCCTTCCCTCTTCCCTGTGTCACTTCCCCCTCCCCTGTGTTTCTACCCCCTCTCCCTTCCCGGGTTTCTTTCCCCCATCCCCTGTGTCTTTCCCCCCTTCCCTCTCCCCTGTGTCTCTCCCCCCTCATCTGTGTCTCTTCCCCCTTCTCCCCTGTGTCTCTACCCCCTCTCCCCTGTGTCTCTACCCCCTCTCCCTTCCCCTGTGTTTCTTCCCCCCTCCTCTGTGTCTTTACCCCTTTTTCTCTCCCCGGTGTCTCCTCACCACTCCCTCCCATTAGTCTCTCCCCCCCTCTCCCCTGTGTCTCTACCCCCCACTCTCTCCTGTGTCTCTCCCCCCTCCCATGTGTCTCTTCCCCTCACCTCTCCCTTACCCTGTTTCTCTTCCCCCCTCTGCCCTGTGTCTTCCTCCCCCTCTCCACTGTGTCTTCCTCTCCCTCTCCCCTGTATTTCCTCCCCCTCTCTCCTCCCCTGTTAGCTTCTATACGGGGTTTTAAAATTCGCCTTCCCATTGAAGTCTATGGCGGTTCGCCGATGTTCGCCGGTTCGCGAACATTTGCGGCGGTTCGCGTTCGCGGTTCGCGAACCGAAAATGTTAGGTTTGCGACATCACTATTGGCGGAGTTATGTAAGAGCTTCAGCGGCTATCGGCTAAGTGTGTCATATCTGTTACAGGCGCTGGCAGGCAACTCTGGATACTGGGCCATTTGTATATTTATTGGGCAGAACAGTTCGTTACAGTTCGGATTCCGGCCTGCAACTTAGCTTACTAAAGGAAGATCTACTGGTGCGATGGGCAGGCATTCGGGGGCTGAGATGGAAAGGTGTCATTGAGTTGGTTGATTCACATGCCCGTCATTTTGGCAGCCCATCTGTAATCATAATCCATGCTGCGGGGGAACGATTTAGGTGTAGTGCCCATTAAACGTTTAGTCAGGGATATGAAGAGAGAGATAGCTTCATGGTCAGACATGGTAAGGAGGAGGGTGTGGCGGAATGCCAGAGATCCTGTCCGTTTAAATGGTGCTCGGATCAAAGTCAATAAATTGTTGGACAGTTTTGGGATTCCTGGTCATCCCCCACCCTGAGTTTGAGGGTGATGCAGAGGAGGAATGGTTCCTGCCCGATGGCATTCATTTGACTGAAATCGGAATGGAAATGTTTATGTTGGAATGCAAGGAGGGTGTGCAACGGGCCTTGGCGGTTTTTGGGGGGACCGCAGTTCAGTAAGGATTATTGCTTCCTGCACTGCTTAGTGGCGGGATGGGGAGTTGCCCGGGCCATGGGGTAGAATTAAAAAGGGGCTTGCCCCTACCTCTTGGGCAGGTGCAGTGCAAAAGTAGGTGGACCCATAGGCATGCGCCCAGGGTCAAGAGGTTGCTGCCCCTGGTCCGGCTCCTCCCACTTGTTATACCATATTGGTACATATATATGTTTGTTTAATAAATTGGCTGTGGCCCGTTGGTTTACCCATATTAGACTTTCTCAGTGTCAGTTATTGTACGAATGCGCAGAATGGATCCTGCTGGGGTCATGGAGGCCTGTAGTGCGCAGGGCTTCTGTAGCATGTAGTGTCTCATGACCCGGTGGAGCCCTGCGCACGCTGATTGGTTGGTGGGCTGGCTGGCCGCGGGGAGGAGCCAGTAGGGGTGTTGGCGCGCATTCAGCGGCATTTTGGCTCACTCTATGGCCTGCCAGCTTTCGGATCCTCTCCCACCCTCCCAGGATTTAGGCATCAAGGGGTGGTTAGGTCATGGGTATAGTTAGGTTTTGGTGGTGTTATGTTTATAAAAAAAAAAAAAAAATGAAGTATGTCATGGTGTATATGTTATACCTTCAATTATTTTGTATGTAAAAGTAATGGCCACAGCGGCGTGATGGGGAGTTGCCTGGGCCAGGGTGCAGCGCAAAAGTAGGTGGACCCATGGGCGCTTGCCCAGGGTTAAGATTTTGCTGCCCCTGATCGGGCTCCTCCCACTTGTTATACCATGTTGGTACATATATATGTTTGTTTAATAAATTGGCTGTGGCCCATTGGTTTACCCATACTGGTCTTTCTCAGTGTCAGTTATTTTACGAATGCGCAGAATGGATCCTGCTGGGGTCATGGTTTTGTACTTTTTCTTTAGCTTTTTTGTTTCTATAATTCACTCATACCTTTGTGCAGTACATAAAATATGTTCATGCTTTATAAATAATAAATATAATATTAAATTATATGATCTAACAGGTAGCTACTACTAATTAGGTGAAAGGTGTTTCAGAAGTCTTATACCACACAAGTCTATACATGCAGTGGCCATGGACCCAAGTATTACTCTTGTGACAAAGATCAATTACCCAATTATAAGTAATAAAAGACCAGTTTAGTCAGTTTAAACATTTACTGATAAAAATAATTAATTTCAAGATATTGTGACTGAGAAAATTGAAGATTTATGAGAAGTGCCTAATTTCAGTGGGTAATTTTTCTGCTGGAAAAATACAGCATTAAACGGGCTGAATATCATTAACTAAATATGGCCTTATCTCTCAAAATGTATTCAGTTTAACATTTTTCTTGCCAGGTTGTTAAATTGTATATTTTTTATAATATTCACTGCTATACGGATAGACATTGAATTTGAAGTATACATAAAACTGCTGAGATCCACAAAAATTCTAAGACTAGCTGATATTCTTCCAGCGCTTTTGGCAGCTACCTAACAATAAGGACATTTTTTACCTCTTAGGAAAACAGATTTTCTTCCACTTGAGATAGTTATGTGTTCAACATGTACTTTGCTGCAAGAGTAAAAATGCAAGGTGGATATTATAATGTTCAAAAGGAAGTACTGCACTGATTCCATAGCCAAAAGCAGATAAAATTGACTTATTGTATTCTTAACGCATCTCTCTGAGTATGAAGACTTGCAGGACTTATTGTCTTGGCTGCGTAAGGAGGATTACATTATTTACTGTTATTGAGTTTCAAGTGACATTCTCCAGCAGTGCCATGATAACTGTTTATTGCTCAATCCAAGTCAAAAATTAGGTTATATATTTTTAGTAGGTTTCATCTACTGAAACAGAGACAAAACCTACTGATTTTTGGCTAAACAGTTGACTAATAATAACTATTCAATAATAACAACTATTCAATAATAATGTGTGCATTTACACTAAGCATAGAAAGTTTTCCCAGGAAGAAGAGGTATGGTATCATGGGTGTAGGGACTGGGGGGATGAGGGGGACAAATTCCCCCAGCTTTCTCATTTTGTGTATGTATGCATATAGAAGCTGTTAAATATCAAGTAAGCTGTATCCCGCCCCCCAATTATTTTGGTTCCTACACCCCTGTATGGTATACTACTTATTAGATACCTAAATCACAACTCTAGTTTCTAAAGATTTCAGAAGATTTTCTACTTCTGTATGTAACAATCTGGCAACCTGTAAGCCAAGCACATAAATGCATTTTAGATAACATTTTGCTTTTAAGAGTGAGTGCTTATTATCCTTCCTGTTCACTGTATGAGGGGTTGAGAACAGAACAAAAAAAACAAGATTTGAGGATATATGTGCTCACTCACTAGTGATGCCCCAAATATCCCATCCTCCTACACCATTTGTGGTGTAGAACAGTGGTTCTCAAACCTCTCCTCAAGACCCATCAGGCAATGGAGTCTCAAATTACGTCACTTGTGTATTCACACAGTGCTTCGCCTAATTCATGGCCTGTCTGGTGGGTCTTGAGGGGTTTGAGAACCACTGATGTAGAACACCCACCAGACCACAATACAGTTGTAGAGAGACAACCTGATGTCAGCTGAACATAAAATGTTCTCTAAAATTACTTGTGTGCTCATGGCTAATCTTGTTTGTTTGTTACTTACTCCACAAGATTTGGCCAAACCACAGTAGTCTTTAAACAATTCATTTTAGCTGGGCAGATTATAAACAGAGACGTCTACACATTATCAACACCATCTATCTAAAACTCAGTGGGAAGATCAAGGTTGTTTTGTATAGATGATTTCAGTAATGAAGAGCATTTGACTGCAGATATGTTGAACTATAACATTATATTAAAATAAGGTAAAGTGTTTTGACAGTTAAGTTTAATGAAGTAACACATTTATAGAAAGGGGTTAACAGCTGGAGGTTTATATACACAAGAGGTAGTGCCTGGTTGACAGCATCAGAGGAAGTTAGTGTTTAAAGTGAGGCAAAACGTGTTGGGTGTTACTATTTACAAAACAGATGGATCCCAAACAGTTGTGTGGTTTGGTAAATATTTTAATTAACTGCAGCAAGTGCATCAAATCTGTACTCATTTAGTTGTACTCACAAAATTCTCCAGCCTTTATGTGAACCCCTAACTTGCTTTCCTAGAGGGTAGCTAAGAATCCCCTTATATTTTACTGTTTATTTAGCCTAAACCCTGCCTTGATTTATTTTTAACCATACACCTGCTTCATTGGAGGTTATAATATGATTTTCGCAACTGAGATTTTATGGCTGTATGAAAAGCATGTACTCTAGGGTCAAGCAACCCCAATATATAAAAACTCATAGAAGCAAATATTGAATGACGGTACTGGTTTGAACATTTTAATTTGATAAAAACTATTAGCAATATGTAGTAATATAGTAGACTCTAAGTTATCCAGCACCCACAGGGATTGGCAGATGCTGGATAAATGTTGTTTCTAATTGTTTGAGTTTCAATATTAAAAGAGGCCTAGATTAGCTGCACATAGGATTCTCTGCTAAGTATATTTGCCAGTTAGGGCTGTTCTAGCAGCAGCAGCTTTCATTCCTCACACACAGGTTCATTTGTCTGGAGGGTGCGGTACTGAACCCGGGGAATGTAACGACAACACTGCACCGCCTCAGTCACTCACACCTATCTGGTAAAACTGAATTGCAGAGACATACAGTGGATGAAATTTAGGTGCCTGTAAGCATTATGTGGCATGATAACCTGGCTCCTGGCATTTGTTGAGCCCTGTAATATTATTTTTTTCTTTAAAGTAAGGTATTCAATTTTTTTTTCTAGTTCCTTGAGAGTTCTGGCTGCTTGAGTTTTGATTAACTGAGAGTCTACTGTATTTATATTTTATCTGAACTTATAATGCCCCCTAAGGTACTTGTCAATTTGAGTGGTGAAACCCCTGGAGTGGGTGATAGATATGTATGGATAGAATTGAAATTAAAGTCTGACTGCTGTTTGGACACTCACCATTCTCCACACATTTTAAGGGAGAAAAAGGCAAAACATATTTATATTTAAATATTTTTTTAAACAATGAAGAGGACAGTATGTTCCACTCTCCCCACTTTATTACAAGTCACATGGGGTAGCATGCAGAGGTAATCAGCTAGTTTTGTGCATCACACTAAAAAAATATAGTTAAGGTGGTTAGCAGCCAAATATTTTGGCGTCTGATGCTGCCAACTATCTTAATTTAACACGGTTGGTGCTATACAACAGCATACATCAAGCATTATAGCATGATCCCATTAAACAAATATGAAGATAGGGTACTATTTTAAAACTGAGTAAACTTTGAACTAGTATAATTTTAATCTTTTTTTGTTTACCATTAGTTGCAATTAAAAATAAATGTTCAGACAGCAACAAAGCTTTAGCCAGAACACATAACTTAAAAATACAGTTTAGCTTGTTATTAGCTGCTGCTGTATTCTTGCCAACCTTTCCTATTGTCTTCAGCACTGCTAAAAATGAAACTAACATTTCAACATTAAAACGTTTATTCGGCATGGTGAGTAACCTGAAGCATACTCTCCAAGAAAATAAGAAGATAATCCTATAACCTATAGCACTATAATCTGGCATCTACAATATTAGCAGAACCCACCCAGCCTAATTAATGTTTTATCAGTTGAAATGTTTGTTTTGTTTTCAGCAGTGCCAAGTTTTCAGCAGTGTCAAGGGCAATGAGAGGTACAGCAGCAGCCAATTGTAAACAATTGTAAATATTGTATTTTTTAGTAGATATGGGCAGGAATCTGCATGGAGGGTTTATGGAAAGCTGTACAGAGATAATGAAGGTAGGCCTTATGGAAAGCTACGTGGTGATGTTAATGGCTTGAATATTCTGTAATAAAGGGTTTATTACTGTAGTGGCTATAAGCCAAGTATGCATGAAAGGCTTGTGGAAAGCTGTAGGTTTGAGTAGAAATTGGTAGGAATCTGACCTTGGATATGGGCAGTGACACCGCTTAGTATATGTAGGCCAAAAATGTCAATATAGGGCTAGATGAAAACTAAAAAGTGGTACCTGGTGTAAAGTTGATGCAACAAGGGGTGAAATCATGGCTCTCCAGCAGCGCGAATGCCCTTGCAGACATTAGGATTGGTAGCTGTCAGTTGGCATTTGCTACTTGACCCCTGGGTAGGTTGTTTTGTGGGCTAGGGATATCTAGAGAAATTGACAATTTAGTGGATAGCGGCCTAAAATATTGTGAAAGCCAAAAGACAGGGAATCACTGAGGAGCAACCTCCATGCACAGACTCAAAAGTGAACTGAGGTGTGCCAGGAAGAGGCAGGCTGGAAGGGCTTATGAAGGGGAGCTGGGGACCTGGACATTTATAACAAATCAAAATAAAGCAAGTGCTTCAAATTGCTGCAAATGCTAAAGAGATCAGTGAGCAGCTGCTGACCCCAATTTTATTGTAATGATAAGTTACAGAAACAATTGTGCTCTTTCAATTTAAACAAACAGAACATAAAAAAAACCTCATGCAAAAGTCTTGGGAACCTGTTCTTAAGTACGGAACACTATAAAAACTATAAATTGGGTCGTCTGTAACCCAGAGACCTCCTGTATATGATTTACATGTTAAATATAGGTAAGAATGCTGAATACAAAAATATGCAGCACCTCAGTTTTTATCTTTTTATATATAAAAAAATAGCAGCGGAGAGTTTTTTGTGAAGCAATGTGTTAAGATAATATCTCCACGGTTTTCAAGGTAAAATGCACTGAATTAGGTGATATAACAAGCTTGAATTTAATGAGATCTAATCTGGTGGAACACTGTGGACTAAGAGTATTTTTTCAACCTCAATTTATAAGTAATGTTGTGTTAACTTGACAATATTTTAAGAACTAGACCAAGACACTTCCTCCTCTGACTGGAAATACAGTACATCCTGCAGACACCCAGTAAAGAAACTGCCCAACAAACAGCATCCTCATAGTCATGCACATTTCTATGAGATTTCCCAAGATTGTAGCGCACTCCAGTTGGTTAAATCTGTGTAATCACTATTCCTACAGATCAGATGCCTTATCTGCTTTCCTTGACTTGTAACTTATCAGGAATAAAATACCCATTCCATCTAGTCAGTGCTCTCCTAACTGCCATCTTCTCAATATACCTAGATACAACAATGCTAGCAGGCAAAAAAAGACCAATCATTGAAGCCTAGGTAGTTGTGAGGCAGCTGTTATTTTAGCATCATTTGATGTGTAAAACATACAGTATATCACATGACACACATGACATGTTGCAAGACCCTGATTCAAAGGCTGGTTAAGGAACCCCAACAGTGTTTCATTTGTTTCTTTAGTAACTGATTAGCAATAATTTTAGTATCTGAAAACTTGCATTTGAACTTTAGCATTGCAGCATCTGGCAGATCTGTTTTTCTCCATTCCAAGTAAGGCATCCAGGGGATGGTAGCTCAGGTCAGGTCAGTGGCTAGCCTAATAGGGTTATTTCCTTACTGTGGTTAATATACATAAACAGATTGTCTGGACAGCTCTGCTCCCATCACCTTATAACCTAAGTGGCTGCAATACTAAAGTGTGGCAAATAAATCCTAAAATATTTGAGTTGTATTTAACTGTCTGCTTATATTTGATGCATGAGTGAACAGAACATGAAAATTAGAAAAAAAGCAACCTCCTTGGATTTATAAATAGTTTTGCATGTATAATTTATTGAACGTCTTTAACAGTGTGTGACCTAGCTACTAGATTTGAGATTTGTATCTATGGGGGAGTTTTCGTGTAGAGATCATTTTACATGTTGGGTTTTTGATTCTT